>CANNZV010001888.1:25472-149880 GCA_947561585.1 Caprella mutica
ATGTTGACTCTTTCATATATTAGAGCACATGTGTACTCTTACATATATTAGAGCACATGTTTACTCTTTCATATATTAGAGCACATGTGTACTCTTTCATATACTAGAGCACATGTTTACTCTTTCATATACTAGAGCACATGTGTACTCTTTCATATATTAGAGCACATGTGTACTCTTTCATATACTAGAGCACATGTGTACTCTTTCATATATTAGAGCACATGTGTACTCTTTCATATATTAGAGCACATGTGTACTCTTTCATATACTAGAGCACATGTGTACTCTTTCATATATTAGAGCACATGTGTACGCCTATATTAGTTCGGCAGAATTGTGATTTTTTTTAATATTAATGAAAAATTACTTTTTTATTGTTTAATATGTTTTCCTTACTTATATAATACGAGAATATTACAAGAATTATCATTTTTTCACACTCAAATTAATTTCAGGCATAAAGGGGTTAACACAAACTTTCCTATGTATATAAGTTTTTATTAAATGAATTACTTTATTGTAAATTGAAGTTCAGGTCCCCATCCTTCCTCTCTACCCAATCGGCTATCGATATCAGCTAATGGAGACACAAACTAACATCTTGCACTGGAACTTTAAAAAGGAACTTTGTCGCTGAAGACTTACTGTATAGTATTGACTGAATATTATCTTCTGTTAATGTTAAGATATGACAGAAGGTTGTAATTGGCATTATGTTTGTAAAAAATACTTAATTAATACTTAAACTGTTTTAAGAACCTATAAGGGGAGAAATATTTATAGAATGGCTCTAGGTAATTTAACCACCGGTAATTTGATTCTATGTAATTTGACAAATAACATATGGAGTTGAATTACCAGGAGTCAAATTACCGGAAGTAGAATTACAGGAAGTAGAAATACCGGAAGTCAAATTACCAGTAGTCAAATTACCGGAAGTCATATCAACGTTTACGTTATGAATTATATATTTTCAGGCGGTAAAAAATATTATAATTTTTAAACATTATTCATCCACCACGTCTATTTAGATTTTAGAGCAAATGACTTCTATAAAAGAAAGAAATTTATAATCAAATAAAAATCCTAATCCATTTAATAATTAATTTCCAATTGTGCATCATACCCATTTGAAGAATAACGGTATTAATTTGTTTAATGCAATTTTCTGATGGTTCGTTTACGATAGGCAGTTCTTTTGTTATTCCCACTCCCATGGAACGTGATCAGCTTTCTAATAATTCCTATCAGGAATCAATAAGCACTGATCGCAATAATTTGTCGCTATTTGCAGAAAGCAACACGTGGAGAATTGCTAACAATGTTTTAGTATTCTTATCGCCAGGGAAATACAAACCAAGAATAATAAGGGTAGAGCATTTATTCAATGCAAAGATGATGATGTACTTTCAGAGAAAGAGTTATTGTGATGATGTACTGTAGTTATATTGATAATACGTTTCTATCATATCATTTATCATTTTGTTGGAACGTCTTAACATGTGCCCCGTACCCACGTCGGTTGTCAGCAAGCAATATAGATGTCAGTGTGACTCAAGCATTGGTACGTACGTGAAGTTTATGTCCATTTTTCCCGTGCAAACTTGAGTGTCAATTGTGTGACTAACAAAATAGTTTTTGCTACCTGTCCTCAGTAAATAGCTTAGAGTACTTGATGTTCTAAGGTTGGCTTTCTTTGGAAGTAACCAAAGTGGTGTTGAAATGCTCTGTTATAGCCAGCAAGCTGAGATTTATATTTTTGTGATTTACCTCCTAGTTGCGTACTTTGTGTGTCACAGTTGTCACATCTTCTTGGCTGTTGCAGAGGAGGTTGGAAGCCATATATGATTACCGGGAACTCGTAACTAGGTTGTTCAGTTGTGTAGCTTTGACTGACTTGCCAGTGACGTCAAATTGGTATTAATACATCAGTTCTATGAAACTGGGTTGGTCGTATATACTATCAGAGAAAAGAGTCACGGTGATGATGTACTATCAGAGAAAAGAGTCACTGTGATGATGTGTACATCATCACAGTGACCCTTTTCTCTGATAGTACATCATATTAATACATCAGTTCTATGAAACTGGGTTGGTCGTATATACTATCAGAGAAAAGAGTCACGGTGATGATGTACTATCAGAGAAAAGAGTCACTGTGATGTTGTACTATCAGAGAAAAAAGTCACGGTGATGATGTACTATCAGAGAAAAGCGTCTCTGTGATGATGTACTATCAGAGAAAAGAGTCACGGTGATGATGTACTATCAGAGAAAAGAGTCACTGTGATGATGTACTATCACAGAAAATAGTCACTGTGGTGATGTACTATCAGAGAATAGAGTCACGGTGATGATGTACTATCAGAGAAAAGAGTCTCTGTGATGATGTACTATCAGAGAAAAGAGTCACTGTAATAAATTTCAATATCGTATTAAGAAGCTGTAATAAAAGTTCCCTTATATAATACTGACTACAATAAATTACTATATATAATTTTATATTATTGAATGGATTTAAAAAACGAAATCGTTACAAATACACAGTATTTTCATATCATTAAGCAATTATATTTTTATTTCGGAACCTATTTCATTTTCCTAGGAGTAAAACAAGATTTTCGAATATTTGTATGACGTGAAACATTTCTAATACAAACCTGGTATGATACTGAAACTTCTTTGTCTCATCATCTAAATCATATTATACATAAATTTTTAATTCAATCAATTCATATTTCCATGTTTTCGAACAGAGATCCAATGATACTAAATGTATACTCTGATTTAGTATGTAGCATATAACAACTTCAGTATCTATAATTAAAATTAAAATGTCATGTATTGTTATTAAATATACAAGTTTTAATGTTATATAATTTTGTTTACTTTGAAAAACCATAAATGAAGACATATTCAAAACACTATTCATGTTAGCAAATACCATTTCATATTTTCTTTTTTTTAATATATAATATGTTTTTAAAATAAAATATTGCTTAATAAAATATACTGAATTAAATATTTCAATATGAATCCAAGATGTACCGTTAATAAGTCACATTTATGTTCTATCTAATAAGTTAATATTCGATGAGTCTGTCTAATTAATGTTATTCAGTTTGACTGTAATTAAGATTGTGAAAATAATTTTTCATACTTTCAGCAAGTTAATTATATTAACTTGCTAATTAAGTGTATAATTAATGCAAGCTTTCAGTTATATTAAACATATTGAAAGCCTGAATTATATATAACATCAAATGAGATTATTCATTTCATAACAATATTTTCATTACAAAATCATATTACTATAATTATAATTCCCCATTATCAATTAAAGATTTCATTAGGTTGAAATGTACATACATTATTTCACTATAAAAAATGAGATTTGAATATCTATTGCTAATTTATTACTTACTTCAGGTAGTTAATTAGTTACGACTCAAAATAGGGAAGTAACAACAACTTGTAGGAGTGGTAAAATAATTGTTAAGTCAAATCAGAAGTCAACCACTGACGTCACCGGTACTTAACGACATCGACCCAAATGAGTTTGACTATCAGAATGAACGGGAAGGTTGGTGTATGTGTTAAAAAACACATGTCTTACTTATAAACCTACGGTAATGTATTTTTTCACAAATTGTTTATATATATAATAAACAAATGTGTACCACATTTCAAGTAAAAAATATTGAACATATAAGCGATATATATACATATCTATGTAAGACATTGGCAACTGAGAGAACAGAGCTGAGATGGGGTGGAGTGTGACCCAATCACATCTCGCGCATGTGTCTGTACTCCATGAAAACGTGGACAAATTCATGCTAATTGGCTATCTAAACTGTATTTCTATGTTGCCATACGTCACCAGAGTACAATAAATTCCATAATTTACGTGATTTCTACTGATTAACGCCGATATGTAAATATTTTTCAACTTATAAATACAAAAATGTATCTGGTATATTTTTTGTCGTAATGGCATGGTGCTCCATCTTGTTGGAATCATTAATTAATCATCTCCCAACTCGCTAAACTTTGATAAAAAAGTTTACTAGCATAAAAAAATGTATTAGCAATGTTGTATGCTAATAAACTAGTAATCGTCAACCAGTTCGTTAACCTTTGGTAATAATAACTTTACCAGCATATGTTCATATCTTTCCGCATTAACAGTCTAATAAGGTCCAACATTTTCATAGGAAGTTAAGCCACACGAAGCGGCAACCCATGGAGAATGCAGAGTAATTTAATTTAAAAGGACCAATTTTTTTATATTTTGTTTGTTGTACTTCTCTTTCAGATGAAAATGTGCTTCATCTGAAGCAATAACCTATCCAAGAGTGTAGGACCGTTCAAAGTTTCGTGTTCAAACCATCTTGAAAATTCAAACCATTTTTGTGGATCTATTTCTTGTGCTAACCTGTTTTTTCTGCTAACCTGTTTCTTGTGCTAACCTGTTTCTTGTGCTAACCTGTTTTTTCTGCTAACCTGTTTCTTGTGCTAACCTGTTTCTTGTGCTAACCTGTTTCTTGTGCTAACCTGTTTCTTGTGCTAACCTGTTTCTTGTGATAACCTGTTTCTTGTGATAACCTGTTTCTTGTGATAACCTGTTTCTTGTGCTACTCTGTTTCTTGTGCTAACCTGTTTCTTGTGCTAACCTGTTTCTTGTGCTAACCTGTTCCTTGTGATAACCTGTTTCTTGTGATAACCTGTTTCTTGTGATAACCTGTTTCTTGTGCTACTCTGTTTATTGTGCTAACCTGTTTCTTGTGCTAACCTGTTTCTTGTGCTAACCTGTTTTTTGTGCTATCCTGTTTCTTGTGCTATCCTGTTTCTTGTGCTATCCTGTTTCTTGTGCTAACCTGTTTCTTGTGCTAACCTGTTTCTTGTGCTAACCTGTTTCTTGTGCTAACCGTCTAGCATGTCAATATCCTAGAAGCAGCATCAACTTTCCCTTGTGTTCTTTTTGTTCCCTCAGGTTTTTTCTAGACATGCAATTGAACCATTGTTAATTATTGAATTTTCAAGTACATCTATAAATTAGCTTTTAAATGGTGTATTAGTTTGTTTGAAGACAGTTCTGAAAGATTTCTGAGTTTTATCTACGCTACCGTACTTGATGTATTGAGTTATGATAAATGTAGGATGGTCTCTTGTCCAAATATCCATTATAAAGTGTTCGAAACGAAATGTAATATAATTTGTGACTACTCACAGTATCAAGAATAAAGAGATATAATTAATATTTTCTTATTAGTTTCTTTTGTAGTTTTATCGTACATTAGAAAAATTAGGTTACAACAGCATCTTTCAGGTCCCGTACCGCTGAGACACCCTGTGTCCCAGTATACTATATCAAACATATAGATATTATTTTATTATTCTATGTTGCATTTCAACTCCTCTGTCTTTCCTAATTCCTATTTCAAATTATAATATCATATGTTTATAAAGATTTAAACAATAGAGTTACTTTGACCACTTTTTAATTTTTGATTAGTCCTTCATACAACAAAAAAGTTTGCATTTCGTAAATTAAGTAAAGTGTGTATACGAACGTGCCGAAGTATAAAATGATGATTCTGCTAATTATCTTTTATATTTTAATTTATTCTGTGTCTGCAGACTAATTGAAGTTGCTACGAACCTTCACATTTTGTACTCTATTAAAATTTATTTAATGATATTTGATTTATTTTTTGTAAAAAATAATTAAGAACTAATGATGTTTGATTTACATTATTTTTACAATTTTAAAAAAGTTCATAAATTTCCCCTTACATATTTGATTGAGAAATATTTACAATAATTTATTGTTTAATTTAGATGTAACTGTAAATAATGACCAACTGACTGAACATATTTCCATATTTGATTTTGATGTGATTTACTTTCAAATGTTACCAATTTGTCGTTATGTACCTAAACTAATTATAAAATATCGACAAACATTACAATCAGTAAAGTTTCTTTTGGAAAAGTGAAATTAGTAAACTGTGAAAATATCATTACTTATACACTTTCCATTGTCTGTATCTTGCGAGAACAGATTGTTATAAATATTATTTGTTCAATATTTTCCGGAATAGAATAGGATAAGGGGAATTAAGGGAGAGTAAAAGGTCTAACCCAGGTAACATTGAGATATTGCCGGAATATTCCCTCGATATCTATATATTCCCTCATTATCCCCTATCGTAAAAGGATATCGAAGGAATATTCCAGGATCAGTGAAAATTCGTTGGTCCCCTAACGATATCGAGGGAATATTCCAGGATCAGTAAAAATTAGTTGATCAACTAACTACATATATCGAGGAAATATTAAAAGGATTAGTGAAAAGTAGTCAATCCCCTAAGGATATCGAGGGAATTTTCCAGGAATTACTGAAAAATAAGTTGATCCCCTAACGATATCGAGGGAATATTCATGGAATTAGTGAAAAATAGTCGATCCCCTATGAATTATATAAGAAACGATTATAAAGGAAAATAGCAAACATTCTATGAAGTATGAAACTGTTTTTTATCGATGATAACTTGAAGATACACTTGAGTTATCATATTGCATAAAGTTCATTCTAAATCCTATTCTACTGTGTCCAGGATGGTCGAGTGGTTAGCGTCGCAAACAGGAGTCAACAAGGTGCGATTTCGCGTCCCGAAAACACCACTTCATTTATTTCTCCATTTATTTCCATTTAATTTGTATATAGCAATATGTATCATTAAACTAATTCATATAAAGCCAAATGTAAATATGCACTATATGCTAGGAAATTTTAATTTTGGTATTCTTCTTTTTAAATCCTTGCTTTATTCTTGATATCCAGGGAAGATTAAGGGAATATTCCCATTTGATCCCCTCGATATTGAGGGAATATCCCCTAACTATCCCAATTTTATTCCCTTGTTATAGAGGGAATAATAATTTCGGTATTCATCGATCCCCTTAATATAGAAGGAATATCCCCTCACTATCCCATTTTTATTCCCTTGTTATAGAGGGAATAATAATTTCGGTATTCCCCTTGATATCGAAGAAATATTCCAGGGATAATAGATTTTAATCCCATTATTGTTCACTCGATATCATTTGGAGATATCCCCATATCGCAAAAAAGTCAAAATGAGGCATCCTCTCGATAACGCAGGGGATAACGAGGGAATAACCTCATGGAATTTCCCCTGAATATCCCGGGAATAATTTTTTCCCCAGTAAGTTATAAATAGATCCTTTTCTCTATATGACTAAGGAAATTTCATATATTGTTGGATAGATTTTTCCTTATTCTTCCTTCAATTATTGAATTTGGGATAAGTATGCATTGATATTGTTCAATAGATTTAGAAAAATACAATAATGCAACATATAAAATAGTGATATATCATAAGATGTCATTTAACTTCTTAGCATCTCCATCACAAACACCCATCAAATGTTGTTACTAAATCAACAACTTCACGTCTCTCATAAACCGCAGCTCATGTTCCATCTAATATACATTTTCTGTCTGTTTACAATATGGTAATTTAGATCTCACGTGTACACGAATTAATGACAAAAAGTTATCTCATTAGCCTGTGGTAAATATACTCTGTGTGTTTTGTCTCGTAACATCCACCTCTATGATGATGGATGTGAGAAGCCTTCTATTCTCAACCTCACTTAATATGCAAACTATTTACTAAGTTTGAAGGAATAACACTAAGTAATATCAATTTTTTATCCCTGTGTAACCGATTTGAGTCTTATTTGAAATAACTGATTTTAACGACTCAGAAAAACCTATAAATTCAATTACTCAATGATATAATTCTTAAATTGCGAAGTATAAATGATAAAATGATACAGATAAAATCTTATGGTGAATGCCCTTAAAAGAATATACCTATTTTAAGTCAAAACTAATTATCGAAAATGTGACAAAGAATTCATTCATCACGTTGATTTAGTTTTATATCACCAACAGAAATATGAAGCAAGTTGAATCACTAAATTAGTGTAACGCTTCTATATTGAGTATATTCCTCAATCGTACTGAGTAAAGAATCTATATACCACTTAGCTAGATTATTAAATGTACACTATTTCCTTTAACTTGAGCTCCAATTTTTCTTCGAATAAAGGATCTATCTACCAATTAAACACAACGTTAGAAAAATCCTTTTAACACTCCCATTGTTAGAAAAATCCTTTTAACACTCCCATTGTTAGAAAAATCCTTTTAACACTCCCATTGTTAGAAACATCCTTTTAACACTCCCATTGTTAGAAAAATCCTTTTAACACTCACATTGTTAGAAAAATCCTTTTAACACTCCCATTGTTAGAAAAATCCTTTTAACACTCACATTGTTAGAAAAATCCTTTTAACACTCCCATTGTTAGAAAAATCCTTTTAACACTCCCATTGTTAGAAAAATCCTTTTAACACTCACATTGTTAGAAAAATCCTTTTAACACTCACATTGTTAGAAAAATCCTTTTAACACTCACATTGTTAGAAAAATCCTTTTAACACTCCCATTGTTAGAAAAATACTTTTAACACTCACATTGTTAGAAAAATACTTTTAACACTCACATTGTTAGAAAAATACTTTTAACACTCCCATTGTTAGAAAAATACTTTTAACACTCCCATTGTTAGAAAAATACTTTTAACACTCCCATTGTTAGAAAAATACTTTTAACACTCCCATTGTTAGAAAAATCCACTTGACACTCATAATGTTAGAAAAATCCACTTAATACTCACAATGTTAGAAAAATCCACTTGACACTCACAATGTTAGAAAAATCCACTTAACACTCACAATGTTAGAAAAATCCACTTGACACTCATAATGTTAGAAAAATCCACTTAATACTCACAATGTTAGAAAAATCCACTTAATACTCACAATGTTAGAAAAATCCACTTAACACTCACAATGTTAGAAAAATCCACTTAACACTCACAATGTTAGAAAAATCCACTTAACACTCACAATGTTAGATACCCTATTTTCATTTAAATTACTCATTGCACAGAAGTTGTAGAGCACATATCCCAGCTGGTATTAATTACCATTTAATGCAGTTGGTGTAGCAAGTAAGAAAGTACTGACAGTCCATCAGACAAAGAGTGTTAGTGACATATCAAATCACCTAATCAGCAAACTTGCCTGCACTTCCAAACTTAGCTATGCATTTTATTCCAAAATTGAGTGGCTGTACAGAAGTCCATTTAGAATGTTTCCGCTCACAACTTCTCAAGATTTAGAGTCTCGGCGTCGAAAGCGAATTTCCCTATTTTTGGTTCATCTTTGAGAGCTTCCAAATTTGATGAATTATCAAATTATATCCCGACGTAAAAGCTGTGTATGTGGTTTGTGTGATTTAAAATGAATGTTGCAAGTAAAATATATTGATGGGAATATATTGAGTGAAATGCAACTAAAATATAACTTTAAATTGTGTTCAATATATTCATGCATGAATGATGTTGCTATGAAACAATATTGTTGTTATTCATCCATATATAATATACATACAAAATTAATAATGGAGTTGAAAATCAATGATTATTATTTGTAGTTCAAAATTGTATTTGCATATTGAAATTGGATATTTATATTAAAATTAATTTTCGTATTAAAATTAAATTTTAATATTAATTTAAAATACTATTTTGTGAATTAAATATAATATTGTATTTTTGAAATAGGTACTTAGCTACTTCTTATCATAAATTTCTGGATGTTTTGATAGATATCTATATGACTAAATTATGTAAATATATTACTATATCATTTCGCAATTGATGTCATTAATAATTGCATTTGGTCATATACAATTACTCATCCCACCTATAAAGAGTTATTTTCCGCCATGTGACGTCATCAGTTTGTGTTGCATACTGTCTTGTATATCATAAACTATTACACAAGAAATCTCTATAAGTAGTACTAAATTGAGAACAATAATCAAAAAATTATAATGTGAAAAATGTACTCTATTTGTTTATTAATTGAAATACAACGAATAATTTAAAACTATACAATATCATATTTAAATATTTATTGGAACAAATCATTCCCCTACGTTTTTTATTTGTTGGTCTGGATCCAACAGTACATTCAATATTACAGTTAAGAATGAGGAATGGTAAGATCTGGAAAAGCTATTGCTTCAACGGCAGCCTATTTTCACTAGGGCTGCCTTTTTATTCGTCAAAATAACAAAGCAGAATTATTTAAGAAAGCGGTCATATTTTCAAATGATTTTTCATAAATATGTCATCTCATATTAATCCAAATTAAACACTAAACAGTTCCTAAGTTGATACTGAGCAGAGTCAGGTATTTCATTTAATATATAAACTCCAATATATTTAACTGAATTTCTTGAAGTTTTCTTTTCACCCTTGGTAGCTTATAATTAGTTCGTCACACCACCCGAACTTTGTTGTACGTTCCTTGAACGGTAGGGAGGGGAAACCAAATACCGTTTGTCACCGCGCAAAAATAAGGGGGGGGGGGGGAGGGGAAGCGTTGCCATTACGGGATACCGCTGAGGCCGACGTTACTCTATTGTTCGCTTAAAGGTAGCGACTGTAGGTTTAGCGTTTAGCGGTGAGTGTCTGGTCCCGTTTCGACACCTCCATACCATGCCAAACCCATCACCGAAATTGATGTCTACCAAAACGTTCCAGCAATCCCGTGTCCGTTCGTTAAATACTTACAGCTGCTCAACCTAATTACATCAATATTTTGCTTAGTGATGTCCTATCTTGCTTTGAAAATATTGATAGCACTCAGGGTAAAAACATAGCAAGTGACATAAAATAGAATATAGATTCGTTCCGGTACTGAAATTCGACCACATTACCTTCGAACATACATTTATTTGCTTAGAAAAACTATAATAATAATCATCTGTTCAATACAAAAAGTATCCGAACCTTAAAGTTTTTAAAATATCGCTATGTGAAAAAAAGTGCTAGGACAATTATTGCCACCCGGACAATAAATATTGTCACCATGACAATTGCCACCCTCGGACTATTGCCACCCTCATGATTATTATAAGAGTTGTGATAATATGCTTTAAGTCATAGATTTAAGAGAATCATAGACGAGTAAAAATTGAATTGAAAATTGAAATACCGGTGGTTTAAAACGAATCAATAGTGTTCAATCATCTCCGTTTATAATATTTTTAGGAAAGCATATTGGTACAACCCTAATTAAACATATTTTTACAGTTTAATACCAATAACAGGTGTCATAGAATATAGCGGTCACTAGAACGGAAAGAAAAGTTTGAAAATATATAATGAAAAATTTAAAAATACTTTCAAAAATTTAAAATACGTACATAATTTGAGCGACTGATTTCAAGTACTGTAGCTTGCCATATATTAAATTATAAATATTTGCTTAATAATGCTAGTGGTGATAAAGGAAGAAATATTTAATATATAATGGAAATGACCAATTGTATAATAGAAATAAAGAGTATGATGGAAATAAATCGTTATTTATCATATCACTAATTGGAATAATTAATTTTATAGAAATATATGGATGAAGAAATTTGTATCATAAATGTAAATAATTGATCGTATAAAATTACTATGCATATTTTATCACTATCTTTTAAGAGGCCTGATAAGAATTATTTGGGTGGTAATTGTCCGGGGGTGGCAATTATCAGCGGGTGGCAATTGTCCGCTGGTGGCAATTGTCCATGAGTGGCAATTGTCATCGAGTGACAATTGTTCGCTGATGGCAATTATCTGCGGGTGGCAATTGTCCGTCCACGGAATAATATATGATTTCAAGTTGTTTCACCAATGAGGAATTTCGGATTACATATAAAAGTTTTATTTCTAATATTGCTCCAAGTCAACTACAAACAGATGTGCCAATAATAATTATAGGATATTGTATCTTAGTTAACGATAACTTTCAATTATGAAATAATCAGAAATATTCTAATTAGTATTACGAAACAAAACAAGAAGACTAAGAGCCTCAAAGTAGAGATATTAAAAAGTAATGACTGAAAACAACCAGGCCATTTCACCATGCAATTATTTCAACAGCATTTGAAAAAGAGTCTACGAGGGGCTCTTGGATGGGAGTAAAAATGCAGTTCAAAATGGAGACAACGGTTGACGAGTTTGTTTCATCCAATGACTGGATGTCCATTGTTGCCTAATGACAAAGGAGTCTCCCTTTCTTTTTTGAGATTGTCACTCTCTTAGTTATCTTTCCTTCACGCCATTTTCGCAGCAATTGAGATGCTATAACTGCTCTGTAAGAGCAACTTTAGGAAACATTAAATGTCAACCGTGAATAGAACACTGCGACCTTGTATCTCATTATAGTGACCAGTGAATGGAAGTCTCATTCATTGCCCTAATTAACTCTTCACTCTCTTTACACAAGGTTTGGTGTTTGTTTTACTCGAGTGGGTTGATAACAACTAATGAAAAATAAAATAATGGAAAAGAAAATCCAAATTTTGTCTAAAATTGTTTTTCTGATGAAACATTAAAATTAAAACCAATTTATTATTTTTTTGCTGTACCTTTAATTTTTGTTTGCTCTTAAAATTTCGATAGATTATTGTTTTTTTCTAATAAAAATGCTTTATTTAGGTATAAAAAGATGCAAACACATATACTACTTGGGAAAATATAATAATTGAAGCGACCAATATTATTTGGTCACTTATATGCTGTTTAATCGTATGAATAAGAGATAAAGAATTAACGTCATAAAATGTCACTCTTACTATTTTGCATTATTTTCATGATTGGTTGAAAATTGAGTTCAAATTTTTCAAATTTTATTTTTTACAATAATTTTTCACAATAAAAGTTAATTTACGATAATATACTATAAAAACTTTTTAAACTATTTTTCATAATAAAACCTATTTTTCAAATATTTGTTAACAATTAAAATTCTGTTATTATAAATTGATACAATAAATATTAATAATCAAATAATACTTATTATAACTGTAGACTAATATTTTTTTAAATAATATTGACAAATAAAATATATTGTTATTGAATCTGTCTAAAATTAAATTGTATTACCGTATTTTCTTGTTATCTATTGTGAACATAAGTGCATTAAGTTAACATCCATGTGTTTCAGTTTACTGTGAAACCTGTATCAACTATGTGACACTTAAGTGCTCCAACATTAATTTTTATATATAGTAAAACTCTTGAGTTAAGTAGTAGTTTTTTATGTTTAAATTATAAAAAAATGATTTAAGTCGAAAATTTCGTCTTAGTTATTCCTCGATGACTATAGTTTTCTAAGATTTTATTCATAGAAAACTATCTAGTGCACCTGAAATATGAACCAATACTTTATAACTCAGGAGTTTCACTGTATTAAGCTTATGTGTTTCAAGAACTTGAAAGTGTTTCAGTGTCATTGCACTCTTAATGTTTTGTTTTAAATTATATATAAATAAATAAAAAATAAACATAAGAAAAATATAACAAGAGAAAAAAAAAATTTAAAATAAATAAATAATTTTTTAATTTTTTTTTAAATTTAAAAAAAAAATTCAAATTTTTTTTTAAATTTTTTTGTTTATATCTTACGTTTTCTTGAATATTTTGTTTCATTGTTTCAATGTAGTTGATGCACGGAAGTTTCACGTTTTTGTGAAAAAGCTTACAGAATAAATCTGAAGCCTCAGAATGTCACAGATTGTTCTATTGAGTGTAGTTTTCACGTTTTAAAATAGTATTTAAAAACATTTAAAATATTTATACGAATAAAGTCAAAACAATATATGCTAAATAATCAAAAATTAAGTTTATGATGCTAAGGAGAAATTTTTTAAATTTTCCTTCCATTTAAATAATATAAACTCTGCAATAAGTTGACAATTTATTTGTAAATTGATGAAGAATTTTGGGTATTTATTATATTCTTTACATTAACTTTATTTTCCTACCAAAATTCAATCACCAAATTTAAGTGATTTCAATACAAGGAGTAAATTTCTTTTTCGAATGAAAATCTTCCCCTGCCGCAATGATCTCCATAATGAGGTAGCATGTTTTACGAGCCAGTTTAGATTTTATGGCCAGAAAGTATTAAGTAATTGAACTGAATTAATAAAGATTGAATCTGAACATAGAATCTGAATCTCTGGTCAATATGTGATTCAATAAGATTTAATACATATTTATAATGTGTGATTTGATGATTTATTTTATGTGTGAATTAATAATTTATTTCTAAACTACAATAACCATTGAGAAAATTTATGATCGGCAGATCGTCTAATAACATTTTTTACGGTAATTGTTGATTATATTTTCCAGAAAAATATATCTAATTTCATACATTATCGTGTCCGTCTTGAATGTCCGATGATGGACATTAAATTATTAAAACTTATTATAAACTATTTTTAATTATCATCTGAACATTTTTCTTCATAGATAAAATATTTATTGTGATCGATTAAAAGAATACTAATTAATTTTTGGTGGTTGACCGTTATTACAGGCTACTATAATTTCTTACAGGGTTAGTATTAGGTATGTTATATATATCTCGTGTTTTCAAAATGATAAAAATATTATGTTCATGATATCTTTTTGTTCAGTTCAATTTAGAGAGGAATCAATGTAATATATGAGCCATAAGAAAGTCTCCTTCATCCAATCTATCAGCTCTGGCCTGTTTACATTCTGTGTTTTTTTGTTAGTTGTCACAGGTGCAGACGGATCCCCTCGATTGATTGCCTTGCTTCATGCCTTAGAACAAATGCCCTTCAAATATTTACCCTCTCACATATATTTTCTTCGAATATTATTGTATTTTACCAGTTTCATCTCGTTATGTACACCCAAAAAGACTTTTATTGTCGAATTTAGTCTAAAATCTGAAAATCTTCAGATGTAGGGTTAAAATGAGTTATTTTAAAAGTTTCAATTTTTCGATTATATCAGTTAATTTAAGTTTTTAATATAAAAAAAGGTTTAAATGTCGTTCAAATATATTTTAGACGCAAATCCCATGTTCTAATATTATTATATTTACCTTTTCCATCTTGTTATGAACACTCAGAGAAAGGCTAAACATTTATTGTCGAATTTAGTCTAAAATCTAAAAATCTTTGACTGTAGTGTAAAAAGGAGCTATCAAAAGTTTTTCAATTTTCGATTCTATAAGAAAATAACGAGACAAATAAAGTATTTTTCATATATTATCTAAAGTATGGAACCATCCGATTTATAGCACAATAATGTGAGCATTTTATGTCTCATAATTTGATTCTTAATTACAAATACTCTTAAATATCTATTTACCCGATAAAATGAATGTTTATGGAACTGTGTAATAATTCTAGGGTTGTGACATCATGCACTAAAAAACATGCCATAAAAGAAATGTACTTATGCTCTAAAATGCATGACGTATGCTCTGAGAATCATGCACGTATGCCTTGAAAGCATGCACGTATGCCTTTGAAAGCATGCACGTATGCCTTGAAAGCATGCACGTATGCCTTTGAAAGCATGCACGTATGCCTTTGAAAGCATGCACGTATGCCTTTGAAAGCATGCACGTATGCCTTGAAAGCATGCACGTATGCCTTTGAAAGCATGCACGTATGCCTTGAAAGCATGCACGTATGCCTTGAAAGCATGCACGTATGCCTTGAAAGCATGCACGTATGCCTTGAAAGCATGCACGTATGCCTTGAAAGCATGCACTTAAGCTCTGAAACATGCGTATAAAAGCTTTATTGCATGCATTTTGTATTGACATTTAGGTTAGTTAGTCCTCTTTTTTCGCCATTTTCTTTTCATGTACCTTGAAAAAAGTGTAGGTACTTTGTTTGGTAGG
Source organism: Caprella mutica (assembly GCA_947561585.1). Lineage (NCBI taxonomy): Eukaryota > Metazoa > Arthropoda > Malacostraca > Amphipoda > Caprellidae > Caprella > Caprella mutica. The sequence goes on from CANNZV010001888.1 coordinate 41,380, forward strand.
ACTATATAAAAATATTCAAATATTAAATATTTAAATTGTCTTTTGTTATGAAATATTTATAGGTATAGAAGTTTTGGAGTGGAAAACGTTATATTGAATAAAACAATTATTCAGTTTTCTATTTAATTTTAGAAATTTCCCAGTAACAGAGGGAAACTTTTAATTTATATTACCTTAGTAAAGTATACTAAATAGTGAATATTAAATTAATTTAAAATGTACCATAAACATCCAGATGAAACCAACTAAAACTCAAATAACAATAACATAACAGCAAAAAAACAAATGACTTTTATCTCAGTAGCATTGAATTTTATGACTAGACAAATAAGTCTAGAAAAATATGCAGCAAGCGATTAAAAAACAAAATGCATGCATGTAGCCTGCTTTTAAGAATAAGTGCATGAGGCATACATGCACCATGCATTTAAGAATAACTGCATGTGGCATGCATGCACCATGCGTTTAATGCCTTTTCACAACTCTAGTAATAACGTAACTGTTGACAGTCAGAAAATATAAAATAAAATCTATTAAAATTCAAGTTTTTGAACTTGTGAAGCAAAAGTCAAAATGAAAATAAAACACGACATTTGAAGAGTAAATTGGACAAAGGATCTATCTATTATCTATCTATTCTAAGTGTTAGATAAATATATAATCTAATACGACTCAATACATTTTCAAAATACTGGATATCTCCTTCACCCTTAAATTCCATTTTTTAATGCCCGATATAACTAAGAAAAACTGTAGAACTGGTAGGTAGGAACCTTACCCTATTTGACCTGATAAGTGGTAACAATTTTGAAAGAAACTGTATGGAATTTGGTGAAGCTCAATTAAATTGAACTATATTGCATGACGATATCCAAAAAGGAAAAAAAAGGAATGCTGGCCTTTGGTGATTGCAATCGATGATATTCGTCGTAATTTGTCATAAAGATAGAACACAAACATTCATCGTCTAAATTTCATTGGATATATCTGATAAAACTCCTGAAAACTTGGAAATTACATTATTTTACGATAAAATATGATCAATATTAAATTGAGAGCAATAGGTAACGACCTCCAGATTAAAGAATTTAACTTGCTGTGTTCTCTATGTCTCAGTATAGTTCTAATTAAGGAAATATTTAACACGTGTTGATAGATATCGCTTATTTAGTTCCAATAAGACTTTTCGTACATTTTGGTGAGAAGCTTCCGAGTGAACCATCATGCCATTTCATCTTATTTTCTGCATCAGTTGACCGGTCACTCCAATTCTCCCTCAGTTTTCCGCCACCGCCAAAGGCTCTCCAAAATGATTTTGACAGATCATTTCATTTGGGAGAATCTAATTCTTCTGACCATTTACGCTCTAACTCTTTTATTTAAAGAGAAATCTATTAGACCTGTCCTGTTGCCGAGCTCTTCACTGAAATGTGGGATATTTATGTTTATTTTAAAAGTTATTAACTTTGGGTTTAAAAAACTTTGAAAGTTTAAGAATAAATATTAGAATTCAGGACACAATTATCTCAGTAAGAAGATTTAAATATTATTGTGGTGTTTATTCAGGGTTAGATTTCAAACATATTAAATTTTTCCTAAATTTCATTCGAGGTGAATATAAATGAGATGTCATGTTACAGTTATGTATTTCGTAAACAATTTTGATTTCAAAATTTATGAAACGAAAATAGAGTCTCTATGGTTTATAGCTTGCAATTAGTATAGAACATCAAACAAACTTCCTCACAATCCATAGTTGATATTTGGTAATTAATCAATTACCATATATAATTCAAATTTCTGATCTAGTTATAAAACCATTTCATCTATAAAATATGTTTTTCTTACTATAGTAGAGTCCTAAGTAAGAGAACTACCCCAAATAGTGAGCAAATATTCTTTAGTCTGCTATGAATGTCGATTAGTTTTCAAAAACTGATGCTATTTATGGCAGACTAAAGAAAATTTATTCACTATACGGGGTAGCTCTCTTACTCAGGGCTCTACATTCACTATAGAGGAGTCCACTTTAGCGGACTTCTACTGTAAAAAGACAATATTATTATTATTATCATACGTTACCATCTTAAAAATCAAATAACTTAAACAGTAAATTCCTAATACGTAATGAACGAAAAAATGTTCAATTTATGAACAGCTTAATAAAGAGTCTCATCGGACACCTGAGATGGGAGATAGTTAATTTTAATTGATATTTCGTGCCGAGATATAATAGCTCCCAGGCTGCAGAAACAATGAGAGCAAACTCAATTTGCTGAAGCTGTGCAATAAAATCCAGTCCGTAATAACCTTCGATAATCACCAAAAGTGCGAGAGGAGAATTTAGTGTTCACATCATAATTTGAACGCGGCAGTTATTTCCTATCGAAAACTGCATCTGCTGATTACCGAGTTGGAAATTATGATCGGGAAATCATCTATTAAGTCGAAAATGCTAAATATGCCCAGTCTCTCAGCGTATAAATTCAAATTACGAACATAATCGTCGGGAACTTTCGTCGGTAATGTTCGATATTCCATAATCAGTTAATTTTGCGATAAAGTAAAGAGAATTGAATGTTTGAATTGATTTTCACGCAGACTGCAATATTGTGTTACATAAAATTGATTAGAAAATAAAGTTTGTAAGTCTGCAATTTCGTAAATAAAACCATAAGGATGAGGATTTATTGAAAAAAAACATTTAAAAGTAAAATTAATCATCGAGCCAATTTATAATTCCTTATAAGAAGGAATTTTCAGGCAGAAGAGAATACCTAGAATAATATTAAGAAGAAGAAATGAGTACACGAATATAAAGGAGAGGAAGAAATGAGAAGAAGAATATAAAGGAGAGGAAGAAATGTGTAGAATAATAGAAAGGAGAGGAAGAAATGAGAAAAAGAATATAAAGGAGAGGAAAAAAATGAGTAGAAGAATACAAAAAAGAAGCAGAAATAAGTAGAAGAACATAAAAGGCGACTAGTGAATCTGCTTCCTTGAAAAGTGGCGAATTGAGCTACTCTGAATGGCGGGTACAATTTCTATAACATCAGTGGGTGGTTAGAACTTTTCTCATTTCGCTTAACCTCCTCCAACTTATCTCCTTTCATGCCATTCCCTCCACAATTGAGAGGCTGATGGAGTTAAAGGATCTCTTAGAATGACTGCGGGAAGCGCTAATTTTTAGGAAACTATGAAGAACCAAGTTGTTACATTAGCAGGACAACATGGTCACTTTAAATGAAAACCATATGGCATTAAGTAGACCCGTAAAGTTACTAGGATAGTTAGTAATTTGCAACATGGAATAGAGATGTAATAGAAATATTGCAATACAATTGTAATACTTAATAGGGAATATTTTCTGAATTGAAGAATAACATTAAACATTATAATTCACATATTGTTTAGGAATTCATATCTTTAGGAGCTATTTTTATAAAGCTATATATATATAGCTTTATATATCTATACCATATCATCCAACTATTCACCTTGTACGGAAGATAGATATAGCGCCATAATTAATGTTCACTCGTTGGAGGCAGCGTTCGACCACGGTAGAAGAATTCCAAGAATTCCAAGTTCTATATTTGAGAAGACAATTTACGCCCTCACGATCGGGTTCATTCACTCTCACACGATATCGAAAAACTTATACGAAATCGCTGAAATCAAATTACCGTAAGTTATGGCATTTCAGAAATTGGAAAATAACTATTTCGAAATGTTGGTAAACTGTGATCACAGTTTAAATATCACCACACGTAGTGTATGACAATAAAAAAAAATTAAAAATTTTGCGGTTCATTGTATACGGTCTCATAACCATCGTAAGATTGCGGAAGGTTGTGTTTTAATCGGCATTCATTTGTATACATAATCTTGTTTTTCGGATACTCAAAAAAGTATTCAACCATATTGCCAAAATTTGGTGGGACGATTAGTTATTACTCCTGAACCATATGATAAGATTTTGTGAACAATCGAGACGAAGGTCTAGGTCATGAAAAGATCAAAATCGATTTGACGGAAGCGAGGTATGTACACTACGAGTGCCCGTTCTAGTTATATATATACATCAATGAGTCTGCATAATAATTTAATGAATCTGCTAATAATCTGAGCTAATAAATTGGTGATTTCAATTGACTATGCAAGTGGAAATTGAATACATGCACTGTATCATATTTTATTAAATGTGACTCAATTTCAACAGCGAACGGCAATTGTCCATTTATTAAAATCAAGCATACGAAATTTGAAAACAATAGATAATTTATAAAACGCTGGAGAATCCACTTGTAAAAATGGATTTAATCATGCATATAGGTGGTGTCCGGAAATCTGCCAGGCGGAAAACTGCCAATCACTTATTTGCAATACATGTATGTTTTTTGACTTTCCGAAATATTCTTTAGTTATAAACACATTTTAATTTATAAAAAACGGCGTTAGTCCTACTTTAAGAGGTTAAGGGGACAATCATTTTTACAGTAATAACTACATAAATATTGGAATACTTAAATAATATTTAAAGAAAAATAATATTTCAACAAATCTACTTTATTAAACACTCGTAAACCAAACTTCAGTACACATAAAGATTTAATAATTATTATTTTTAACTTATTTCAAAGTTACATAAATTTTAAAAACATGTTTAGTTACGTTTATAGTCTCTTGTTTTTAATTTCCTATTGATGTCAGCAACATAGCCTTTGGTTCCGAAGCAAACGTTAAACCCTGTGTACTGATTTGTGAATACTAGATAATTAGATATTTTCACAATAACATAATTTTAAATTATACAATAAATTAAGTGAATATTAAATCAACTTATATGTATGTTAAATAGTTATTACATTTACACTTTTATTCTCCATGTCATTAACACAACCCATTCATTTTAACAATTTTCATTTATAGGTAAAAAGTATTATTAATTAATATGCAATAAATTCGATCGAGTGATATTGTCAGAGAATTAGGTAAGTAATAGCAGTTTAATAATCATTGATGTTGGGTTGCAAATTCTAAATATTTCACGAACATAGATCAAAGTTTTTTTTATTGTGAGTACAAGTGAATATTAAGCTACCCTACAAACAATTCCATGTGTATACCATGTGGCACTTACACATTTAAATCATGTGTATACCATGCATATTTTTGGAAATGGATACCATATTTATTACATGTTGTTTTACGTGGTAATATGGTAAATTATATGTGGTTACCATATGTTATAAGTATGGTATTTAACATGTTGCTATGAATGTGGTAATTAACACTTGGTAAACGCCTGTTATAAGTAGGGTCATTTACATGTGGATATGATGTGGTGTATACAATCTCTATTTGATATGTTTTTTATGATATGGTTTTAAAATGGCATAACCACATTTAATTATGTGTTTTTATGACGGTTAGATTGGTTCAATGTGGATTGTGGATAGCACATATTCATACTCTATTGCCACATTAAAACCATTAAACCACATGGTAAATATGTGTATGCAATAGGGAATGGTTTGCAGGGTTGAAGACTTGTTCATTTCTCAAATTATAAACACAAAACGAAATAATTAGACACTAAACTCGTTATGAACTGATAATGTAAAGACGTGTTGTGTAAACAATGATATTGTACTCTGTCCCTAATACAATTATTCCATTGTTTCTTCTCTTAGTATTTTCTAAGAAAGGTTATATTTTCAATTTCTATATTGTAATTGATTAATCTCTGTAATATTTATCTAATTATGTATTTCATATATTTTTTTAATTGATTTGTGTACATTTAACTATTATTTTCATTTTGTAAAAATGAATATCCCTTTAACTCCTTAACGAAAGGCAAACGGCTTTTTTATAAATTAAATGCCATCATTGATTAAACTGATTAAATTGCTAATAAGTGACTGGCAGTTTTCCGCTTCGGCAGTTTTCCATCTGGCAGTTTTCCGTGAACCAAATAGGTATAAATAAATTCTCAAACTTGTGTAATTTTGCTTATAGATAATGGCACAAAATTAAAATTTTAGTATAGTAAAAATAGCCTATAATAGTCAAAGAATATCATCTCGACTTATTGGGATTTCAGTAAAGTACCTTAATTGAAGGTTCCCTCTCCTCCCCCCCCCACTGTATATTTTTTATTTCTCTACTCATTAGAACTAAGGTTACTGATTATAAAACTACACACCATTTCAAATTTGGTTCTGATGTTTTATCATAATAAGTAATTTAATTCATTCATGTAATTTTCTTCTTCCTTCCAAATTGGTGACTATTTCAAGATATACTATTAACTAAATACCATTACCCAAAAACACATTAGTTACCTAGATAGGGTACCATCTTAATACACAATTCATTACCATTACATTTACGATGATACGAGATAAGGTTCGAATATTCAACTTTTTTTCTATTTTTTCACAGAAATGTTGGACAGTGAAGGTTGAGTGCGAGTATTTCTTATATAATTAATTACGAAATGACCACTTTTATCAATTTCGTTTCTGTTAACTGTGATACGTTATGTAACCTTAGTTGTACTAATTTAAATAATTTTTAGAGAAATTTTATTAAAGTGGAGGGGACCTTTATAAAGAAGGGTAGAGGAGGAAGAGGGTATTTGCTTACATGCGGTTAAATGGAATCATCAATTTATCACATTTAATTATGTAATAGTTATATTCTGTTCATTCGAATAATCTATTTATATTATTAGCACCTAGGCTTTTTCTTTTTAGTTGCCAGACGGAAATAATAAGAAAAATATTGTATAACTGCCAATGGTTTAATTTGAATAATTAAATATAGGTAGGCAATGCAAAATATAATAAACTGCTCCACCCATAACATTGAAATAATGAATATTCATATTGTACTGTATTTTCAAAATGATTCCTCTGAACAAGCACATCCTTTTATACATTATAGATTTTGCCAGCTTGTACAGATTATAAAGTTATAATTTATTCCATAACTTCCGGTGATATTAAAATTAATGAATTAAAGTTGACTTGGTCGCCATAAGTCGGTTGATGTATTCACACAAAAGCGCATCATTTAAAATGAATTGAATAGTAGCCATCACTCAATATTATTACTCTAATGGAGTGCTTTGAGTGGGACTTAATAAATAATTATCAAATTATATTCATAATATAGCATGAAAGAATTATGTAACTAGCAAATACTGTAACATTTCTCTATTAGAAAAGTGCTAATTAATCAAATGAAGTAGTAATTATATGAAATCTAGGTGAAAACATAGCAAGGAAATTTAAAATTCGATTCAAATTATAATCTTAATCAATAATGGCAGTCCGAGAAGATATATCTGCATATAAATAATTAAAACAATCATCTAAATATATATAACACTGATAATCCGAATGGTATTTAAATGTATTGCCCTGCTATATATAGGGATATACATATATCACAGATTTTAAATCTCCAAATTAATTTCCTCAGCTCTCATATTTCTTGTCGACTTTCAAATTCTATCAATAATATAGAATTAATTTTTAAATGTTTACCCCTCCTGTACGTCTGAAATAATAAACACTAATGAAGTATTCAGCAAAGGAAATTGAATGATAAGACGAATTTAGGATTTACAACAGATTTTCGAATGAATTGAAAACAACATCTACTATCGGAGAAAAAAGTCACTGTGATGATGTAATATCAGATAAAAGAGTCACTGTGATGATGAACTATCAGAGAAAAGAGTCACTGTGATGATGTACTATCTGAGAAAAGAGTCACTGTGATGATGTACTATCGGAGAAAAAAGTCACTGTGATGATGTACTATCAGATAAAAGAGTCACTGTGATGATGAACTATCAGAGAAAAGAGTCACTGTGATGATGTACTATCTGAGAAAAGAGTCACTGTGATGATGTACTATCAGAGAAAAGAGTCACTGTGATGATGTACTACCAGAGAAAAGAGTCACTGTGATGATGTACTATCAGAGAAAAGAGTCACTGTGATGATGTACTATCAGAGAAAAGAGTCACTGTGATGATGTACTATCGGAGAAAAAAGTCACTGTGATGATGTACTATCAGATAAAAGAGTCACTGTGATGATGAACTATCAGAGAAAAGAGTCACTGTGATGATGTACTATCTGAGAAAAGAGTCACTGTGATGATGAACTATCAGAGAAAAGAGTCACTGTGATGATGTACTACCAGAGAAAAGAGTCAATGTGATGATGTACTATCAGAGAAAAGAGTCACTGTGATGATGTGCTATCAGAGAAAAGAGTCACTGTGATGATGTATTATCAGAGTAAAGAGTCACGGTGATGATGTACTATCAGAGAAAAGAGTCACTGTGATGATGTACTATCAGAGTAAAGAGTCATGGTGATGATGTACTATCAGAGAAAAAATTCACTGTGATGATGTACTATCAGAGTAAAGAGTCACTGTAATGATGTACTATCAGAGAAAAGAGTCACTGTGATGATGTTCTATCAGAGAAAAGAGTCACTGTGATTATGTACTGTCAGAGAAAAGAGTCACTGTGATGATGTACTATCGGAGAAGAGAGTCACTGTGATGATGTACTATCGGAGAAGAGAGTCAATGTGATGATGTACTACCAGAGAAAAGAGTCACTGTTATGATGTACTATCAGAGAAAAGAGTCACTGTGATGATGTACTATCAGAGAAAAGAGTCACTGTGATGATGTACTATCAGAGAAAAGAGTCATTGTGATGATGTGCTATCAGAGAAAAGAGTCACTGTGATGATGTACTATCAGAGAAAAGAGTCACTGTGATGATGTACTATCGGAGAAAAGAGTCACTGTGATGATGTAGTATCAGAGAAAAGAGTCCCTGTGATGATGTACTATCAGAGAAAAGAGTCACTGTGATGATGTACTATCAGAGAAAAAAGTCACTGTGATGATGTACTATCAGAGAAAAGAGTCACTGTGATGTAAAGTAAATTTTCTTTTTGGAGAAGTGATGTTTATGAAAAAACCATCACATTTCTTTTTCTCCGACAGTACATTGAAGAATTCTTACTTATAAAAACAAAATAAAAACAATTTTGCGATGAAATAAAATTAAAATGACAATAATTTACAGTGGAGAGTCTTTCAAATACCATTAATGTATGTAACCATTAATGTATGTAACCAATAATGTATGTAACCATTAATGTATGTATGTAATGTAAATACCATTAATGTAATGTATTCATCCAATTTCTTTGACAAGAAATAAGTATAATTCAACACTCTTCATTTTTTTCCAACAATTTCCTTTTCTAAATTTATTTCAAAAACAGTCTTTAATGAATCATTTAATTTGAAGGATTTGCATGTCATTACAAAATTGAACTAAATTGCACCGGTCGAATATGCTTTCGAAATTTCATACGGTGAATAGGCTTCAAGGAAAAAGAAAACATGTCTGATACAGACAGCCAATGAATTTTTTATTTCGTGAATAACACAGGGAATTTTGGAATATTGAATATAACAGAAAATTGGATGACACTCGTGCACCGCATGAACTTATTTTATTTTGGAAATTGAAATGATGATTAAATTTATTTCCTCTATTTTTATGAGTTACTGGAATAATTGGGAAATGAGGTATTGTTATAGAAAAAATAACACTTAATTGGGGGAGTTTAAGAGTTTTAATAGATTTATCAAATAATAACTGAGTTAGGTAAGTAAATTAGCAAAAGGAGCGTTGCTTTCTGGGATTTTGGGTAATCAGAGTATTGGCAGTATATTCCGGTATGATGAGGACTGTGGTGATCCGAGGAGACAACAAAGAGGAGGAACAGGGTCTATCCTACGAAAGAGCAGCCACACATCCGGAACAATTGAAGATCTGCCAAAAATCAACGAAACATAAAATAGATTTCAGAAAACGAAACTAAAAATAATATGAAAGACAAAATTTAAACTCGGCAAATTCAATTTACCTATAGCCAAAGAATTGCTCGATATAAGATGAACCAGGGCGAGGAAGGGCACCTTAATTAAACAATCTAAAGTTAAGTTTTGAGTAAAAGATTTTAAAAAGTTTTAAGGAAAGGATTTTAATCAGTTTTAAGTAAAGGATCTTAATAAGTTTTAAGTAAAGGATTTTAATAAGTTTTTAAGTAAAGGATTTTAATAAGTTTTAAGTAAAGGATTTTAAAAAGTTTTAAGTAAAGGATTTTAAAAAGTTTTAAGTAAAGGATTTTAAAAAGTTTTTAGTGAAAGATTTTTATAAGTTTTAAGTAAAGAATTTTAATAAGTTTTAAGTAAAGGATTTTAATAAGTTTTAAGTAAAGGATTTTAATAAGTTCTAACTAAAGGATTTTAATAAGTTTTGTTATTTCAAATGAAATAAATTACCGACAGTTAGAGATATTCTGGTGTTCATATTATTTAATGATACATTGAACAGCCCGCAAAGCACACATTGTCCCTAAACATTGTCACTCACTGCGTTATATGGCTTTTCTGGGAATTTGATCTGGTGTTGCCCATCCTTCGGCACGTCTCATTAGTCCAGTCGCACCCCGGGGTAGTTTTACTCTAGCATTACGTTGTTAGTTGTTGACGACAAGTAGATCCAGTGAATAAGAATCGTTTAGTGAATGGGGATGACAGAGCAGCTAGAAGGTACGTCTGTCTGCTGTCGCTGTTAGAAGTGATTGCCTTACGGCTGTTAGTTGTGGCCGAAGTAAGCGAAAAACGCGGAGTTAAAATGCCGGGACAAGTAATGCGCTTATATGGGCTGTATTAATGGAAAAATATGAATCTATTATTAAATGAAAAAAATAATGAGAAGTAAAAATAAAATAAGAACACAATTAGTGTATATTTTTATACAATTGTTTTAACTTTATACAATTGTTTTAACAGTGTGAACGTGGCCTAAGGCCACGTTCACACTGCAAGCGGAGCGGAGCGGCGCGCTCGAAAAATTAATGCTGCTAGCGTCAAATATACATTAATTTTTAAAGCGCGTTGCTCCGCTCCGCTTGTAGTGTGTACGTACCTTTTTTACTTAGTCTACTGTCAAAGATAACTTACAAAACATTAAATAACTGTTTGTTCAATGTAAAACACAATTATATAAATCAAAGTATCCAACTAATTACCAGCCTTTAATACTTTTTAATGAATTCACTACTTTGAACTTTCATTACATATCTTCCATCAATTAATTCTGGCAAAAAAAAAAAGCAATTTACGGTAAGTCGAGCCCTTGAAATCACTTTATTTTAATCTAATTCATAGAAAAAAAAAAAAAAAAATGAAACAATTATATAATAACTTTGAGTATTGTCCTCGCAATTATTACAGCTTTTTAAAAAGCGGGGTATAATAAAAGCGAGAGCTATCTGTGCCCTTTTCTCTTTATAAATTTTAACTAATTTGAGTAATTTACAAGAAATTTTCTGTTTCTTGCCTATTAATTAGTTATCGTGTTTTTAAAGGATTAATAACCAAACAGCTTCTAATATTAAAAAGTTAATTAGATTTTATGGATGTACTGCATTTATCATATTAATGAGTTTTAATTAAATCACTTTTACATATTTTTTAATAATTAGGTCCACACTAAAAATATTGCAAAATATTCATTACTGACTCATAATTAATCAACATGGCTTAGTATACAATAGTTCAAAAAATATTTAGATCAATGTACTTAGGTTAAATTGATCCACGCCAAAAATGACTATTAATTGAATTTACGACAGCAATCACCTATTCATTGCACCAAAGTACACATTTTGATGACCAATTTCCTTTTATTTACAGTGTGCACTATGTATAGGGCGGTAAAAGTGACGGAAACATTTTATTATATACATATTTTGATGTGCAATTGATGAAGTGATAACATGTTGTGGTGCCTGAACTTTTAACTCAGCGAGAAATTAAACTCAACCCCACACAAATGATGACGAGAAGCTAAAATTGGCTTGAGAGACTCTAAGAAGGGTATGGAGTTGCTTGGGAGACTTTAAAAGTGGCAAGGAGTGGCTTGAGAGACTTTAAAAATGGCAAAGAGTGGCTTGAGAGACTTTAGAAATGGCAAAGAGTGGCTTGAGAGACTTCAAAAATGGAAAAGAGTGGCTTGAGAGACTCTAAAAGTGGTGTGGAATGGCTTGAGAGATACTAAAAGTGGCAAAAAGTGGCTTGAGAGACTTTAAAAGTGGCAAATTGTGGCTTGAGAGACTTTAAAAATGGCAAAGAGTGGCTTGAGAGATTCTAAAAGTGGCAAAGAGTGGCTTGAGAGACTCTAAAAGTGGCAAAGAGTGGCTTGAGAGACTCTAAAAGTGGCAAAGAGTGGCTTGAGAGACTTTAAAAGTGGCAAAGATTGGCATGAGAGACTCTAAAAGTTGCATGGTGTGGCTTGAGAGACTTTAAAAGTGGCAAAGAGTGGCTTGAGAATTATCATTATAAAAAAATTATCACAATAAAAGAAAAATACTAATGCATTACCAGATCGCATAAACCTCACAGATTGCATACCGAACTAGCACCGATAAAAGTAGCACGGAGTGGTTTGAGAGACCCTGAAATTGACAATAAGTTGCTAATACTGATGAAGAGACGCAAGAGACAGATAGTAGTGGTGTGAAATTAATGAATGCGGTGTAAAATTGATGAATGTAATGGAAAATTGATGTATATGATGTTGAATTGATTATTGTGGTTGAAAAATGATGAATTTGGTGAAAAATTAGTTGAATGAAATGGAAAATGGATGAATTTGGTGGAGAGAAGCATTTACTATGGCTCATCAAAGTTCTCGAATCAATATATGAAATGCGATTTGCCTACTTATGTTCTGAAATTATTGTAATCTGCATGTTAAAATCACACATAAAAGTAAAAAAATCCAGTGACTTTGATGAAGATATTTCTACTATGTTTGTTCATGTTTATATCATTAATGGTTTGAAATACTTTCAACTATTATTAGATAGATATATTTCTGTTTCTTACATTATTGATGTATCAAAAACATTTATAATAGTAAACAATTTCTAATTTATATGTTATTTTATTATGTATTAAACACAGTATAGTGATATGATATTAATAGAACGATCAATTGCAGATGATATAACCGATAGAGAGATATTTAGATGTGTTCATCAGCATTAAATTGAAGCTCCTGTCGATCATGCAACATCAAGTTAGAATATTGTATATTTATTCGCATGTAAGTAGGACAGATATCACTATTTGCAATTAATTATATCAGCCACGCATCAATCATAGAAGAATCTCTGTAATTCGATGGAAGGAGAGAGTGAAGTACCTCAATATTGAATTATTTAAATTTTCAATGAAATAAGTTTTCATGAAACAAATTCGGAGATTTTTTATATTTGATTACGTTCTAATATTTCCTGAACATTTTATGCATTTTATGCTGACGAATTTTTGTAATAGGGCAACATTTTTTTTAAGGACAATATTTTTTCCATTATAAGCAGGAATAAGTATACATAATATGATGCCCAAATAGCGATTGATTCCATTACTGATTATTCACTACACTAAAATATAATGAAAATGAATGAATGTAAATCCTACGTAGATTATATGATAACTCTAAATCAGTTTCTTCGTTTTTGGAACTTGTTACAATTTACTGAATGGATATAATGACAAAAAAAAAAAAAACGGGAAGATTTTCGTCGAACATTATCGAATAATTTTATTTAACACTTGCTCCCTAAATTAATTTGAATCTTAAAAATAATAATGTTTGTGATATTATTGAACTGTATAGTAAAAGAAAGGCTACTAAACAATAAAAAAACGTATTTCATTTTTCAATTTTTTCAAAATATAAACATAGAAATTCGAAATTGAGCTTAATTTATGTTAGCGTACACATGTGCTCTAATATATGAAAGAGTACACATGTGCTCTAATATATGAAAGAGTACACATGTGCTCTAATATATGAAAGAGTACACATGTGCTCTAATATATGAAAGAGTACACATGTGCTCTAATATATGAAAGAGTACACATGTGCTCTAATATATGAAAGAGTACACATGTGCTCTAATATATGAAAGAGTACATATGTGCTCTAATATATGAAAGAGTACACATGTGCTCTAATATATGAAAGAGTACACATGTACTCTAATATATGAAAGAGTACACATGTGCTCTAATATATGAAAGAGTACACATGTACTCTAATATATGAAAGAGTACACATGTACTCTAATATATGAAAGAGTACACATGTACTCTAATATATGAAAGAGTACACATGTGCTCTAATATATGAAAGAGTACACATGTGCTCTAATATATGAAAGAGTACACATGTGCTCTAATATATGAAAGAGTACACATGTGCTCTAATATATGAAAGAGTACACATGTGCTCTAATATATGAAAGAGTACACATGTGCTCTAATATATGAAAGAGTACACATGTGCTCTAATATATGAAAGAGTACACATGTGCTCTAATATATGAAAGAGTACACATGTACTCTAATATATGAAAGAGTACACATGTGCTCTAATATATGAAAGAGTACACATGTACTCTAATATATGAAAGAGTACACATGTGCTCTAATATATGAAAGAGTACACATGTACTCTAATATATGAAAGAGTACACATGTACTCTAATATATGAAAGAGTACACATGTACACTAATATATGAAAGAGTACACATGTACTCTAATATATGAAAGAGTACACATGTACTCTAATATATGAAAGAGTACACATGTACTCTAATATATGAAAGAGTACACATGTACTCTAATATATGAAAGAGTACACATGTACTCTAATATATGAAAGAGTACACATGTACTCTATTATATGAAAGAGTACACATGTACTCTAATATATGAAAGAGTACACATGTACTCTAATATATGAAAGAGTACACATGTACTCTAATATATGAAAGAGTACACATGTACTCTAATATATGAAAGAGTACACATGTACTCTAATATATGAAAGAGTACACATGTGCTCTAATATATGAAAGTATACACATGTGCTCTAATATATGAAAGTATACACATGTTTTCATCTGATCGTTAAAGTAAAATATTTCAAAAGAAAGCCGCCAAAAACATCATTTGAAATGGACATATATGTCACCTTAAGACATAAAGGGTTACCTATAGTAGGAATATAAGCAATAAAGTAATGTTAACATTTATCAATACTCAACAGGCAGCAAATTAACTGGTAATTGGATAACGTCACTGCTGCCAATCCTCTGAAATTGGTGTGCGTGCCACATGGATTGACTCCATTTCTCTTCATTGCAGTCTGCTAAAGTCAATATTGCAACCTAGGTATTATAGTTAACTAGGTATTAAAGTTACCTAGGTGTTATAGTTACCTAGGTGTTATAGTAACTATAGGTATTATAGTTACTATAGGTATTATAGTTACCTATGTATAATATAGCCACCTAGGTATTATAGCTACCTAGGTATTATAGTTATCTAGGTATTATAGTTACTTAGGTATGTATAATACCTAAGTAACTTAACTATGTATAATATAGCCAACTAGGAATTATAGTTACCTATGTATAATATGATGACAGGAATTTTGCCCGGCTGAATTTTGCCCGGCGGAATTTTGCCAGTGTGGAATTTTGCCAGGCGGATTTTTGCCCGGCGGAATTTTTCCCGTGGTTTATATATTTATAATTTTAAATTGGTAGATTGTAAGTTAAAGGTATGAAATGTGAGATGCAACTTAGATAAGTGTAAAACGTTTTAATTTAACTTTAACATATTGTACTTTAATAAGTTTTATTTAACCAATGTAAAATAGCCACGAAATTGAAAATAAAATGAATATGATTTTACTTAAAATTATTACAGAACATCTTATAAATTTGAAAATTATATATTTTGAGAGTATTTTAGTTTAAAATAATACTATATATGGTTTGTTACTTTTAAAATACTATTATTTAGTATTCTTAACTGTTTTATGTAATTAACTTACGGCTTTCTTCACTTGTACAGTACTTCTTGACGAGATATGACTATATGTTCATTAATATGTTCAATGATTTCATTAACGCTTTCATAGTTTTCAATCTTACATTAAGTATTAATAGGAGTTTTTAAAATAATGATATCTTTTCCACGTGTGAACTAAATATTATCTACGCCATTGTGAAAGGTATAAGACAATAGCTATAATAGAGCAAACTTCAGAAACCAACTGATTACAATGAATGAATCTTCATTTTACTTTTTCAAGTCGCTTAATACCATTCATAATAGCTGTTAAATTATAACGATTATATAGTGTGTTTCTTAAATTATTGAAAATGTTGAATTATTGTTTGTTAGGTTAACCTTACTTCTTCAATTACGGTGATAAGTGAATTCTACAAGAATGTTAGAATATATGTATATGTATGATGTTCAATAATTATCTTATGTAAATTTAACATTCATTTTATTTTATCTCATTTTAATCTCACATTTTAAACTTTTAACTTACAATTTACCAATTTAAACATAGAAATATATAATCCACTGGGAAAATTCCACCGGGCAAAAATTCGCCTGTCAAAATTCCATACTGGCCAAATTCCGCCTGGCAATATTCCGCCTGGCATAATTCCGCCTGGCATAATTCCCCCGGGCAAAAAGTCCTAGAACCGTATAATATAGTTACCTAGGTATTATAGATGTGATAAGATACTCCTATTTGCAACATAGTTACTTATGTACATTATAGCCACCATATCTATAATATACCCACCTATGTATTATAGATGTGATGAGTTGCACCTATGTACTTTCTTATTCACATACAACACTGATATCCTTTATATACCAATCAATGTTAGATTAATATTACCTATTCTTGTCTGAACTTACAACGTGAATTGAGTTGAAAATATGTAGATAAAGAGTATGTTTTTGAACATTTGATAGAACAGGTGAGACAAATACTTAATTATTCAACTCAATTGATTTCAATATCAACTGTAGCAAAGTGATGTACCACTTTTAAATGCATGGCACCTAAAGTTGCTTATGTTATAGACCCCTTTTAAACTAGAAAATAAAATGCCGCGTTTTCACCGCCTTTATAGATTTAATTTGAAGATACATCAGCTGGGCGGTGCAAACGCAGCGTACTATTCTCTAGGTCTCATCGTGCACTATTTGGGGAGTAAAAGAAATCTTTGCGAGAGCAGGCCAGAAGAAATCAGACAGTAAAGCTTTTATTGCTTGCAATTAATCACAGAAATAGGGCTAATGAGTACACAGAGCTGTAATGTCCTATCTTTTGAGCATAAATAAGCAAAGACAAACTTTATTGTTGAAATATGAGTACATTGAACTCCTTGATTAAATATATCATGTAGATACGTACTATGTATATTGTTTAATAACCAATTGAGTTAAATTAGGATCTAGGTTCCAGATACTACACTGTTTTTCTTTTCATCTAAACAGGAAAAAAAATTAAATGATTATTTCCAAGTAAGGTAAAGATCGATAACTTAATATAAATAACTTATAGTTTACAATAACTGTGGAATAGCTAATTAAACTCATTTTGAAGAACTTCTTCCATGAGTGCTGTTACAAATTTTTGTTTCGATGACTAAAGTTTGGTGACTGTTAATTAAGGAATGAGTTGATTAATTAGTTTGGTTTTATTGATACTATTCCCTAATCTTCAATAGTTGGAACTTCTGGTTTGTGAAATTATAGATCAATTATTTAATATTGTTGAAAATAACCGACTACACAAAATTAAATTATCACAAGTACACATATCATTTTCCTACAGATATCGGCCTAAGGCATTTTTTTCACAATTAATAGATATTCCATTCACTCTATTTGGTCTTATAATAAATTCAAATACTACTGAAATTTCAATATGGAAAATAAGAGACATCATACAAGGTCAACAGTATTGGTTTATTTTAAATCCCTGAGCCATGAATAATTGATTCTGTGTATATAGATATGTACACAATGATCAGATTCACATTTCCAATCAGGCATCCCTTCCTTCTTTCAATTCGAAACCCCTCGCGGACAGTCATCTGATATGTACATTCTTTTTTCGATATATTTTTGCCAGTGTGTGTGACAGGCAAATCGTGGGGGAATGCGTGTTGAAAAATGTCGCATGGCACTACTTTGGAAATTGAATTCTTCCGTTCTTTAGATGCTTCCATTTCCATGGAATTACAACTAGATTCTCACTGGTGTTGGTAATTGAAATAAAAATGTTATCCTCTAATAATTATGTAATTAAGGAAAGAGTCGTTAAATTCTAGCAACATGAGGCAGGGAGTTCTAATCGAGTTAGACGAGGGCTTACGTTACAAATGAGATACTCTGGCTTGCATTTAATGAAGGACGAGTGAAAGAGCTTAGCCCAGCTGGAAAATTACGATTGCCTATCGCTGAATTTTTATTGACGATATCTTGATATTAAAAGATCATCTAATTACGACGATAAAAGATTGGACGAAAATCCAATAGTGATTTATCACAAATATAGAATAATTATTTACAACAAATTTCGAAGATGTTATTTGAGATTATGACATTTTATGATAAAATACGGTCAAAATTTACCGCAATCAACAATAAAAACATAATACATAAAATAAATGGTTTCGAGGGTGGCTTTTATTTCCATTATTAATGTCTTCATTTATTCTTTCTATTATATATGTTTATTAGATAAATTAATATATTTGAGTTTTGTTATGGTGGGGCAACTGAAGATTATTCTGTATAGATATATGATATAATGCATAATCTACATAATCCGAAAACATTTTATATATAGTACCTTTGAAAATATGAAAGTATCTTGCTTAAATAAAATATATTTCAATCAATAACTGGATTTGTTTAGAAAATTTATTATTTTGAATTGAATTTTAAAGTTTACTTTTTCCACAAAGTATGAGGGAAGTCATTTAGTAACATTAATTTGGTGTTCAATTTTATGAAATAATAAGTTATTTCAATATATCGGAAAATAAACTATATAATTCCTTTCAAAATGCAACTTCATATCTACTGAAAATGAGAGATTCGAAGCAAGATAATGTAATGTTAAGATAGAGTTATTCTACTTCATATAATATGATAATACAGTCTTGAAAAGAGGTAAAATAGGACATCACGTACTGGATTACTATAGGAGCCTAGATAATTATTATATAATATTCATGAAACATTCTTAGATACTGCCATAATTTTGACACTATATTTTGTCCGTGTAAATGGAGTATTTTCGAGTCTAAATGAACATCCCTTTCCTTTCAGTAAAGCTGAACTTCATTCATAGGCGAAAGAGTTAGTATATTCTATAATTAAATTATAATTATAACATAAAACCTCTCACAAAGTACCAAACTCTATTTTAAGCTTCATCATTAATGTAATTGTACTCGTCGTGTGAGTTTCAATAGACCCATCCTGTCTCATCCTTCATGTTATATAAAGTAATACTGATACTTTACTTCATTTCAATTATCTTCGATTAAATCAAGTAGTAAATATTAATTTTAGGTATTGTTTTGATTGTATTTTGCTGAAATTATAATAATTGAAGGGCAAACAGGGTAGAGGTCCTTCCAAACAATTTGAGAAAATTTCTTAGTTAGTCAGGTACTGACTTTATTAACCCTTTAGAACAGTGGTTCTTAAAGCGGGGTGTCCGGCACCCTTTGGGGACCTGGATTGTTTATGGGATGTTCAAATTGTGCATGTCATAGCTGTTTTAGATGTTACTTACCATTCGGTGCTTGCTCTTAATATGAATCAGAATATAAATATAACTTTCATCATTCCTTTTTCATTTTAAATTCTCAAATCATAGTCGATTGTTTTGTCTTTTGTTCGATTTGTCTTTCAATTATCTAATTAATTCTGAGTGTTCCTCGATCATTTATATTTCAAATCATAACATAGCGATTTCTATATAGCATAAAGCAAAACAAAAGTTATGAAATTCACAACGAATAAATAATAATCAGAGGACACATAACGTTAAGGAACTATTTAACATTTGTCACTAAAGGATTTATCCTCTAATAGATCCTTTAGCTTTTCAATTATTTCTAACACACACTTTTCAAACTGCCATTGAGTTTAAGGACCTATTTCTTCTCTATAACCAGAAACTTAAGTCCCGTCAATATATCTCTGAAAGTAAATGCATTGCCCATAAAGAGACTACTTGAGCTTTGTTGGAGAGTCAATTACTTTTTCTGAGCTCAAAGATATCCTACACAGAGAACTCTCTCACTTTTACATTCTGATAGGAAGCGCTTGTTATAAAAACAGAAATTTAGTTTATATAAAATAGTTTAGGTTACTGATAAGTTTTGAAAAATTATGGCATTTCAGTTTGTTCTGGAATAATTTATATTTTAGTGGAAAAATGATCGGCTGAAAGATAAAATATTTTAGGTTATATCCTCAAATTTGATTTAAAAGTTACAGAATGAAATGTACCCAGAATGATAGTAAATAAAGAGCTATATAAGATTACGTTAAATCCATTCTTAATCTTCCATGGTCCACCATAATCCTCTATGGTCAAGAATTTCGCAATGAAATTTCAAAGAACTAGGATTCGATTGTTGATTCATTAGTTCAGTTTTTTTTATCTCAATAATATATTATCTCTTGTTATTAGTATTTACTCTATAGTGTCTTTAAATTCTTTAAATTGTATTCCAAATATAAGTAGTATTTAAATATCTACAAATAAATAGTAACAGTTTCCCGAATATCTATAAGTTATCTACATGCATGAAAATCTTTAATCAAAATGTTTACTTTGAATACAATTTCCAATATGCTCATTTTTCAATGGAATTGAAATTTACTCACAAGACACAAAATTGACTCAGATATTCATTTTATTCATTCCAAAATGGTTATTCCGTTACATCAAAGAAAGACTGTGAATTGCATTTCTAACAGGGTATCACATTTCCAAACGATACAAAGAATATAGTTTCACACCAGCAGTATATCTGACAGACTGGCAGTCTATCGGGTTACGTAGGGGTTGATCTTCGATAAGAAATTGAATTCTATCTATCTGCGAAATATGCTATCTCTTTATATAATTGGATTTTCATTTTTTTTCTATGACGTTTAAAAAAATTCGTTTGACTTGTACCAATGCAAAGAGTCTGTAAAAATGAAAATTCTTTTATTAAAAAATAAATTTATATAAGATGTACATTGTACAAGGTGCTTCTGACAAAATTTGTTAGCTTGTATAGAAAAAAAAACGAAATATTTTTTTCACGAATAACAAAATGTTCAAAAATTGCTTCATTATCAAAATATTAATAGTTTTTTGAAATACAAAGGAAATTTCTCATAAAAAAAACATTATTTCACGAAAACCTACATATACTCTATATATTATTTTTCAAACACTAATAAAATACACTTCACCACTTTTATAAATATGTCAATCAACAGCACAGTAACGGGCATTTATTTCACAGCTCAATAGTTTCTCACAATCTAATATATACCAGCTGATGAAATTTGGTGTAATT
Organism: Caprella mutica; assembly: GCA_947561585.1. Taxonomy (NCBI): domain Eukaryota; kingdom Metazoa; phylum Arthropoda; class Malacostraca; order Amphipoda; family Caprellidae; genus Caprella; species Caprella mutica. The sequence continues at coordinate 63,004 of CANNZV010001888.1, forward strand.
CTTCCTCACAAATGTTTCCCAGCTCCTTGATATTCCTTGGGAGTTTTGCAGCACTGCAGATCGTCAAGTCTGGCCACAAGTTTTCGATGAGATTAAAGTTTGATGAGTAGGACAACCATTTCGAAATTCGCTTAACTTGGTCATTTTCTTCCAGTCTCTCATTTTGTCTAATCTTTTAAGATTTGATGTTGTGTTAAAATCATGCATATTTCGGTAAATAATATTGGAATAAATAATTTTTATAATCTTCATAACTCCTTATGAACAAAAAAGCCCTATTCATCTTATCAGCTAAAACTATATTGTAGTAGGATTTTTTCTCTTTCAAACTACTAGGATAATTATGTGTATCAACCTGACAAATTATTTCCAGAGTATTTAAAAACTCCTTCATAAAAAAATCATAATTATGGAGTCATGGCACGGTTACTGTGTCAACTCGGTGTTATGTTGATATTTTCCTCGCAAATTAATGATCTTATAAGTGTTTCCTTAATGGTGTCCGATGATGTATTGCAATCTATCGGATGAGTTTTTTTGAGGAAAATCAAGCTAAAATTCTTCTCTATAGATTGTATATTGTAGGTAATTTAATGGTGCCTTTTTATTTGATTTGATATTGTAGGCTATCATAGTATAGAACTGTATAACGGTTGACATCCTAATTATTGAACAATATAAATATACAATTTTTATTATATTGTCTTTGAACTAATTTTGAATAAGAGTAGTATATATTTACCTTCCCAAAAACATGTCATATCCAAGGTACGAGGACCCATTCATTGTCTTGTGGACACGAATATGGCACCATAGACGGAAAAATTGTACTTTCAAAATATGTTATTTTAATAAATTTAATAAAAAAATCATATATTGTCAAATGACGTCCATGATAAAAAAATGAATACTAATGAAAATGTTTTTCCTGCATCAAATAAATTGCCATCCAAATATGTTTATACCAAAGTTCAAAAAAATATGTTTAAATTCTTCTGAATGATTATTGTACATAATTTTTGGTGTCCGGACAATTTGCCGTGATGACATCTCGCCGCTACGACAATTCGACGCCAAAATAACTCGCCGTGTGATATATTTTGGCCGCCGTATACACCATTCATTCATGACATTATTTTAAGTATAAGCTGCGTATTGTAAATTAATTATCAAATTTTCTTAGCAGTATTTGAAAATGTTTTCTTTTCCATTTCAAAAGTTAAATATAATGTTTTTTAAGAATATTATATAAGCATAGTGTGTGTTGTGAATTAACAATAACATTTTCTTCGTTCTATTTGAAAGTATTTGGCCAAAAATAATTTGCTATTGGAAAGATAACAAGTTCGGGTGTCTTCTTAACACGTTTTATGACTTATAAAAATTGATGTACTAGTTTAAAACTATTACATTACTGTAAATAAAAAGATTGTTATCTAAGAAGTCTTAGATTTTTGTCTTAAGTAGGCTAATGAGTTATATTTAATATCTCCTCTTCATTTTCCTCTTCTATTTGTGAGTGCAGTCACCGGTGTTTGTGTTCCTTTTCGTACCATTCCTTGGTAAGTAACTGCATTCACGAAGTAGCTTTTCTGCATCCATGAACCTGTCACGGACTGGTGGTTGATGCCTTTGTTCAAGGAGTCACTTTGCTTTCTGACTTCTTCTTCCTGTCCCTTGTATTTCAATTCCTTCTGACATCAACTTGAAAGCCCTTCGTTTCGAAGCTTCTAAATTTATGTTAACAGTTATAATAATTTTTTGTGGCCTTAAATATTCTCACAGATGTAACAAAAGAAACCAATTAATTTAAATAATGAAATTTGTCAACTATTGTTTTACGTCAGTCTTGAGCGTATAGAAACAAATCATTTCTCAAATTTATAATATTTTTGAATATATGTAAATGATGTATAGGCTGGCAAACATAAATCACACGGTGAGTTGTTCTAGCGACGAGTTGCCCTCAAGGTGAATTGTCCGCATCAATTTGTCCAGCGGCGAATTTTCCTAGAACCTTAATTTTTTGTTGAGTTTTAAACTCCAAACATCCCATGACTGTTGTACATAATTTGTTCAATTTACATTTTATTTTATTTATTACTTTATGATAAGTAATAAGTTACTTTAGGATTTGTGATATATGTCAGTGTGTTGGAAACCAGTACTTCCTATAGGAGCTATTATTTAATTTGTATGGAGGATTTTTTGTAGAAATAGTATTTATTTTTGCGCAGAGGAATCCATACAATTTCTATTCAAAATTCCCCTTAATTCTCACACGTCACAGTACAAATGAAAATTGACATCTGTAGAGACTGTCAAGTGTTGTCAATTCTCCCTCGACCGAGATATCCCTATTTTATTCACTAGCAACTGCATGTCATTTATCAACTTCAATATATCCACTCTGTATTTCGCTTTTCCATATGTAAAAAGAATTGCATGAAGAGTTAGTCTCCAATATTGATTTGGCGGAAAGTGAGAGAGAAGATGACATCTCTTGAGAGCCCAGGGCACTCCACTGCTTCAAGTGTTTGAATACCTAAAATGAAACGAGTGATGCTCTGATAGATGCTACACGTCTCGGGGGTGATATGTTTCTGACTTTTCATCTCTTTCATCGAGAGAAATATAGCAAAGAATAAGGTAAAAGATATCCATTTCAGTGTCAACAAGAGTTTTATTTCACATGCAGTGGTATAATTATGTCTTAATTGAAATCATTAAGGCCCAAGCAAGAGACAATACTTATTATTTAATATTTTTGAGTAGAACTATTATTTACTTGTGCAGAATTGGACCTAGGATACGTGTAATTAAGCTTCAGTTACAATTGCTTACTAAAATCTTCGTTGTGCAACAGCAATGTAATGTAAATAGCATCATCAAAAGATAATATTAAACATTAAATTGCACTAATTTTTTTTATTTCAAATAGGTTCAATAAAATAACTATTTAAGTGGTCCACAGGCTGGACCAAAAATATTTACCCATACAAAGAATTGAATTGAATAAAACAGCAATGATATGTAATCATTAGGAAGAATATAAAGATTCAAGCATAATATGTCCAAATTTCAAAATTGCCACTCTTTGCTTTTATCAGTTCCCCAACTCGAGTTGGTCTTCAGCACTAGAACGCAGCAATTCTCCTCCATACATCTTTGCTCAAGCAGAACGAATGACTGCGTTCAAAGAGTCCAGATTGGGTTAAGAACGAGTTGAAACTTTGGTTTCCAAGATGATCCAGAAGACAAAGTCCATAGGATTTTTGTCAGAGCTTTAGGATAACCAGTGGTTGCCATATTGTCTTGTCAAAAATAAAAATAAAAGACAGAAAGTTAATTTTCTCTAAAGAACTTTTGAGTCATATTATCCACATGGGATGCACTACATTTTGAAAGAAGAATAGTTTAGTTCTAAATGATTTTTTGAACCAAGGAAGGGCTTTTTTCTGTAAGAAGTTCAGATAAACATCAATATTGACTCTTAACTCCTTCATCGATGACGATCAAAGGAGACTTGGTCCCATCAATATTCACAAACACGTCTCTTGAGATACAGAAATAAACTTTTTCATTCTGACTATTGAAGACAGATTACACCATGAATATCTTCTCATCGGAAAAAATATAAACCGTTGCTGCAGATCTTGCAACATCTTCATCGAGGCCTCTGAACTTAGCTGTCTATATCAGCCACGCTTAACTATATCAGCCACATGTATTGGAACAACACAATTTGATGAACACAACGTAGATTAATAATAATTTGAAGTTAAAGTAAATCATTTTGGGTCATCTATAGTAAGTGGTAAATAGACCTTGTACACAATATGACTACGGAAAATTCTCTAATTTGTATATAGATCCATTAAAATCTTTTTCCCATCACTTGGTCCAATTTGACGTATCTTAAATGAATAATATTCATCCACACTGAAATTTCACCAAATACTGTGTGTACTTTCAGAATTTACACTTTCATTAAAGTCTCCGAAAAAGAATCCAAATTAGAAATCCAGGCGAAAGATTTATGGGTGTGATTTGGAGCTGAAGGACATAATTGATTTCGTAGCAACGTTTATTTACGAGACAGTCGCCATTGAAATAAACCCTCAGTCCGTCAAAAACAAAGATTCCGAAAGGATTACTGAAAAATCAATGACACTTCTAACAATGAACTCAATACGTTCCGAACTATAAAACCAGTCGGAAATTTATAATCGGCACATCGTCCATCATTGTCAGTTACAGTAGATTTTGATCGTATTTTAACGTAAAATATCGTAATTTAATACATTATCGTCAGGATTTTTTGACAGATACTTCCGACTAAAGTGTTTTTCAAATTTATATATGTTCTCCTTATTATTGCTTATAATTTCCTATATAAAACACACTATTCATGATTTACATTTTTCAACCGAAAAAAAATAATAATGTCATGTAAAACCTAATTACTAAGAAAATAATTACTTGTGAATGGATTTAATTCTACAGTAAATGAAACTGTTAGATGAAATATTAAATAGTCACTAATATATATCATTTATTTTTTCATATAATTATATATGTTGAATACTCTTCATCAAAATATCGTTCACTATCAGCTCCTTCTATTTTAATCTATCAAAACTAATTTTCAAATGCAATTGACAAAAAAGTTATTTTTATCTAAAAGTCTACAAATAATGGCAAACATATTCACATTACTTTTTATATGTAGAAGCCTATGCGAAAACTAAGAAATGAACGTTCAGAAATAGAGCTAGATTCTAATTCCGATAAATTAGACCAATATATTAGGTTTCTTATAACAATAAATTTCGTCTAAGAATGGTTCATTGAACAAAGCAATGACTATTTAAAGTGAGAGCAAAATACTACTGGAATAAAGAGCAACAAGATATCTTATTTAAAAGAACATACGATGCTGGGGGAGATTTTTTAATTGTTTGGTAGACAGATGGGAACAATTTAAATGGAGTTAAATATTGTGTGATTATCAGTTAGAATTTTCTATCATTTACATTATTTTAACATTTAATTTTTTAGCATTTCCATTTTAAAAACTTTATAATTTTATAAATATTTGAATTTTTTAAGCATTTTTATTTTTTAAACATTTTTGTTTTATAAAAGTGTTCATTTTTGAACGTTTTCAGCTGAGCACATATTATTCTTTTTTTAAAATATATTCATTCTTAAAACATTCTCATTATTTAAATATTTTCATTTTTTCAACATTTTTTTTTTTTCCACAATTCTCATTTATCCAACATTTTCATTTTATAATCATAATAATTTTTTAAACGTTTTAATTTTATCATTATTTTCATTCATTCAACATAATCATTTATTCAACATTTTCATTTATTAAACATTTTCACTTTTTCATCATTTTCACTTTTTCAACATTATAATTTATTCAACATTATAATTATTCATCATTATCATTTTTTTCATCATTTTCATTTTTCAACATTTTAATTCATTCAACATTTCATATTTCAACTTATTCCATTTTTCAACATTTTTATTTTTCAATATTTTTATTTTTTCAACATTTTTATTTTTCAACATTTTTATTTATTTTTAACATTTTCATTTTATCAACACTTTCATTTGTTTTTCAACGTCTTCATTTTATCAACATTTTCATTTTTTAAACATTTATATTTGTTTAACATTTTCATTCTATTAACATTATCATTTTCAACATTTTCATTTTATTAACATTTTCATTTTTAAACATTTATGTAATTATAACATTTACAAAGTGTGTCTCTGTAAGTCACTGTCTTTTTAGTACTAAATTATTCTAATTTCTTAGGATATAAGTTGCAATGTTTAAATTACTAATTTCTTTATTCCCTTCAGATAACTCAAACATCAGATTAATAACATCAAATTAATAACAATATATTATTTACCATTAATGGACTTGTAGTAATCATTATTTTCTCATTACTTCAGTCCCCCCTTTCAGCTTTTAGAAAGCTAACTAAATCATATTTATTTAATCACAAGAACAATGCTCATAATTAATATAATATCATTCAATATAGTGAGACTGTTTCGATTAATATCTTAACAATGTTTCTCTAATTGATCATTTTAAAACAATACATCTTTTATTGTAGGGCTGTTTGGGTAAAAGATCTATCTGCTATTTCGACCCTTTAATCTTACTATTGATTGTTAAATAGTGCAAAGAACATCATATATCACATTTAGAAGAAAAAGTTTTAAGTGATAGATAGATATTTTAATCTATTTTTTATTAATCATAACGCCTTCGAAGGATCTAATTCTCAGCAAGTTAAGGATCTATTGAATAATAGACCCTTTACTCACGAATGTTAGATAGTTGCTTTACTCTATTTACCTTTCAATTTCGCTATGAGTGATGTTCCGTAAAGTGTTCAACAACAAGTTTACGCACATTATTTTCGAACGTCAGCTGCATGTAGTTCACATAAATTCAAATTTAGATCCAATTACGATTATCATAACGCAATTCATGCCACGCTTCACGCAGAAAAATAGAACATGAAATAATGAAAATATTCATTCACTCTTCACTCTGAACGCAATTTAGTTAACTCTGAAAATTGGATAGACAATTGATTATTGTATGTAAGACTATAGGTTCAGAAAATTCCTTGTTTAAAACTATATGTATTTTTTATCTATCTTATTGTATTTATTAGGTCTTATTGTATTTATAAAATTTTAGTTAGGTTGCCCTATAGAAGCTTTAGCTTATTCAGGCTCTTATTTAGAAATATAATTTTATGCATTGTGTTTTGTTTTCAATACTTTTTTCCTGAATAAAGAATAAAAAGAGAATAATATACAAGTATTAGGTAATTGATATACAGTAGCGGTCAAAATATAAGGGTAGGCAAAAACAAGTTATCTAAATCTTTAATTTCCTAAAAAGTGAAAAACACACACTATTGAAATTTTGCATGTATTTTCATATAGATCTCATATGTATTCGTATGAAATTTCAAAGCATTTGGACAAATATTCTAGGAATAGTTCCATATTCTACTTCAAACACTAAATTTTGCTCTGGTCAAAAGTTAAGGGTAGCCATCATAAACTTTGAAATATTCGCGGATATTTGCAATTAACTTAGTAATTTGTGAATAATTCTCTACTATATCACTTCAATACATCTTCTACCACAAAATTCAACAAATTTGGCACAATATGAAGGAGTTATCCATCTTCTATTCATCCTTGAGAAATGTCCACAATTCTTCCACATTTCTTGTGTTTCTTCACTGAGTACAGTCTCCAATTATTATCCAAACAATCTCAATTGGATTGAGGTCAGGACTCTGTGAAAGCCAGCTCATTAGAGCAATTTCTTCATCTTCTAATAGAGTCGATACTTTTTTTATCTGAGTAGTAGGTTACGTTGTCCTGTTTGAAACTCTGTGGTTGAGGGTCAGCTGCTTGTTGATAGGGGAGAGTATGATGACGAAAGAGCTGTTTTATACCTCTGCAATAACTCCTCCTCGTAGACGAACAATGGGATCAGGTCCAGCAGAAAAAATGACCACCAAGACCATCACACTACCTCCTTCAAAATTAACCGTTTTCTTGACGCAGTTCAGAGTTAACATTTCCCCTACTTTACGATTAATTTATACTTTCCTATAAGAACCAAAGACTTCTATTTTTCTTCCATCATCACTAGAATGTACTTCCGACCACTGATCAATCGACCAAACGATATACAAAACACAAGTATCACTTTCCGTTTCTTTTTTGAGATTGCAAGCTTCGATGCAGGAACAAATTATTGCAAACCAACTTGTTGAAGTCGAAGCGAAAAAGTAGACTGGGACACCGTACCACCAGACATGACATCTATCTCACGAAAAAATTGACCAGAAGTGTTGAAACTACCTTGCAAGCTACTTTGAAGACTTGCATGATCATCTCTCAGCAATGCTTTGGGAAGTCCACCATTCTTCGGTTTGGAATCGACAACTCCATACTGCTTATGTTGAGCCACAATATGTTGCACAATCGTTTTGGACCTTCATATGGCAATAGAAATCTCTTGCATCAACAATAATTAGAGATTGTATCAGAGGGGAAACTTGTGGACATTTTTTGAGGATGAGTAGAAGATGGATAACTCCTTCATATTGTGCAAAATTATTAGAATTTTGTGGTAGAAGATGTATTAGAGGGATATAGCAAAGAATTATTCACAAATTATTAAGTTAATTGCAAATATATGATGGCTACCCTTAATTTTGACCAGAGCAAAATTTAGTGCTTGAAGTAAAATAGAGAACTATTCCTAGAATATTCGTCCAAATGCTTTGATATTCCATACGAATACATATGAGTTATATATGAATATACGTGCAAAATTTCAATAATGTGTGTTCTGTACTTTTCATGAAATTAAAGATTTAGATAACTTGGTTTTGCCTACCCTTATATTTTGTCCGCTACTGTATAACAACTATATAATTTACAACATCTATGTTCATAACTATAAAAATCCATATTTCTGATTATGAACTATTATATAATTCAGCTCAAATGGAGTCAAGTCAAAATTTTATTAACCTTGTTATTGATTCACAACAGTTTATATTATTGGCATTTCGAAATAAATTATGTAAATACTATTTTACTCGCTAATATTATATTAATGAATGATGTAAAGTCAGTCGAAATGTTATTCTAGTCTGTAATATGTAAGCATTCTTGTTATATTTCTTGAAGTTTTGAAGACTGGCTATTGCAAAATGAAAAAAAAAAAAAAAATACGGTTTTAGATAACTAAAATCAATTTCTAAAATCAATCTTTTTCTTTTTGAGAAAAATGTTTTCAATTATTCCTCGTGTCAATCAATATATTAGAAAGTTTTGGAAAATATTTTTAAATTTGAAATTGGATAATGTTCATGAAATACAATGCCGAACAAAAGATGCTGAAAAATGCATCAAAGCTGAGGAATAGCTATTCTAAAAAACTTTCCTAATTTCCTCTTAAAGTTGTTTGGCATTTCAAGTTTAGAAAATACAAAAGGAATTTATCAGAAAAATTAATAAATTTAACTCTCTTGCTTTTAAATTTAAAGTTTGGAAGTGTCTATAAATTTGATGATATACTAAGTTAATCTGCAAATAGTTAACAAAACATATTTTCTAAATTTCCCAATAATATAATGTGAATTACATGCAAAACATTTCACAGAAAACTTGTCCTAACGCTTATTTAACAAGTCAATATCAATAAATTAGATCTCAGTCTATTTAAAAATTACTGATCAATACAATCTCTAAAAATGCTTTGAAATTTATCTCTATATAAGAATTAAATAACATAAACTGCATGTATTTCATAGACTTTATGAAAATCTCGATATAATAATGAAAAAAACACCTGCAGAAAATGTGTAGCTCTAACAATCAGTTCTAGACAACAAAATCTTATCCAGTGTGGGAAAAAGTTGAAACAAGTACAAGGTTTTCAATTTCCTTCTGGCTTCTTACTTACACACCAAAAAAGCTGAGACTCTGAGAGCGTGTTTAGGAGATTGCTCTGAAATGACCAAGCTTCTCTTTAATCAGGTGTGAACAAATGACAACGACGCAAGAGATAGCGCTGACTCTTCGCTTTTATCCCTCAGCACCTATTTGTGTATGCTAATATACTCAGGATATACAACCATGGACCTCTTTTCCAAAGCAGAGAAAAACTACAAGTTATTTTTTTAAGAGCTTGCAGAAAACACAGTTTTAGAAACCTTTTTCACAATTGATATACACTATTCTCTGTTAAAAAATTAATAGAAGTATGAGGTATCCATTGAATTTATTATAACAAATATTTTTTATCTCTGTGAACGCAATTTCCGTTTAATTATCGCAGTTTGTAAAGTAAGCTATCTACAACATATTGACGGATATTGCGACAGACACAATATTTTGTGATATTTTTATATGCTATCTGATTTTTATACATCCGGAATGTAGTTAAAGGTTTTCTATCAGAAATAAAAGGTAGAAAAAAAATAATAGGTGACGAGTCAATCGAGCAGTTTTAGCGTTTTCCTTAGTCATATCGGGTAAAGGATCTATCTAACACTTAATCCTTTACTCTCCATTAATTATACTTACTCAAGGTCCATCTTATCCATGAGTAAAGGAATCACTTTTTATTCCTAAGTATTGAATAGGTATTTTTTTCTATTTGCCATCAATAGTATATTAAATCAAAATAAAATAGTAATGTAGACATTACAGAATTAATTAGATATTTTGATAAACAATTGAACCCCTTGCACTCGATTTGGAAGCAGACATTTTTGACGCGTTCGTTGGAAGTAGGAACTAATTTACCCACATTTATAAAAATTCAGGGGAAACATCCAGTGTTTGAAGATACTTTTTTTATAGGTAAAATGAGACACAAAACTAAGTTACTCTTACCTAACTTTCACAAACTACTGATTGAACTATGAAAATTATGTTTTAGTTTCAAGGACAATTTCATCTTCAAGTCTTGTGGCTTAAATAGACATCTGCCGAAGTAACTTTGCTCGACCTTTACAAGTGCTTATTACTTACCCTTCTAAGGGCTACATCTTAACATATAAATTTTATTAGTTTTGGTCAGGTTTTATCCATTAGAAGAGATAGAAACTTATCGGTCCACAATTTGTAAATTTCTTATTCATTGCTGAGGATCATGGGAAAAATAAATTGGATGTTAACCTTTTTTCCCTGCAATTTGATTGATTGATCCTTAAATTTTTTAATGTTCATTGTCTTAATAATTTTTTTTAAATTATTTAAAGAAAGTCTGCTTCTTCTGGCAGGGGGCCTTCAAAAAAAAAAAAATTATACAGTTGCATCTTCTATGCATAGATTCTTTGTTGTAACTTTATTTTTAAAATGAATTTAATTTTGTCATTAACATGGAAATGTTGTGCAACATTTTTCTTAGTGTCAACATGTATTCATTAACGAACATCGTCCCAATATTGGGCAGTAACTGGAACTAGTAAACAATATCTTTTACGACAAGCGAACATCAATCTGATTTGACTATATGTATAAAAATGATGCCTTTATATTAAACATGATGATGATGATGATGCCTTTATATTAAACATGATCATTTATTAATGATGTTGATTTGAACAGAAAAATAATTGGTTTCACTTTATTTGCATGAAGTCAAGAACATCTTAATTATAATGAGTCAATGTTTATATACGTGTATTTGTTTATTATAGGAATTCTGATTGTTTATTGATTTTCGTAGCTGATTGCAAGATATTTTGTTTCCAATGAATATGACAAATGATGGTACCTTCCTAAATCATTATTTTCAATTGGTATATAATTTCATCATTATCTGAAACTTGAAATTTAATACCAATTTGAAAATATAGGCAAAAAATTTTCTACTGATGAATATAAATGATTTGTATATCTTGACTCTTCATTAATAGAAATACATATTATGAAAGAGAGTCCATATTAAAAGAGTAAAATAGACACTTTTAGTTGTAATATTTTTTCCTTATATGTACAAGCACAATTTGCCATATTTATTTCATATATGTAAGGTTTAATCAACCATACCAAAAATAATGCTGAAATATTAAAAAAAGACATTCCAGGAATGAAAAAAGTATCTGAAAAAAGAGTCACTGTGATGATGTACTATCAGAGAAAAGAGTCACTGTGATGATGTACTACCAGAGAAAAGAGTCACTGTGATGATGTACTACCAGAGAAAAGAGTCACTGTGATGATGTACTATCATAGAAAAGAGTCACTGTGATGATGTACTACCAGAGAAAAGATTCACTGTGATGATGTACTATCAGAGAAAAGAGTCACTGTGATGATGTACTACCAGAGAAAAGAGTCACTGTGATGATGTACTATCAGAGAAAAGAGTCACTGTGATGATGTACTACCAGAGAAAAGAGTCACTGTGATGATGTACTATCAGAGAAAAGAGTCACTGTGATGATGTACTATCATAGAAAAGAGGTACTGTGATGATGTACTATCAGATAAAAGAGTCACTGTGATGATGTACTATCAGAGAAAAGAGTTACTGTGATGATGTACTATCAGAGAAAAGAGTCACTGTGATGATGTACTATCAGAGAAAAGATTCACTGTGATGATGTACTACCAGAGAAAAGAGTCACTGTGATGATGTACTATCAGAGAAAAGAGTCACTGTGATGATGTACTATCATAGAAAAGAGGTACTGTGATGATGTACTATCAGATAAAAGAGTCACTGTGATGATGTACTATCAGAGAAAAGAGTCACTGTCATGATGTACTATCAGAGAAAAGAGTCACTGTGATGATGTACTATCTGAAAAAAGAGTCACTGTAATGATGTACTATCAGAGAAAAGAGTCACTGTGATGATGTACTATCAGAGAAAAGAGTCACTGTGATGATGTACTATCAGAGAAAAGAGTCACTGTGATGATGTACTATCTGAAAGAAGAGTCACTGTGATGATGCACTATCAGAGAAAAGAGTCACTGTGATGATGTACTATCAGAGAAGAGAGTCACTGTGATGATGTACTATCAGAGAAAAGAGTCACTGTGATGATGTACTATCAGAGAAAAGAGTCACTGTGATGATGTACTATCAGAGAAAAGAGTCACTGTGATGATGTACTATCTGAAAAAAGAGTCACTGTGATGATGTACTATCAGAGAAGAGAGTTACTTTTATGATGTAATTTTAGTACATTTACTGTATTCGTTCTATGCAAATTCAAAGGAGTAAAGTAATCCAATGCAATACTTTTTAATAAAATTGAATATAGTTCTACCTAAACCTGAATTGTTAAATTTGAATATCATATTGAACAAAAAGTTACACCTTTCTCTCGTTTTCTTTCGGTAGAAGAGACAGAATTATTTGAAATAGTTCCAGTACCCGAAATTCCCAGTACACATCGTGCTGCGTCAGCAATAAAGGGGAGATACTCTCTCTCAATCCAGAGATGGGTGCGTTGCTCCTACTGTTATTGGTGATAGAGCTATAAGTTGTGAAAAAGAATGAGTCATCAATCGCTTGAGAATGTTACTGATGAATGAAACTAACCTTGTACTGTTTGACTCGATCTAATATTTGTAAAAGATTTTTCAAAGTTAATTGAAACGACATTTCACTTTTGTATTTTTTAATATTTAGCGATGCTCATGATTCCTAACTGAAGTGAATTTCAATATTTAGGATACTCTGTGATGAAATGGAATACATTATACAATAAATTGATATTGGTAAAATTAATAATTGGATGGTAGTTGAGATTGATGGATTCGATTTTTTTCGGAGGCTAAATCGAGTTGCATGAAACTAACGTATTTGTTTTTCCGTATCAAATGGTATAATGAAATACTAAATTGAAGCTAAATTTTTTCATGAATTGTACATCTCCTGATAGTGCTTCACTCATATAATCTCACTATTCAATTACTGAATGTAAATTCTTTCTTCAATGCGAAAGCAACTGTTACAGTTGAAATATATTTGTTTACGAACTTATGAAGGTAAACTATTTGTGTCTCTATAAAGTAGGTGGTATGCAAGGGGGCAGGCCACTCTCAAAGCAAAGTGGCCCTCATTGCCGCTTGTGTCTTGCCTTGCTTAGCGGATTTCTATCCGTTGTCACCGGTGGCCGGAAATTTCAGTCTGGGAAATTCAGTCTCGAAATTACAGATGACCTCTAAACGAAAATGACCGTAGTGTAGTTTGTTGTATCCGCTTGTTTGTAGTACTGCACACTTTACTTTATGAATGCTTGATGACCTGGCAGGTGGTTGGGTCTTATTCATTCCTCAGACCGTAAGTTCTGAGACTTAGAAATCCAGAACAGAATATTCCGCTCAAATCTCATGTTAGATAAATGTTAAAACCTGCTAAAAATTACCTATGTTGCGTATCATTTTACAACGCTTAATGAGGTTATTAGCTTGCAATAAAAACCGTTAAGCTCGTACAACACCTAGTACATGTAGGTACCAGAAAAGTGTCCGCTATGCTATAATCGTTCGTTGTAATGTCACATTTATTAGTTTAGTTGGGGATTTGAACCGAAATTTTCTTTAACAGCATTTTTAAGAAAAGGTAATGAAGGTAAACAATCTCAAATTATTATTAAAGGAATATGAACATCTTATGATATTCAAATGTTAAAATATTTCATGAAAATCATCTAATATTTAAATAACTTACTTATATAAATGTACAAAATAATACGGTAGGTATAACTGTAACTATTCTTACTAATATAGAATTATAGAAATGTTACACCTCTTTTTATTTTCTATAGAACTTTTCTAATCAAAGAAAATTGATAGGAAAAGAGTAATTAGATCAAAATACTTAAAAGATCAGAGAGAAATACATTCAAGTTTTGATTGTATTTTTACAATTTGTAATACCTCTGAATATAATAAATGTTTGATTAGATACTTGGTAGACGGATAAAATATTTGTTAAAACATATAATTTGAAGAGGTCGCTGTAGCGATATGCTAGCGAAGGTCATTTTTGTCCTTTGTAGGGGGTAGGAATATAGCAAATTCAGTAAATTCATGTCTGTTACAGAATACAAGAACTCTGTTAGGTAATTAAATAGGGGTGTATGTTCTAAAATCATCAGCTGTATAATAGCTCTATCTGTACACTACACATTTTAGTACTCATAATTTAACTTTTTCTATTATTGTTCTTCAATAAAATCATTATAAAAATGAGACTGAGTTTTCTGAGACAGAGTTTTCTGAGACTGAGTTATCTGGGACTGAGTTTTCTGAGACTGAGTTATCTGGGACTGAGTTATCTGGGACTGAGTTTTCTGAGACAGAGTTTTCTGAGACTGAGTTTTCTGGGACTGAGTTATCTGGGACTGAGTTTTCTGAGACTGAGTTATCTGGGACTGAGTTTTCTGAGACTGAGTTATCTGGGACTGAGTTATCTGGGACTGAGTTTTCTGAGACAGAGTTTTCTGAGACTGAGTTTTCTGGGACTGAGTTATCTGGGACTGAGTTTTCTGAGACTGAGTTATCTGGGACTGAGTTTTCTGAGACTGAGTTTTCTGAGACTGAGTATTCTGAGACAGAGTTCTCCTAGAACCATAATTACTACATCTACCTTTTTACAGTGCTACATACTGCGATCTCACTAACAATATGGCCTGTTTTCGTTCGGTTGAAGTTTGAGATATTTTTCGAAGGTTAACTACATAGTTTGAGGTGAATGTCGTTTAACCAACATGGAAGTTGAGCCACACACCATCCAGCTGGGCCCAAAGAGTTATGGAACAAACGAAATTATCGTGATGACAGATATTTATCAATCTTGGTATGAAAATCTTCACCTGGTGGAACACTGAATTCTTTTTTTCTGCCAATAATGAATAAGGATTTTTGTCCTTTATCCATCGACTTCTAAGCTGTTCGTGTATTTTCTGAAATTACACCATTGTTTTTTGTGTCACATGAGATATGGTAAAGCTGAAAAAACATCCAACATTTGTAAAATTTCATAAACCATATATACTTTAAGGATATTTCGTGTATAGAAACTATGTCAACCACTTTATCCCTTTATCTATTATTCATTAATAAAACTCATTAATTTACTTCTACGTGTGTAAAGGCTGTGTTGGATGATAGATAGACTCTTTTCTTACACATATTGAATAGTTTCTTGGCCCGATTTCCCTTTCAATTGCTTAACAAGAAACTCCTTTTTTAAGCTACATGTATCGCTGGCGAGCCTTTTCTTCAGATTCAGAACTTTTTTGATGAAGATTTGCTGCACTCGGAGGCAGGCATCAAGTTTACCGATCCTTTTAGACCGGCATTGTCGCTCTCAACAATATAATTCGCGGTGATGCAATCGTGAAATTGTCAACAGTTGAAAGTGTGGGCTAACCGTTTAATGGATTTATAAAAAAAGAATATGTATCTTATTTTTCATAATTAGATAAGAAAAACAAAGTTATTTTCAAAAAGTTATTCAACAAAAGACTTTCGGTCATACCTAAGAAAAAAATAACAACATGATTAGCTTTTTGGATAAAATAGCGTTGTGAAAGAATTGTTTAAAGTCGATCAGGAAGAAATATTTACGGCAAAAGATATTTAAAAAAGGGCACGATGAAAAACTGGAATCACGATGAATGTTGATAAATGACTCAAAGCTGCCAAAATCACCTCCCAGAAACCGAAGCATTCAAACCATTCAAAAATACACATAAACCGGTTTGAAAATAAGATGTGATTCGTGCGAAAGTTAGTAGCCTAAAATAATTTCACCATTATTAACACACATCATTTTCAAAACCTGGTAACATTCTTTGTTTAATAACTTAATATGAGTAGTAGTATGACCATGAGTTGAAATATTTTTCCGAACAATTATTAGTCGAATGCATATACAATTAATTTATCATCAACTTATATAGATATATCTTTTCTTGAGTGATGATATCATAAGAAGATAGTCTTTGCAAAATTGGCGTTTAAATATAATATGCCATTTTCAGATCCAATTCGTACTATTTACAGAATGATAAGGTAATTACAATAATTAATGCTCTTATCTGATAGATGCTATATTAAGTATACTATAAGTATAGAGTATAGAGAGTCTTAGAAAGAAGCTTCTCAGTCTCACTAATTCCCTACTTGTATCTCCTCAATTTTCATCCATGAACAATATTCCAATTAGTAAATAAGGAGTAATCCCCTTATATATATTCACGTGTGGAAAATTCAATGTCTAACGCGAGAATGAATCTTCCAAAATTTGATATTGAATAGAGGACATAATAATCTAATCAAGGCAATTGATTTGAAAATGTCCTGATCACAGTGACGATTCCTGATCGCAAAGTTTCAAGTTTAAAATCTCATTGATAAATTGTAGTTTATGTATTTTGAAGGCAAATACTTCGTTTATCTTAAGCTATAACTCATATTTCATTTTTCCAATTACATCGAAATAATTATGATTTATGAAAGAAACGAACTGATGTGCGAAACAGTCACTCTTCTCTCAGCCGTTGCAAATTTGTATTCAGGTCAGCTGCAACTTCCCGACATTGTGGACAGGTCTTGAAAAGCCTCTTTATGTCTCGAAAGAGTTAGAAAGTCGTAAATAAATCTATTTTTAAAGAGCTTTGTTCAGCGTATTTGTAGCGAAGATATATCCCCATGAGTATTGGCCATACTTTACTTAAATATTTCGAATGGTTGCCTGTGCTCTACTGTGGAAAACAAAAACTTATTTCACCATAAATATTCTAAAGCTTTCATGAGCAGGAAATCAGTTCTTCATTTGCTTGCTTAAATAAATTGTAATCATCATAACAATTCATTCATTACAATATTTTATATGGAAAAAATTCCAGAACAAATCTTTTTAGTAATTCAATACCGGAAGGAACATTTTATTAATAAAAACTGGGTATTGAAGAGGGGAATTGAAATGAATAATTTGCAAATCTGATTTTAAAAATATTTCGATTCAGCCTCATTTACAGCGAAAGAAATCACTTTAAAAATCCTGAAGTGCTACTTTATATAAATATATTTATTTGTATCAAATTTTGATCTCGGCAATAGGTTCTATTTTCACCTTACTTGCTATTGAAAGGAAATATGCCTATGCTTCTATGCTAATTTTTATCGGAAAGAGACAAAATCCTGATCACCACGATTCGTTTTCTGAGAATATGTCCTAAAAAAAATCCTAATCTAAATGGAGTTATCGGGAAAATATACGTAGTATATTTTCAATTAATAACAGTAATTACTTGGCTAAATTCTCATTATAAATCGATGACATTATTAGTTATATCTCCTTAAATATAACGAAAAAGCCTTTTTTTAAATTCTTGCATAACCTGTACCAATTTAATAATCACAAAATCTTATAATTACAATACCGTTTATGCATATACTAATGATTTATAACTCGTGTATTATGTACATGAAGGGTTTTATTTCTACTAGTTACTTAATTATATCTTCTAACTCATTATTTAGACGATAAAACTAGGTTTATGATAGAAAGATTCGCGATCTTAATCAGAGCCAGTATATCTGAATTTGTGAAATTATCCATGATGTGCTCTATGTCGTAGCTCTTTATTTTCTTGAATTAAGTATTTTATACACAAATAATTTGATAAGAAATAATATTATACTGTTAACACATAATATTGAAAACAGAAAATACATTATTTACGGTTCCAGGTAAATTATTTCTTATAATATTTTATAGTGTGAATGTTGGATTATCATAAAGAAAAATTTTGATTGAAAATTTTGGTGTTTAACATTTGCTTCGTAAAGACAGATCATATCAGTGACGTCAAAAGGAAATTAAATACAAGTGACTGGAAGAAGTAGTTAGAAAGGAAAGTGGTTGCACGAACAAGGTCTTCTTCCACCAGTCTGTAACAATGCTCATGAATATAAATAAGCTACTCCATGAAAAATAGTCACCAAGAAATGTGACAAAGATGATCAGCCAACATCAGTCACTGCACTACCAGAATAAAGAGGAAAATGAAGAGGTGATAGTGAATGAAGCCTATACGTCCATACCATTCAAAAATCTAAGCACTAAAGAAATAATCACAATCCAATTGACCAGAAATTAAATTGTATGGAAATTGATCGATCGAGAACCAATTAATATGGTAATTAATTAACCGGAATCCAATTAATTAATACATCAACCAAATAAATTAACAAGAACCTATATTGACAATTATTCTAATAATAAATAAGATGTTTATACATAACATCACTGTTTCTATTTTACTAATATGTCCATATATACTATAACACATACTCAGTTTAGAATAAGATTAGAATAGGGTAGATTTGAATTTTATACTCTATCATACATTCAGATTGATTCTAATAATATATTTAATTTGGTAATCTACAAAACAAGATTTTAGTTAATTCAAAATTTCAGATCAAATTATCCCTAGTAATCATTATCCGAACATATACAGTTTTTTTTAGGAAGATTATATTTTTGTTATTGCATCAAAATAGGTAATGTAGTATAAGGAATAGAGGTTAATAAATAATAGAGGTTAATAAAGAATAGAGGTTAATAAAGAATAGAGGTTAATAAAGAATAGAGGTTAATAAAGAATAGAGGTTAATAAAGAATAGAGGCTAATAAAGAATAGAGGTTAATAAAGAATAGAGGCTAATAAAGAATAGAGGTTAATAAAGAATAGAGGCTAATAAATAATAGAGGTTAATAAAGAATAGAGGCCAATAAAGAATAGAGGTTAATGAAGAATAGAGGCTAATAAAGAATAGAGGCTAATAAAGAATAGAGGCTAATAAAGAATAGAGGTTAATAAATAATAGAGGTTAATAAAGAATAGAGGCTAATAAAGAATAGAGGCTAATAAAGAATAGAGGCTAATAAAGAATAGAGGCTAATAAAGAATAGAGGTTAATAAATAATAGAGGCTAATAAAGAATAGAGGCTAATAAAGAATAGAGGCTAATAAAGAATAGAGGTTAATAAAGAATAGAGGCTAATAAAGAATAGAGGTTAATAAAGAATAGAGGCTAATAAAGAATAGAGGCTAATAAAGAATAGAGGCTAATAAAGAATAGAGGTTAATAAAGAATAGAGGCTAATAAAGAATAGAGGTTAATAAAGAATAGAGGTTAATAAAGAATAGAGGCTAATAAAGAATAGAGGCTAATAAAGAATAGAGGTTAATAAAGAATAGAGGCTAATAAAGAATAGAGGTTAATAAAGAATAGAGGCTAATAAAGAATAGAGGTTAATAAAGAATAGAGGCTAATAAAGAATAGAGGCTAATAAAGAATAGAGGCTAATAAAGAATAGAGGCTAATAAATAATAGAGGTTAATAAAGAATAGAGGCTAATAAAGAATAGAGGCTAATAAAGAATAGAGGTTAATAAAGAATAGAGGCTAATAAAGAATAGAGGCTAATAAAGAATAGAGTAACATTAAGAATAGAGTAAAACAAGACTAGAGGAAATAAGAATAGAGAACAAAACCTCACTATTTTTAATTATTCTTTACTATTATCGTATTCTTTACTGTCTTTTTTACTCTACTCTTTCCTTTACTACTCTCTTTACTATTCTTTACTAATAAAAAGTTACATGCCTCATCTCAGTTAGTTACGTCACTTAATTCTTTTCCTCAACTCGAAACTATTGGACATTTTTTACATTATTTCTAATTTCTTCCCTGTCTTATTTCGAAGGAAATAATAAAATTACTCGGCAACTATTCACTACATTATTACATTACGTAATTTTTATACAAAAAACAAAATACATTTCAAATGTTACATTTAGTGTTGGATAAAAAACCTTATTTGAATATTTGCGCAATATATTAATGCTTTGTGTAGAATATCAACTATGATAAATTAATGGCAAAGCTCTTTTAAAATTAATTGATGTAAATGTTGTAATATTACTCATGTAGTACACTTTATAAACATTCTTGATAATGTTAAAAGCTTCTTTTTAGTATTATTTTGAATATTACTATAATTTTTGAAGTTTATTATGAAATCAATAAAATAATATGAGAAATTTAAAATATTTAAATTATTACCCCTAACACAACATCAATAGAAAAAAGAGAACCTTTTACCCCAATAACAAAATGTCAAAACAGGCTTCGTTTTGATACCCTGATTCTTGTGTAATTTTTTTGACATACAAGGGGAATTTCATATAAAATAGATTATGTGCACTCGGTAGAGCGCATAACTTCGCCGTCGCTTATCCGTTTGCTACCAAAATCTAATAAACTGGTAACTGGATAGTGACCAATCGTCCCACCAAGTTTCATGCAATATGGTACAATACTTTTTAAGTTATCGAGTTATAGCTGACCTTGACCTTGACCTTTGACCGGATCACTCCCAAAATTCTTACAGATGGTTCCTGGACATTGTCAAGTTGTACCATCAAATTTCAAACAATTTGGTTGAAAACTTTTGGAGTTATTAAGTTACAAATTTTCTTACCTTGATCTTTGTCCTTTGACCCGATCGCCCCCAAAATCTAACAAAATGGTTCCTGCATATTGTTATTCCTGACCAATCGTCCCACTAAATTTAATGCAATATGGTTCAATAATTTTTTGAGTTATAAATGACCATGACCTTGACCTTTGACCGGGTCACTCCCAAAATTCTACTAGCAGGTCACTGGACATGGGCCAATCGTTTCACCGAATTTCAGGCAATTTGGTGGAACACCTTTTCAGTTAATCGAATAATAAGATGATAAATAATTTAATGAATAAATAAAAAACGAAGGCTAAAATATGACCTTCCCGCATTCTGCGAAGGTAACAAACATTGTCATCAGCAGTTTTGATAATTTAGGTTTTCGTGAAACAATATTTGTTTTATGCGAAATTCTGCTTGTATGTCAAAATTAACACTAGAGTCGTGAATTCATTATCTCCATAACGAAGAAATTTAGGATAATTTGCTAGGAAGCAAAAGTGTTTTCTTTGGGTTACGCTTTGGGATCATTAAATAATCTTTGAGTGTGCGGTTCAACAAGCTAGCGGATACAACAAACTTCATTATAAAAGCCATTTATGTTGAGAGTATAAACTATTCTTCATTTATGTGAAGATTATTTTGAAAAACTTGACAAAGATGACAAGATATTTATGAAGATTACTTTGAAAATATCAACATAACTTGCCGTAATGTAGTTTGTATTTTACGCTAGTTTGTTGTATATGGTTGTTTGAAAATGTTCAACTTCATTGTTGTTTAACTTCACGGTTGTTTAACAATTTGCAACATGCATCCTGTTTCACATAATTAAGTATTTGATTTCAATATAAATAAGTGAAGGTATTAACGCGCGGTCAGCAATAGGAGGTTAAAGAGGTATAAAAACGTTCAGCGTGTTCTTAAGAGTGTGCAACTTGGTAAATTGCGTGGAACATATAAACATATTTATATTCTCATTTAATGAATTTTCACCATATTATGAATGTCAATGAATGGTTTAGAATTTTCTAAAGAGTATCAAGATAGTGGAAAGTTTCTTTTCACATTCTGTGATGGTGGGAAGGCGGTGTCCTTTTCATCGCATAAATTGCATCAACGTTGTTTGCTTTTCTTTGTACGAAATGCTACCTTCCGTATGCTCCTAATATTTGTCATACGAATTGAAAATCGTGATATATTATGAATAGCAAGGGAGGGAATTGAGGACGCTCGTATAACTATGTATTTATTCAGACAAATTGAAATCGGAGAACTTATCTTTTACGACATTTGCTAAGTACGTATATTGAACTTGATATAATGAATGGATTTATATGAAGTGAATCAACTTTATTGATTCGTTATTTTAAATATTTTAGAGCCCAATCGAGAAATAAGTTAAGATTGCGAATAAATTGTAATAAGAAATAACTGCTTAATTTCTTATATGGAAAATAACCGTTTATTCATAATATCGTTAAAATTTAAGAACTGTACATATGGTTTGCTATATTTGTTCATTTGTTGATATGTCGAGACTGACAGCCCAAATATCAAAGATTCTTGTTTCAACATTGTCCCAATGGTACCAATATCGGGTGCTAGGAAAACAGCCACTGGGAATATTGCCACCGGGAAAACTGCCACTGGGAAAACTGCCTCTGTGGGAAAATTGCCACTGGGAAAATTGCCACTGTGGGAAAACTACCACGGTGGGAAGATTGCCACCCGGAAAATTGCCACTGTACATACATATATAAATTTATACTGTTTTTTTTTCGAACGAAAAACACAAAAATCATAGGTACTGAATGCAATGTTCATCAGAATTTAATATGTAAGAATTTGTACAATGTGTACATCTCATTTTGACAAGTTATACGATCTAAGTGAATTCTTCCGTCGGTGGGTGTGAGTGTGCAGATACGCAATTAATTCTTAGCTTAATGTGTTCAATTGTTCATTGAACAGGTTAAACCATTTAAATGTTCTCTACTCTACTAGTTTGCCGTCAAGTTATTTTCTCTAATTCACAAGTGCACTAAAATGTACTCAGTATCTTTATAATATTTTGTCATGTATACAGTATGGACTACAAAAAAGGAATCTCAAATTAAACTGGTTATAATTTTAGATACATCAAACTATTTAAAGAACAAGTGACTTCAAATTGGAAATATTTTTCTTTTAAAGGTTAGTTACACAAAACTGCTTTCCTGTAAAAAGTTATACAAAAGCCTAAAACTATTGTTTTCTATTTTATAATAACAATATTATTATAATTTTATAACATAACGCTGAGATAATTACAATATTACCAATTTCACGTCATTTGCTAGACTCTAGAGTGATAAGAAACTCTTTTCTGAACTTACTGCAATAAAAAGAATTAAAATTTATTTATTTATTTGAAAGTAATAATCAGTTTAATTCGTGTGTTCGTTTTTGTGGTTCAAACTGTGGTGTCACGTTACATTTTCTTTGTGCGATTCATTGATCTGGTTACAGATT
The DNA here is from genome assembly GCA_947561585.1 of Caprella mutica. Lineage (NCBI taxonomy): Eukaryota > Metazoa > Arthropoda > Malacostraca > Amphipoda > Caprellidae > Caprella > Caprella mutica. The sequence continues at coordinate 86,622 of CANNZV010001888.1, forward strand.
AATTATTTCTGCGTTCAAATAGTTAAGGTAGTTTTTATCATGTAACTGAAGGATATTCTTTCCATTTCATATTTTCTCTTTCCTATCCGTAAATGTAGAGTGTGTCCCTCTCTCAATCTTTTAATCATATGATAAATAGATACGTCATAGACAAAAAAAGTCAAAGAATTTGTATAACTCAAATCAATTAGTTATTAAATTATGCATATTTCAAACTCAAATAAGGCTCTCAGGATCAATGATCGTTCCATGGTTGAATAGTTTTGTTTTCAACCTGTCAATGAAAGATGAACGCACAGTGAAAATTTCCTTTACATAGAATTCGAATACTTTTGTATTCAGTTTGTACTTTCTTATAGAGCAAAATATATTTCCATTTGGTTAATGTATTGTTACTATATTTTATAGTGACAATTTTCCCACAGTGGCAATTTTCCCAGTGGCAATCTTCCCAGTGGCAATTTTCCCACAGTGGCAGTTTTCTTGGGGCAATCTTCCCATTAACAGTTTTCCCAGTGACAATTTTCCGCGCACGCCAATATCGTACCTGTCTCGTATTGCTGGCAAGATCGTTCGTGGCTGGTAAATTCCCCCGCGGAAAGTTCCACCATGGAAGATTCCACAATCGTTGAAAGCCACATTAGGAAAATTCCTCCATGGAAGATTTCACTCTTTTGTAAAATAAACAAACCAACAGTATGTATGGATAAGCCAATCCTGAAGCCAATCCTCTGCTCTCATCAAAAGGTGAGAGCTGGTGAGAGCAAAAACATTGCTCATCTAATATTGAATTAGATATCAAATCAAATATTAATTACTTAAATAATAATTGATTTTATGCCCATGAGCAAAAGATTATAAAATATTATTGAACAACAAGTTGTCTTTAGTAAAACTGACTACAAATTTGATTATTCAATAATTGGAATATATACTGGAAACCTGATATAAATCAAATTCTAGAGAATTTATTTCTCAACTTTTGCTGAGAATTTTTTTCGAGACGATTGATATTTGATACTATTGAAATTTGAGAAGATTGAGATCTGAAACGAACCTGCAAACAATTCCATGTGTATACTATGTAGTGTTTACTCATTTAAAACAAATGTACACATCTATACTTTTTGAAAATGGATAACAAATGCATTACATTTGGTTTTACATGGTAACATGGTAAGTTACATGAGGTTACAATACATTATAGGTATGATATTTGGGTGTCCGGAAAACTGCCAGGCGGAAAACTGCTGAAGCGGAAAACAGCCAGGTGGAAAACTGACAGGCTGAAAACTGCCAGTCACTTACTGGCAATTTAATGAGTTTAGTCACTAATAACATTTGAAATTATAAGAAAAATCCGTTCTCCCTTCTTTAAGAAGGACATTGATTTTTACTTAGTATACAAAACAAAAATAATAGTTAAATGTAGATAAATTTATTAGAATTTTTCAAAATACATTATTATATAAATATTACAGAAACAAATGAAAATCAATATAGAAATTAAATATTAGAATCTTTCTTAGAAACTAATAAATTAAGAGAAGAAACAATGAAATAATTGGATTAGGGACAGAGTTCAATTTCTTTGTTTACACAAAGCATCTTTACATTATCAGTTCATAAAGGGTTTAGTGTCAAATAAGTTCTTTTAGTGTTCATAATTTGAGAATTGAACAAGTATTCGCAAGCTTAATATTCGCTTATACTCATTATAAAACAATTTGGATCAATGTTTGTGAAATATTTGGAATTTTCAGCCAGGAACATCTATGATTATTAAACTGACATACCTACCTAATTCTCTGACAATAATTTTCACTCGATCGAATTGGATTGGAATATTTTTCACATATAAATGAATATTGTAAAAATGAAGGTGTTGTGAAATAGACATGGCGATTAAAAATGTAAATGTAATAAATATTGAACAGACATATTAGTTGATTAAACATTCACTTAATTTATTGTATAATTGACAATGATATTATTGTAGCTTACATTTAAATATCAGTACACAGGGTTAAACGTTTGTTTCATAACCAAAGGCTACATTTCTGACGTAAATAGGGAATTAAAAAACAAGGGACTATATACGTAACTTAACAATTTTTTAGCAAATATGTTAGAAATGGTAATTATAACTTCCTTATGTGTACCGAACTCTCTTTAATTGTGTATTTGATAAAGTAGCTTTGTTGAAATATGATTTTCCTCTGAATGTTAAGTAATTCAATATCTATGTATAAAGTTATTTACTGTAAAAATGAATGTCTCTTTAACTCTTTAAAGAATTGCTAACGGCTTTTTTATAATTTCAAATGTTATTATTGACTAAAGTCATTAAATTGCCAGTAAGTGACTGGCAGTTTTCCGCTTGGCAGTTTTCCGTCTAACAGTTTTCCGTGTACCGGTATTTGATATGTTGCTGTAAACGTGATAAATTACTTATGGCAAACACCTCTTATTAGTGTGGTAATTGACTTGTTGATATGATAGAGTCAATTAAATATTATGATTTTATCATAGCAGAACCAATTGTTATTTACTTATGTGTTCTTCTAATAATTAAATTGTTAATATAAAATTTGTTGTACACCTATTTATAATATATTGCCACATTATATCATTGAATAACATGGTAATCATGTGTATGAGATATGGAATTGTTTGCTAGATTATTATTTGAAACTATTTTGAAAGAAATGTTTGCTATATCGTGATTGTTAAATAATTATCAGAACTTCTATTATTAATATTATTATAGCAATTATAGAATGGTGATTTGGTTGAAAAATAATATCTCTTATGATTATTAAATTACTATGAAAAAAAAATAAAACATAATATGTTAATATAAATAAAAAATAATAATGTTTCTTTAAAGAAATGATGTTATTCTTCTTATTATTATTCAAAATACATTAACTCCTGGGAATTAATTAAGCAAATTATTTATAGCATGTGTAATATATTAGTTAATAGGAGATCGGTTAATTTAGTTATTAAAATAGTGTTAATACAAATCTCGTGCAAATGAGTAAGTTGTAAAGATCTGTTAAAGAGATTATGCTATTTACAGTATACTGAGTATATATATTAATATTTTATAGATATATATTTTTTTTTAATATTTAAAAAAAAAAAAATATTTCAAAAATCGAATTACTGAAATGAATTTTAATTCAAATTTGTTTGATTAGCAGAATGAACTTTCTTTAATTGATTCATTAATAAAATTCCTCAAACGATTCGATTGGTTAATTAAATCCATTTCTTAGTATAAAATGCATGCAACTTTTTTAAAATAATAATCACTATATATAATATAGATAATGTTGATAAATCATTGATAATTGTTTTAATATTTTCTAATAATTTCCTTAGTGTTTTTATTTATTTATTTATTTATTTTCTTACTATGCAGAAAATTTTATTTAATTGATATTTTATATTTTATAACCTAATAACGGGTAGTAAATTGGTATTGATGATGACCCGTTATTTTTAACGGGAAAGTACACTAGTATTTAATATTTAAGACTAGTGCTACCATGCATTTGAAATATCTAATAACAACCAAGCCGTCAAACAGACTTCTATTAATATATTGCTATTATATGAGATGTATTTTTTACCATTTATTTAGATAACAGTTTATAGAATATAGGAAACAAAAATTATATATAGTTATTTATTATAGAGTTTACTTGAACTGCCACGTATCCGAAAATTACTAATCAAAATGGTGACCAGTAATTTGACCCTCGGTAAATTCGTTAATAATTAATTAATCACTATCAAAGATTTTTATTTTGAAAAGATTTCAGAGTCCATAAGATTGTATTGTGAAAGTAATAAACTAATTAATGTAAACATTTAATGCAATAAACTAATTAATGTTTTCCAAAATATTGTAGCATGGTTACATAATATATAAATTACCGGGGATTAAATTGACTGCTTTTCACATTGTAAATGTAAACAACCAGTGAGGAACTGTTTTGCACACATGTTGAGCAAGCACTGACAAACACCGTTGCTAAATCCCACGTTGTTTGGGACATGTTAGAACATTTGACAATCTGTTTTCGTCATCTCCAGTGAAAATAAGTACTTTGTCAGTCATGTAAGAAGCTGCTATTTCTCTAAACAATGTAAACAATTTCAATGATATCTCACACCATCGATATGTGCCTCCTTTTATTAAAGGTCAACAAATTTCAAACATCCACCGAGATGGGTTTATGAGTTGCAAAGAAGTGTTTCTAAAATAAAATGCAGTCATATTGACTGTTTAAAACTGTTTAAAATGTAAATAAACAAACATGCATCACGAAACTGATGGTGATGAAACATGAAAGTGTGGCTTTTTTACAATAATGCTTAGTCGAAGTATAATAGTCTCAGATAACATCAAGAAGAAGATAAAAATCAAGGAAAAAAATTCTCTGACAAAATCAAATTTCCAAAACAAAAATTCCCATTTTGACAAATAATGAAGAACTTACATGAGACAACGAAAAATCAGATCTAATTATTAATCATTATGTCCCAATGATCAACAATCAATATACTGCCAGATTTTTAATCACGCAAAAGTTTCTATTGAGTGATGAAAGAAAGTATTGTGATGTTCAGAACTAGTTTCTGATTAGAGGGTCTGGTAGTAATTTCCCTTCTTTGTAACAGTTAGTCAGATTGATCTCTGGCCACAACTTTGTTTCGTAGGTCATTAATGTCGGGAGGAAGACTGACTGCTATCTTAATTGGTTATAATGTAACTTTGGTGCAATCTTCTAATTAGTTTTACACCCTAATATCACTGTCTTAATGTTGCACTAGCCCTCGCTCCGCCTACCTTCTATTCAAAAGACACTATGACTTGTATAAACTAATTATTAATCATTTGATACTCACTTTCCACCAGAATACTCATAATTATCTGTAAACAATTTCTTAATGTATCGAAATTATTGCAAGAAGAGGAGAACATCGACTCTCAAAGCGCTGTATTAATGAAGCAACTCATCATGCCTAAAAACACAGTTTCCTGCCTCACTGAAGTGTTCAATCATTGTTCTGGCTCGTATATCTCATCAACTCAGCACAGAAATGGCTTAGTACAGCCTCACGGTTACAGAGGCTAACATTCTGCAACATTGCATACATCATCTCTTAATTAAAGAACACCAATGCGTACACCTCTTGAAAGCAAATGAGTTCAGAGTTCGAACACGGTATATAATATATCTACAGCATATACATCCGAATAAATTTAACGCAGCTGAATTCAAAATTTAGTGAACGAATCATAGTTCTTGAACGTAACATGCATTAGCTCTTAAGTCTTTTAAATTGTTATTGTATATTACAAACTGATGTCCCCTACTGCATTTCATTTATTCATTGAGTAATTCTCAGCAATAATTGTTTAAATCATGTTCGTGTTTTGGTCAAGAAAAAAATCCTCGACTAAGAACATTCAACCCCCGAAGAATACATGGTTTCTTTTATTTCAATTCCTGTTTGCTTGAAAATTGGATTGCAGAGTAAATAAATGATAGTGGATGTGGAAAGCACTGTGTGTTTGTGAGAAATAAGATGGATTAGATTAGAGCTTTTTGAAAATTAGAGTTCAAAAGAAGAGTTTAAAAATATCATTCTGGGTTACTTTCAGTATTTCGGAATGAAACTTTTTTCTGCATAAGGAAACTTATCATTATCTGTAGATTGAATATATAATTTGTATGCTGATTAAATTTTCGAATTTGTTTGCCTCTTGGCAAGAAATATATCTTGCGGCACAATGAATCTTAGGATAAAAAAACATTTATGATAGATATATGCCTGACAATTCCGCGTGGATTCATAAAATCATAAATTTACATATTTTGCTAAGATTGTGGAATTGTGCATAAAATCTTCTACTTGATAAACTAGGATAATAAATGAATATATTTATATGTAATAAACGTATATTTTATCTGCTTATTATTATCAAGCAAATCTTAATTCAGTTTCTAATTGCATAATAACTGTTATGGTTAATCATGTAATTTACCTCATTAAATTAAATCACATATTAAATCTTTCATAGGTACGACTATATAATTCCTTAAAATATTTTTTTTCGAAAGCTGTTAACAGCAAGTACGTATGTAAAATGCATAGAAATATCAATTTGCTTCCATAGATGCAAGATAATTTTACCATCTATAGTTTTCATTATTCTAATCTGCTTATGAACTTCCCGCCAACACAGCTATTTTCTCAAGAAAGTTCCCTGTGTCCATTATTTGGCTGCAAAACATTTGAATTTTGGGCAATCTTGTAATTGGCTCAGAGAGTATCTCACTCTGCAGCAAACAAAAATTATAAAATTTCCTTCCTCCATTCTGATGAAATATGAAACTCTATCATAACAAAGAGTGATTGTTCAATGAAAATAATGTATCATACAGGATTATTATTTAAAAGAACACTGCAATTTCTTCAATAATATTTATTGTCATTGTTTTTTGCGGGATTGTGTCATAAAATGCTAAAGTAATGCTTCCGTAGCAACCGACTTCTAAGGTACCAAAGGGAAGTGCCTCGTTATAAAGACAAAGTATGTTAGAGTTTGTTTATCTCAAACTACAGAAATAGACACAAATTTTATAGCATACTAAATTAACACAAACAGCTTTTGAAGTTAATCATATCATTTATATAAAATTTGAGGAGATTTTTCACATAAAACTTCAAAATATATACGAACGTGCAATGTGTGATGAACATTTCCACATGCTGTCGTGTCCTCAATTTCATGTTAAAGGGATCAGCAAACTTATATAGGGATGAAAAATTATTTGCCTATGTATACAGTTACAGTATGTGTACATTATACATAAATTATACAGGTGTACAAAGTACAATAAATATATTTTCTGTGACTGCAGAAGCGTTCGTGAAAATCCATACGATGGTTCCATACGTTACAAACTAAATGGATCGATGATTATAAGCAGCGAATTGTTGAAAAAAGTCCAGATATCGTCTCCTGAATGCAATATTGGCAATCGTTAAATTAATTAAAAAATCATCTTCTTTTTCAATTAATCTCAGAAAGCAGTTAAATGAGGAGGAAGATCGACTGTTCTATCACTGATAGTTCTCAACATTCTTACGATTGGTATTTGAAACAATCGTTGAACAATTTGATTGATTGGTATTTAAAACAGTTGTTAAACAATTAAAATATAATTTACTAGTGCTACGGTTATTTTGCATCTGAAAAAAAACATATTATAATTGGTATTAAAATTTAAGAAAAGCCTCACAAATTATTTGATACGAAGTGAATCAATCAAAAACTGCTACCACTAGTTTAGAACGAATTCCCGTAGCGTCTACAGTGAATAAATTTCCTTTTGTCTATCATAATTAGCCATCAGTTATATAAAACTCATAGTCAATTCATGGTAGTCGGAAGAAAATCTGTTCAATATAGAGGCTTCATCCTTATTCAGGACACTTCAATCACTGTACAGGATTTCACTAAACACTATATTTGTAGAGTAGTTCTACAGAACTATGAAATGCTCTTCATGATCAGAGCTAATCACATAAACTACATTTAAAGAGAAAAATATACATATATTTATTCATAGAAAATTGTATTGCATTCAGCATATTAAAGTATGACTTAATTTACAGGCGATTTCTTTAAATATTAGTCTGTGGTATATTTTCAAATTTGAGATATTAGGTAAAGCTCAGCATAAGTTTTTTTAATCATTACAAGTTTTACTAATAGATAAAAACATAAGTGTGGTTGAATGTAATCTCACTAATAAACCCTTTCTAATGACGAAGCTGTCTGCAAACCAGCAATTTCCTAAACAATGACGAATAACTGGATTTTGTTACTCTATCCGGTAATGCAGACAGGACATAACTTCTTCAATATCATAAATCGAGGAAATATTTCCTTTGCCTGTTACAATCTTTTTCTATAATTTTGCTCTTTTTATTTTATACCTGTTTTATTATCGAATAAAACTACATAGTTTCACACTTTGCCGACACCTACAGACATTTAGAGACAGAAAAGCCTCTGTTAATAATGAAAGAAATTTGCTGAATCGGCAGTTCTAAAATTCTGAAGACGATTTTCAAGTGACGCAATGTTGTTAAATTTCTAGATGAAACACATGCAACACAAATCTAATCTCTAGTCTTTCCTATTATTATTCGTGTCTGAAAGCCATTCATGATATACTTTCAATATAATTTTTCAAAATTTACAAAATGGTTAATTGCAAGTAAAATAATTTAACGCAAACACTTGTAGTTTTACACTAATCCTATTAGCAACGAAAGGGGATCATTAAGATCTCCCCTCTCATTTTATGAATAGCTTCTTTATTTCTATAATGATATATTGAACTTCCTTATATTACATGAATTCTAAAGTTATGTCTTGCACATCTCAATTGCAAAAAATAATTCGAATTAATTATAGAGTTTCGAGTATTTAAAAATTCAAAATGGACACAATTAATACAATTTCTAAATGGATTATAATGTATAATACAAACTTTTCATTTCTCTGTTCCGTAGAATTTAATTTGTTCAATTTGAATAATTAATAATGATCGTGATTAAATATAATGGTTTATCAAAAGAATGGAAATTATCTGATAAAAGCAAAATGTTAATGTAACTTTGACTTTAAAAAACAAATGAGTAGAAATATTATTCACGAAATAGTAATTTGTGTGACAACATTTGAAAGTATCACATGTGATACTAGTGGGTTTTCAGAGACTTTGAAAAGATCGCCCTATCATAATTGCCTTTTATCTACCATCCACTGCTACATATAAATGCCAGAAATTGTCAGCACTGTAATCTTTGATTGTCGAGTAAAGCTTTTTTTTTTCTCAAAACCAAATTTTTATCTATGGACTATTACATTTATATATATTTCCCTATGAAATAAATAAAAAATCACAAAAAGAAGGATTAATTGTCACTGCAGAGTGAGGAAGAAAAAAATACAGAATATCATGAAATTACACATCTAGAAAATGAAGGATGAAAAATTAAATCACAAACACTTATTCAAACGTAATAATTGCTCATTTTATTTTCTAACAAACAATAAGTATTCTAACTCCCCAATAACTATGCATAGAAGATATGAATAGAATATTCATGAGGTATTGTTATGAATATTGCACTCCGTCAGAATATTGGGCAAATATCTTGCCTGAAAGACTCTGTCCCTTCATCGATGTCAGAAGAGGTACTTCAAGACCTCATTATCGGTGTTTATAGATCACTCAAGTACGGCAATCAAATGCTCTCGGGAAAACTCCTGTAAAAGCTCCTGAGTACGTACTTATGAATAAATAACTACAGTCAGTTGATCTTTTGGAGACTCATGGAAATAACACTTTAGTATTTTTACTCGCATGATCGGATTTAGGGGTAAACAGGTAGAATTCAGAGTACATTTTTTTGCAAATGCTCTTAAATACTTGAACTCTGTCGATTGTTTAAATTAAAAAGCAAATAGAGTAAAATTTCTATCCAACATCTGTGTCTTTGAGTTGGGCTTAACGTAATTAATAGTGAGTAAAAGGTCTAATTAAATGGTAAGAATATGTTCAACAGAAATATTCTATGTGGCCGTATTCTCAATAGAACTACAATATGATTCATCTGTTTGAATACCTACCTATTTATCTGTTTGAATACCTACCTATTTATCTGTTGGAATACCTACCTATTTATCTGTTGGAATACCTACCTATTTATCTGTTGGAATACCTACCTATTTATCTGTTGGAATACCTACAGAATACACCGTGATTTTCTTTACGAGAGTGCGATCTTCTCACAGTTATATATCATTACCGAAAACACTCTAGTATCACATTTGATGCTTTCAAATGCTGTCACATGAATTATTATGTGGCACGTCAGGTTTCGCTCTAATTAGGATATTGAAGCAGCTCAGAGATAGCTTTGGTGTCTCATTCTCATCATTACGGTAATATGCGTTCGTCTCATTTAGTGAGGTGTGAATGGAACCTGTGAATGGCTTCACCCCAAAGCTCCTTACGCAGTGTATAATAAGCTTACGCGATAATATTCATTAGTTTGTGTGCTCCTAATAGGATGTGTTTGGAGTGCTAAAATATATGTCTGGAAACTTGCTGGGTGTTATTGATGAGGAAAATAATGAATTTGTACATAATTAGGGATCACAGCTTCTACACAATATCAAAATTGCATCAAACGTAGATTTATAATTAGCAGCCAGATATTATAGAATATCAAAATTATAGAAGGCCTTAATCCTTTTGAATCAAAATATAATTTGTAATGTGCTTTAATATAAAATCACCTTTTTTATTGGTATAAATTTCTATAACGCCCACGTATCATCCAATCACTATTATTGCACGAACGGACGGAGAACCCTAATAACTATGGTCAAGTATTTCGACTAGAAAACTTGATTCAATGATCATATTTAGAGAAAAGACTTATGAAAAATATATCATCATTTTTTAGGTGATTTTCAATTATATGAGTTTCATATGGAAATTAGTTATAACATTACTTAGTATCGTAAAAGGTTATATCAGGTTAAATGGAGCTGTGCAGCCTAGAAAATGGTATTTTATATTTATCTGTACTCATAAACACTGCACAAGCGATGATAAAAAAACGTACTGTAACCTAAATATAGTGCTCATTCTGTTACCTCTATAATTTTACTACACGTTGAAGTTGTTTGAAAAGGCTTATCAATAACATTCATTTTTTTAAATGTTCAAAATCCTCTTCATTCGATCATAGACTGATGATATTAATCATATTTGACAAGGTATTTTCGAGATTAAACTAATCGGTTTTGAGACAAATGATTATGCGATGAGGCTATCCTAGTCATTTTGACGAGGTATTTTTCTTAGTGCATGATTGAGTCTGGATATATTGTTCCATGTAATCCCTTCGGAAATCATAGAGTGCGATATTTACATTTTTGATAGCGTTATGTGAAATAGACAAATATATCGATGAACAATTGAACATGGATATAAAAATCATCATTTGTGAATATTTTGTATAGTTATAAATAAGATAAGTTGAAAAATTCATAGAAATTATATACAATATTATTTGCAATGTTTTGAACAGCACCAGGACTTTCCCCCGCCGCATTATTCCCCACCGGAGATTTTCCTCGCCGGACTATCCCCCTACTGGACTTTTTCCCGCTAGACTTTTCCCCGTCATGACTTTCCCCGCGGAAAAAAAACCATTAAGGTATTATTCTAATAAAATAAATACTTTATCAATAGAAGATTCATTTATTAACAGACTTATACAGTAATACAGTCTTATTTTTAGCTTTGATTTCCGTATGTGTCGATATGGGTCGTTTTTGATTTTAAGACTGTGCCTCCGTAAATTCGCATATAATTAAGATATGCTACAAAATTCAAATATTATGACAATACTAAGAAATTGCCAAATGTCGCAATTTAGTTTAAGCAGCTACGATTAATTCAATTTATTACAGCTAGCATGGCTTACTTAATTATATAGAATTAAGTAAGCCATGGCCCATGCAGCGATATAGTATAAATACATTTCGTTAATCTATTATTTTCTTTGCCAGTTATTGTAAAAATTACAGACCTATTTACCTCGTCAAAATTTATGCTTTTCCAGAACTCTAATAAATCTAATTCTATATTATTAATTTGATAATCAATATATTACATAATTAATAAATCTGCTGTATAGATTTATAATACACATAATATTGGCTTTTTCTTATACAGGTTGTCCCAAAAAAAACGATTCCCAAATTTCAAAGGCTGTAATTCAAAAACTATTATACTTACAAAAAAATGGAAAATTACATTTTGTCTCTTGGCATTTTTTCTATCTCTGTAGAAAATTTTACATGAATCGATTCAATCATTTTCTTTTAGCTGTATTTTTAGTGACCGATACCAAAAATATGCTTGCGCACTTTCAGTAAAACACTTATTTCACAGTTTGAATTGTTCAAGAAGCACTTACAGAAAATTTGCAAATCATTATAATAAAAAGTGGATTAGATGCTACTAAATCTACATTCAACAGAATTGTAACCTTAAATTTAAATTGACATCTTTACAAGATGCACAAGCGAATCAAACACCTTGCCCGATCTTCCTTGGAGGCTGAATTTTGCTCATTGTTTTTAGCAAAGAAATGTCCGGTTTGTGGACAATAATGTGGTTGGTGATGAGAACGCTTTTCATTTGAATGGCAAAATAAATTATCATAACATTGGCACCTATTCATCGAAGAACCAACCTCCTACTTTCCACTTTGACGTAAGAATTTCGTGAGAGTTAGTCTGTGTGTGGATTGGACTAGGTAGCAATGGCGGACTTGACCGTATCGTCTGTCCTTAGTTTTACAAAAATAATTTAAATGGAGATAGATACCTCGATATAATAAATGATAGAATCGTTCCAAGACTTCGAGAAATACATGGAAACGGTATCAATCAAACCTGGTTGGTTAGGGACGGGTTCAGAGATGTTTCTGTAAGGGTAAAACTGAATGAGCTATTCGGCAATACGCATTATCGTCCTGAATCATCGTATTGAATGGCCCACCAGATCGCCTGAAACGATTAATAGGAGGAACACATAGATTTTTTTTCAGTTGCATAATAATAAACACCTTTTATTGTTATAATAACGGTTTTTAATAAATAATTTTAATAGACTGTTGAAAGTTATTAAAACATGGCTTTATTATCCTAAAATTCAAAGTTAAACCAAAAGTGCGCAAACTAGTTTTTGGTATCGGTCACTAAAAATACTGTGTAAAGAAAACGGTTGGATATTTTCATCTAAAATTTAATACAGATATTGAATAAATGTTGATACACAAAACGTGTTTTTCAAATATTTTGTAAGTTTAATAGTTTTTGAATTACAGCGATTCAAATTTGGGATTCGGTTTTTTTGGGACACCCTGTATAGTGTTCCTTTTTACATTATGCATATTTAATATTTTTACCATAAAGAAATTACAATGGTTTAACCACTATAATGAAAATACTTACATAAGTGAGAGTGTAGAAATTCTTAAATCTAGACTTATCAAGTAGTCAGGTTTGAGGACGATTTAGATATAATGTCGTACATTTTCTCATAAAATCTCAAATGAAAACTAATTATCGAAGGAGTAACTACAAAACGGGTTCGATTCAAGTAGTTGGTAGTTACCTATTTCTAGACCGTGGTCCGACAATTATTGGGCCCCCCGACAATCAGGCCCCAAACAATTGGGCCACAAGCCTAGTAAAAATTGAGGACCGAAGACACAATAAAGAAGTGTTACTTTGTTATTACTATGTTTGTGACAATATTATCTTTGAAATACGCGTTATATTCTCTTTATTTTTTTCTTGATAGGATATATTGATAGGATATATTTACAGATTCCTTAAATTAAACTGGTTACTAATTTCATGTTTCGAAGTAATGAAAATATATGAAGATTTAAATTAGTTGTATTAACTTGAATCATGTCATATGGAACCATTGTGTAAGTGTACATCGTTCAATTTTAAATTATAATTGTTCATTGAACTTAAAAAAATTACATGTTGTTGGGATAAATTGATATCATGAGAATACAATTTGTAATATAAATTTATAAAAAAATCAATATTGAACACTTAACATGTTTAGAGAAATTCAGATTTTTCCACTAAAATATCTACATTATTATTTTCTATTGTTGCTAATAATACATCTTTTTCTATTGGCTACATCCTAACTCATTCACTATACCGGAGTTCACTATAAAGAGTATTTCTACGGTATCTTGAATTTTTTTGCTTTCATGGCCTATCTCTGAACAGAAAAGTGTAATTGATTCGTAAAAAGTAATATTTATTTATGTGAAGAATATATTCTAATAATTTTCGTGGGGCTCAATTGTCTTGAGGCCAATTGTCCTGGGCCCAATTACCAAGGTCCAATTGTCTTGGGTCCAATTGTCGATGCACGTTTCCAGTCAACTAGTGATCTGTTCCCATGCAACAATACTATTCAAAACAGGTAAACAATCCCAAAAAGGTCTGATATTTTCTACGGCAGATTTAGGCATACACTTTCACTGCAAGTGATTTTATTGGCAAATGGTTATTTAAATTATAAAAAAAATCTCAATATGAAATTGTCTTCCAGAGTTTAATTTGAAAAAAAAACAGTCAATCGGGAAAAAGACCGGTGGGAAAGAAACCGGTGGGGAAAATTCTGGCGGGGAAAATTCCACAGGGGAAAAGTCCGTTGGGGAAAAGTCCAATTCACCAAGCATGTAAATATAGCTTTGAAAAAGAATCAGAATATCACCATCATCATATATATGTAAATAAAATTGAAGTTTACCGCATTAAATTTAATTGAAAATGACATCAGGTAATAAATATATAATAATTTCGGTACGACGAATAATTGACAACAAATTATCAAGTAATTATAGACTGTCTACATGATGGACGGATTTCATTAAGGAATTTTCAATTAAACCCACCTTGGTATGTGATATATTATCATATCAAAGACCGGAAAATTATACTTCCAAATTGTTGTTTGCATAAACATGAAGCAATCATTTTCGGTTTGGAAATTCAATTTTGTGTTTATTATTTTTTGATTCAGAAACGCATGCTTTATATTGGCAAAATTTAGATGGAATAGTTTAAGCGTCATTTGGATTCATAATCGATACATTTACCAATCGATAACTATAACAATCAGAGTCTATATTAAACGTTCTCTATATGTAAATTAGGGGATTATAATTAAAGATAAGGTATTTCAATTACCTATACTTTTGGTCCATCCCTCAATATTTCATTAAAAACTAATTTCATTAATAGCCGTAAGTTAAATTCAGATATGAACGGAAGGAGTAATTTCATTGACTATATTGAAATTTACTTTAAATCAACTGTGTTCGTTTTTATATAATGAAAATTAACTTTTATTTAACACGTTCAGTACGTATCACGATGTGACAAATATTGCTAGCTGATGTTTCCAAATTTCGCTTATAGCTTCAGTACCAAGCGGAACTTTCACGGTGTGAAAAGGTGGGTAGCTTATTAGTACAAGTAGCCACATGTAGGTATTATAAAATAAGTGGGACAAATATTGCCTACTACGTACAGGGGCCACTACGTAATGGGCCACTAGTGTACCACGACTCTGTGGTACACTATTATACCACTACGTTTATAGGCCATGATAGCATCAATTCTACAGGAAAACGTAACCGAAACGGAGGAGATATCAAGAGACCAGACTGCGTTTTTGCTTACAGTAAAGCCAAAAAGGGTGTGTATACGAAAATGCCTTAAATGGTACAGGAAAATTGCTTTTGAAATTTTAACAGGAACAGCTATAGTAATTCCTTCCGTACTCTACAATAAGTATTTTGCAGATACAAATATGCCTATACGGCAGTTTTGATATGCTATTGTACTCTCTCTTGCTGGAATGACCGAAAACGTCATTCGAGTGGGTAGGGCTCTTGACCCTATTATAGGTCACGGTCGTCAGACTCTGGATCATGTCCTGCTTGAAGGAGATTGAGGGACTAAGCGAAAAAGACGTGGTTATTATGAGATTATGAAAAATATAATATTGCACGAAATAAAGCACGGAGAGTTATGACTTACAGTGAACAATGTGACTCTAAAATCCTTTCCTATGCTGAAAAACACGAAAATGCTTGAAATATTTCTGAAAAATACTAAAAAAATAAAAGCAATAGTTATTTTGTATTATTTTTTATGTTTACCACTCAGTTTATTCCATTTTTAGTTTATGAAAATGAAATTTAAGGCTGTGACCTAAGCTATGTCTAGAATTGAGACTGTGTCTTTATAAGAAATAAATATTACATCTTATCAAAGGTTTTTCACTTCCTTAATACTCCATTAACATTGTCAATTATGTATTTAATTAGTAAAACAATCAACAATGCTAAAAAACGGAATATTTAAAGGTCACTTAAATTTAACCAATGGTACATATATGTACCACTACGTCCATGAATCATATAGCACGTGGTACATATTTATACCACTACGTAGTGAACGTGTTAATATTCTCTGGCTTTTATATAAACATATAAATTGTATAATAATATACAGGGTGACACAAAAGTTCTGCAACACAATTTTTTTCATTGCAAAGAAAATACTAGTTTGTGAAATTATGTGAACTAATTCTCTTCATTTTGTAGAGTTAAAAGTGATCAATATAATATACAACTTAAAGAAGAAACTTATGTACGTCTCTTATTGTAAAGAAGTTAATAGTGCTCTCAATGGAAAGTCAAAGTTCACCGAGCAGGAAAGTTCACATCTCATTTAAGACGATGGAATTTTGCGTGTGGTAAGTATTGGAGAAGAAAGTGTGCATATATTCTAATTCAAATGTATAAAAAACACTAAACTACATAGAAAAAACGCAAAAGAAAATGGGCAAAACTCCCAATGGATGAGTTGCGTGCAGCGGTTGAAGCAACTCCTACAGCTTGGAGGCCGTCGTTTGGATAAGAGAAGGGTTCATCTAATAAACTTCTTTACATGTCTTCTTAGTGTTCTCTATAACATATTTAAGCACTTTTCATGCTGTTTTACCGATTTAAATGTTTTATCTCAAATATTGTTGTCCCAGAACTTTCGCATCATCCGTAGGTTTATGCTATAACAGTACTGCAATTAATTAATTAATAATTTTACCTAAAATCTGATAGCAATAATCTGAAATTAAATGAATTGATTGAATATAAAAAATATATTAATATTATTGAAGACTGTTATCGTTAAAGTCTAGTAAAACAATGATTCTTATTTTGAATTTTAACTAAACTTGTATCTAATTCTAATATACATATGCTCATCAATTCATCAGATATGTTCTCTTCGGTTCTTCAGATATGTTCCCTTCGGTTCTTCAGACATGTTCAATTCTGTTCTTCAGACATGTTTTCTTTCGTTCTTTAAATTTGTTCCCTTCGGTTCTTCATACATGTTCAATTCAGTTTTTCATTCATGTTCCTTTCAGTTCTTCAGACATGTTCTCTTTAGTTCTTCAGACATTTTCTTCTCAGTACTTTAGACGTGTTCAGTTCAGTTCTTTATAAATGCTCTCTTAGTTCTACATCATGTTCACTTCAGGTCATCCATACATGTTCACTTTAGGCCTTCATTCATGCTCACTTCAGGTCTTCCTACATGTTCACTTCAAATTGTCACGAAGGCTTAAACGGATTAATGGTTGAGGTTCAGTGATTATATACATCAACTCTGTCAGTTTATTGATTTACACTCGATGTATATTCAATGTGATGGGAATTGCTTGAAATGTAAGCGACAGATTACAGCACAACATCTTAGTGGGCATACTATTAACCAAAGCTCTCTGTTATTAATTCTATATATCACTTTGCGATAAAGTGTTTGATAGATATATTAAATGTTGAAGAAGTTACAAGAAAGAACCAAAGTTGGTGATAATTAAATTCATGATTGGAAGAAAAATTATGGATCCAAATAGAGTATGAAGTACCATTTATATATATATTATTTGAGTAACAATTTCATTCATTTAGTAAATTAAATTGAAAAAAAAGGTTTACTATATTTTTACCAGTTCCTGTACAAAAATTTGACTGGAATTTTCTTCATGATAGTAGTTCAAATTGGAAAATATTTTCTACTCGAAACGTTGGACGAAACTGTAACATAATTACTCCATTTACTATTTCACTTTGTCAATTATGAGTAAATTAGTTCTTCTATATGATTAACAGAATTTAAGTGGTTTCGCTGATGTCATTTTACAAATTGTGAAAGAACTTCATTCATTGACTGTCAGCTCCATTGACATTCTTTGATTTTTTTAATTGACAATATAAATATCCTATCAAAAATGTATTTTTGATAGTCAAGGTATATCTATAGTTTTATTAGTGTTTCGTAATCAAAGTATAAATGAACTTAACTTATAGCAGATTGACCCAAACTGGTTACCAAACTTCAATGTAGCAATGACTGCATGATATACCAAAATGGAATTGATTATATTTATTTATTAATCACCCTATCATGTCAGTATTTCATTTTCAATGAATGGGTTTCAATAATTGTGCCGATTAAAATTTTAATTGAAATGCTCTGATTTTCCTCTACCATTTCTCATTTCACTAATTTTGTAGACCGTATAAATTTATGGACCACTTTTTAGAGTTCACGAATAATAATTTGATACGTGGAGAAACATTTAATAGAGAGAAGGACCGTGAAAATGAAAATTTGGTACTGTAAATATCTCTTTTGCTGAATTTCAAGCTGCTCAATCAAATACTGAATATATAATTAAACGTTAAAGATTGAAATCCATCTTCTTGCAATAATATTCACTGATGTGCAATCCTCTAGGAAAGGGGATCGAATAGAAAAAGTAAACGGTGTATAGAAGATATAAACTATATCTCCTTCCAATTATGGCCTAGATATTAGAGAACATTGAAATCAGAATTAAATTGTTTTCTAATTTGTCTATCAGGCTTCAAACTCATCCTGGGTTATTAAGCTATCAACTTTTGCTTTTATTCTTGTTACCGTTAGAAAACCTGCCATGGAATATTTTAGCCTTCATGATTACAGATTTATTCCTTTGAAACTGTATATTAATTCTATAGTGAAAGACAAAAAATGTGAAAAAGAAATCACAGCATTCCTTATTACTATAATAATGTTATTCTCAAATAAAAGAAAAAAATATGGCCACACAGTTTTAAATCTCTGCTAAAAGAAATTTTCCTAGTTTATATGTTTGCAAATACTCAACCAGAAATCTACAAATATTTATATCTAATGCATTCGATTTCTTAAATTCTAATTATTGTAGCAGGTGAAAATTTTATTTATGCATAATTTCATGACATGAAATGTCAATACTTGTTAATACATATTCAGCAAATTCTCGTAGTAGACCAGAGTTACGTTCCAAGGTTTGTTTGGTCTTGTAAGAAACTCACTTTATTAGTTTCCTACTAGACCAAAATTGTTTTCTATAAAAGTGAATCGGTGACTTTAATATTTCGATAGCTCTATTTGTTTATGATTACTTTAATGCAAAATTATTAGTGACTAACATACCAATTTTGAAGGGAAACACATTTAGAAACAATATGAATTTTTTTTATTCAATTAAAATGAATATAATATTTTTTTCAATTAAATTATCATTTTATGAAATTATAATAGTCTTCACTGTATCTAGTCTTTTGTAACTTTTCACTTCAATTCTTTTTAGCACAGACTCCACCATTAAATCTAAAACCGATTCTACCTTATGTTCTATCCTAAAAACAGCATAAATAAATATAATATATAATTAAAATTAGAGAATTATTTTTAAAACAGTTTTGTAATTACTTCTCCTGGTAATATTTACACTAGAATAACTGTCAGGTGACAAAAAAATGCTTTTGTCTAGTACTAGGTTTTTTTCAGTACAATTTCAAATTATTTTTGGTCTACTAGGAGGTTTGTCTACTAGGAGGCTGGTCTACTAAGAGGTTTTGCAGTATAAACAATCTAGTCCTGTGAAACCATTGAACAAAAGATTTATGAAAATATGATAATAACACTATTCGAATCTTGTAAAACACAGTTGATATCTTCGGATAGTCTGCAGCAACACTTCACAAGAGTCAAAACGACTTTTTTTCATATTGAAGAATGCATCTTTTGTTTAATGACGTGAAGAATAAAGCAACCTTTGTATATCCAAAATGATAGAACTTAGACTATTTGTAACAAGTCTATTTGTACCTCTAATTACTTACAACTTCTATGGAATATGGATGGACAAATAGAAACGAGTTTGCTCCAAAATCTCCTTTTCTTAGCTCACCATAAAACTAAGTTCTGAGGACAATATAGAAAATGACCAATATCAGAGAGAAAATGATCCATGCATAGATAACTAATATGGATAAATTAACGAATTGTACTCTTTATTTATTCATGTCTGGTAGCAGTTTGAGAGACACTTCGCTCTTAATTCAACTTCATATAATGTTGCAATCATATAGAAAATTATATTGTAGATGAAAATATTCTTTTAAATAGCTAAATAATATAATTATAGAATTTAATTGCTAGTAGTGAAGGAAGAAGTATTAGATTAATAGTTACGGCTATAACCGACTACATATACCGTATGTCCCACAAAAATGTACACTCGATTTTGAAATTAGATACAGATAAGCTTGTTATAATTAGAAATGTATTTATATAGTAGTGCGTATGTCTAATACAAGGTTTTTTCAAATTATTTACTCACTATTATATTTGAAAATTCTACTGAAATAAATTTTGACTAGAATTTGCCAATATTTAAATTTTAAACCCAAGAATAATGACTTTACTCATCATCATATTAATATCGAATTGGCTAATTGGTCAATTATTGATTGCACGGTTACCTTCACAGAATGCGGAGCGTTATGTTTTACTTGTCATTTATTTATTTATCATCTTGTTATTCGCATAACTCAAAAATATTTAAACCAATTGTTTGAAATTCGGAGGGACGATTGTTCAATATCCAAGAACCAATTGTTAAGATGTTGGGAGCGAAGGAATCAATGGTCGAAAATCAAGCCTAAGGCAATTTGTATCTCAATAACTCAAAAAGTATTCAACCAAATTGCCTGAGATTTGGTAGGACAATTGGTCAATATCCTAGAACCTGTTTATTAGATTTTGGAAGCAAACGGGTGAAATATTAAGGTCAAGGTCATTTATAACTCGAAGATTATTGTATGATCAAGGTATCGGCTCTACCGAGTGATCGTTCTAGTTTTATGTTAAACCGTCACTAACGTTTCGAGGTTGTAATAAACAATAATTCTAAGCTGCTGCTGATGAACATTTTTTGTAAAAAACAAATTAATATTTTCAGATAATAACAACAAATTCATTTTTGCAATATTTCAATATCAAATTGAATAATAAAAGTGTAAAATAAAGTTAGTAACAATTACCATTGTTGACCGTGAAAGTAAACTATTTTATTAAAAAGATCTCTCATTGTGAAATGAATAAGCTGCTAAATCATCCTTAATTAATAAATGAATGAACAGGCAAAACCATTCTATTATTTATTTAGTATTCTCTGGTTATAATAAATTTAGATTATTAAAGTATATTTAATTTCTGGCAGTGTGTGTGCTATGTTCCGATTCTCCCAAAACTGTCATCCAATGTCACCGGCATGCATTACTGCTTTGCAAAAGCATAATAAACTGAAATCTAATCTTCAATTTGGATTTTGAATGTTAAAGTTAATTAAGTGTCAATTATATTATCCAATCAACTATGAGATATTATGCTGTAAATTCAGTGAAGTCAGGAAATAATTCGAATTAAAGAAAATCATGGAAAGAGAAATATAAATTCTATATCCAATACTAAATGAATTGTTCAGTTTAATTACAAATCCAAAATAATGAAGTATTTTATGTTATTTTTACGTATTGCAAACAATTTTTGGACTAGATGCTATAATTTATATTAGATTTTCGTGCAAATTTGCGATTGAAACGCTTTGATTTTCCAAATATTCTCAAACTAGTGACGAAAATTCAGTTCATTTCGACAGCAAAAAAAAAAATTGAGAGAAGTTTCTCAAACTAAAGAAAAGTTTAACAAATTTACTTCAAAGAAAATCTGATCACATGAAATGGAATTTGAAGTCAGTCACTAGACAACGTACTAATTGTTGATTTGTTTTGTGAATACTTTTTTTGATTGCAAGAATAGTCAATCAATCAATCAGTTCTGATGAAAAAGTCGACTGTCGGGAGTATTTCAAAGTTTCCATGGACGTGCAAGGGGAAAAAATTACCACTATATCCAATTTAACACATTACAATTAAGTATGCCACTCTTGATCGCTGCATAAAAGAATAATAATGCTATAAAAGGCACATTATTTATTCATACAACTCATAA
Organism: Caprella mutica; assembly: GCA_947561585.1. Lineage (NCBI taxonomy): Eukaryota > Metazoa > Arthropoda > Malacostraca > Amphipoda > Caprellidae > Caprella > Caprella mutica. The sequence goes on from CANNZV010001888.1 coordinate 108,751, forward strand.
GCTTGCAATCATAATGATTCTTTAGGACAATTGAATGGTAAACAGGCAAAAGATACCTATTAAGCTATTGTAAGTAAGGGGCAATCTTTAAATAGTTTCTTTACTTACGAAGAACAGTTGCACGAGGAAGACAATGTAAGCGTTAATTAAGAGACTAAGAGGTAGGTAGATAGATCCTTTTCCATTAATGGTTCACATCTTGATGGTATGCAGTAATAAAACTAAATCATCATTCATCGAAAATAAATATTAAAAATACCATTTAAATTATAAGAACTGCTTTATTGATGTAAAGCCATATCATCGATCTCAATTTATATATGTTATGTAATAGCTTCCTCCTATATTAGGTACAAAGAGTTAAGACCTGAAAATTCCATAAGAAGTCCTCGCTTGACCTAGATGAATATAGAGAATCTTATTCTAATTAAACTTGTAATACATCATTATACAATAACAACACTAAATACACGATTAATTAAAGTATTTTCATACCAATTTTTGTACCATTCAGTGTAGCACTGAGTTCGTTTGATCCTTATACCTAGTCAAAATTAGCTTATTCGATTGGGAACTGAAACTAATTAAGGCTTTAAAGTTGTTGTACCGGTAATTTGAGTAGTTTGGACTTCTTAGGGACTAGCTTGATTCATCTTCGATATTCCAATGATTTGTGTACGCTTATCTGGTGGCTGAATAATTAGTAAGATAAGCATATCGTGTTACATAATGTAAAAATACATGAAATGAGATAAAAATATATATTACCTACCTTTTTTCAATATACAGTTAAGAATTTCAAAATTTTATTATCTGGTCATGATCAAAGAGAAAGTACATTTCGTAAGGAGTAAATTAGGAATCTTTATTTAAAAAAATGTTTTCTGATTTATTTCTATATGTAATCTTCCTTTATGTTAAGCTATCATCAATGTAAATATGTTGAAAGATTATAAAGTAGTGGTGAAATAAATACTATAACCAATCACACGTTTCCATTAATTCTGTATTTCAAATCAGTAGCTATAACTTGCATCGCCTCTCACTACACCAAAGGTTAAACAACTACAAACTTGTTCTCTAAACATCTGCAACGCTACATGACTTGTAGCTTAGAGAGGAGAATTGATCAACATCATACAGTAGGTTAAAAGATTTATAGTATGTTTGTGATCAAAGAAACCATTGATAAATAAATCTTTCATCCAAGGAGAATATTTAAAAATGAATATTTATTGAATGTGAATATAGCATCTAAGTGATGGTTACCTAATAATATCAATGAAACTTTCCCGGAATATTTTTTATATATTTATATTTAATATCATTATTTATTAATTTATTAGAGGCGCAATATTTATCAGGAATTACCAGTATCCGTAATGGGTCTAGAGCATCTCGTCCACGGACATTTCCTCCACGGGCAATTTATCCACGAATGGCTTTATTTTGTATTTTAAAGTGTTTATGAAATATATTTCATATGATTTTTCACTATAACTTTATTAGACAGGTGTAAATGTACAATAGTATAATATAGTGACTTAAGCCGAAACATTTCATATGAACACATAAATAATGTTTATATCGATAACAGTTATTAAATTAAGATGTTGTTAAGATAACAGTAAGTTATTAAATTGGATATGCTACACGGGTTGACTGTTTCTTCAAGTTATCAATCACTTCGATTTGTATTTTGCATTAATTAATGAGTTATGAGTATCTAAAACTATATTATATATGCTTTTATTGTAAGTCTGAAAATATGAAACAGTCCAATAACACGGAGGTATTTACGTTTAAATAATTAAACGTAACATTTTTAAAGTACCAATATCTAGTTAACTCTTTTATATCACATGTTTAGTAGTATATTATATACATGCATATCATTATGTATGTAGTCACTGTTAAAAATGTTTTGCCATAAGAAATAAATTTCTTAACCAATATTGCTTCTAATAACCTAATCTGAATACTACTATTGATGATTATTGTAGTTACCGTGAAATAAACACCACTAAAAATGTCTCCATTTTCCCATTTTTCTATATTTATGTACTGGATTGTACGCAATTAATACAAATTTTATAAGAATGGAGTGTAATAAAAGAGGGACTTGCCTATATATCATTAAAAAAGTATTCAGTTTCATTATTTTATTGATGCCGGCCAGCAGGAGAAAAGGATTGCTATAAGAATATAGGCAAAGACTATCCATTTCTAATTACCATCAAAAAAGGATGTTTCATACTTCTATGTCGCAGAATATATATAAATAATATAAAATATATACACATTAAAGATATAATACAAAATAAACCAATCAAGGACGAATTGTCCGTGGATGAAATATCCGTGCACGATCCGTAATATGTATTGGTTATCAACTTATCATTATCATATTGGTTATCATTATCCTATTGTTTTTCATTAATTAATCTTTATAACCTAAGTTTAATTTAATTTTATTAACTTGGTATCTAAATATGAAACACATTTGATGGAAATATATTGATACATATTTCGTTCCGCTATTCTGCGAAAGACCGTTACTAATGAAAACACCAAAAATGATGGATCAACATTTTACCATATTTCCTTTTAATCCCAAAATGATAAAATATCTTAGTGAAATATATCTTTTATTGGACCAATTCAAAATACATCGATTACAAAATAGAAATTATAATTAATTATGTTCTTCGCAAGTGCCATAATACTTTGGTTCGTACTCTTGGACTGTAGATAGGAGCTAAAATGGTTGTAAAAATATCATATTTCACTTTTACACTTGCTTATAATAGTATCTGATTTTTTATAAAGGAAGATACTGGAATGTGTCAAAACTTGTTGCAAACTAAGAAATGTCAACATTTCACCAAATAATTTACTTCCCATCAGTAAACTAGGAAAAATTCTATTCAAATCAACTCCATAAAGACAAATCTTTAAAAAAATATTGATCAATCCAATTGAAATAATACATTGATATGCAGCCAGTTATTGTGATTTTAATATTTCTATCATTAATGTATCCACATGATTAATTATTCTCGTTTTATTTAGAAGTTGACATTTGTTTGCGATAAATGGTTCAGCTGACATCATTTATCATTGGTAGAAAGTATTTCCAAAGCCAGTGCTCATAAATATTGCATCAACGTAAGTATACTAGCCTGTATGTGAGCGTGTAATGAATTAATTAATATATTAATGATATATTTATATGAAAGGTTTTATTTTAATACTGCATCTATGACAATTATTAACCCTTCGAGTAGTGCTTAGAGAATTTATTTTAGGCAATTGCATGTTGATTTGAAACATGCTGAAATTTTAGGCACAATAATTTTAAAGGTTAATATTCTTTTCTAGGTATTATGGTTCACTATAACTCGGATTAACTCCTCTATAGTGAATGTAGAGTGCTGAGTAATAGAGCAAATTAATGATCATGTACAATGACCATTAATTATCTGAAACTGATTGTCATTCATGTCAGACTAAATAAAATTTGTTCATTATACGGTTAGTTCTCTTATACAGGACTCTACATTCTAGTTGTGTTTATGTCTTATACCCTTTCGGGTGCTGATAAAGTTACTAGACTTTCATATTTAATTGGATAAGGCATATATTTCTATTATGATAGAAAGAAACATTGACTAAAAATGGCATTTAACGGATTTTTAAGAGTTTACTTTTTTGGCAAACCAAACTTGATGTAAGTAATTATCTAAATTGGACACCAATGATTACCAAATGGTATTTAAGAGTCTATAATACATAGTTTTTCAGTCATATAATGTCTATACGGTTTTATTATTGATCAGGAAGAACCAATATAACAATTTAATGGGATGATTTCGCTACATTGAATCAACCTTCTCCCAATTTGATATTCCAAATGAAAGAAAAACAATATTAGTTGCATGTATTTACTGGGTTACTATTTTTCGTATAACCATTTAGTTGATAAGATTATAAAGCATAGGTAATTCATCTTCTCAATATTATAATCGAATAAAAATTGAGAATGTTGATGTTTTCAATGATAATAATCATATAAGAGAAAATGGTAAAAATTCGAAGCAAATGTACGGAAATGACAAATAATATCCCACAATACAAAAATATAATTTTAATCTACGGAGATGACAAAGAATATTATATTATACAAAAATACAATTTTAATCTACGGAGATGACAAAGAATATTAAATTATACAAAAATATAATTTTAATCTACGGAGATGACAAAGTATATTTAATTATACAAAATTTATCATTCAATCTACGGAAATGACAAAGAGTATTTAATTAAACAAAATTCAATTTTTAATCTACGGAGATGACAAATAACATTTAATTATACCAGATTTTTATTTTTAATTTACGGCAACGACAAATTGACAAGGGAGTGTTAAATGGAAAGTTATTCAAATATTGATTGATATTTTCTGTTAGTAATCAGGCGTTTGTCAAAGCTCCCTTCAGGAATTAAAGGCTTGAGTGTGTTTGACAACATAAATGTGAATGTCTTGCTAAAATCAGTTAACTGTATTCCTTAGCGAGATGTTCCACAATAGCGGTCACATCGCTATCTACCTAGTTGATGATCAAATTCATATGACAAATATACATTAAGAAAAAATTATCTAATCTTTTATGCATACCTATGGTTGCTAGGTATTAAATATAGGTTTTTATAAAATTTAAAAGAAAAACAGATTTGTAAATATAATAATTATGAGAGTTTCAGCGAGAACAGGTTCGCCTGATCAAGTCCCTGGAATAGTGATTTAACTTTTTGAGGACTAAGGTTAGTAATGTTAATGTTCATATTCTTCCATATATCAGCCAAACTGGAATCATTAGGGAACGCACCCATGAAATCTTCCTGGAACGTTGAAACCGAATCTACTCGGAACGCTTGAAGCTAATCTACGAGAAACGCTCAATTAAAATATTCTGGGAACTTCCTATTGAATCTTCTGGAAAATTTCCATTTGAACATGCATGGAAAGTTCTTTGCTAACATTCAAGGAATAATCTGGGAACATTTATTGCCTCATGGGATATAGATAACACTTTATAATGAAAAATAAACACAATGAACATTGAAGCAATAAAACAAAAAATAAATATATTCGAAAATAAATGTTATCATTGAAGTCACAAATATGGTAAATTCAATGCACTCTGTCTGCACTTTAATATTTTGAATACTTACACCTATAAGATTCTTCCTGTAATCATCACGTCGTCGATGAATTCGAATCTGATGATCGGATTAATACAAATCGTGCTTGTATCTAATCTAAGAAGATTTCTAGAGGATTTAGCAGATAAGTTTGAGCAATTACAATGATGCTCATTGAATTTCATCACTATGACGATGCACATTTATAGACTCCCTTATTATCAAATGATATTGTGTGAAATATAAACTGATAAGTAAATAAAGCTCCTTCTATGGTAAGAAGGATTTATTTTTTGGGATATTATGGGAATATCCTGAGAATAAACCTTTTTTACCTGGGATATTTCCTTAATATCCCAGGTATAAATTCTTCTTGCCAGGGTAGCTATTATGAGAAATAACTACAATAATATGCGTAATTAGAAATGAGCTTCTAACTATTCCAATATTACGTACAAGGTATTCTTTATTCAACACACAAGGAATAATTGATTATAAATGATTTGACATTAATTAATTAAAATTGTGATTTGTGATCGAACTAATTATTCTGATATCTGCATGGTGAATGTAAGAATTATAATAGATTTGTCAACTATTTTTTTGTAGTTGCAGATATCAAATTAATTGAAACATATTATTTTATAATTACTGACACATACCTTACTGCATAAAGCAAGATTGAAAAAAAAATCTCTTTAACTGAAATAATGGAATTGAAATAAACTCGTCTATCATAAACTAATTTATGACTTAATTTATTAGGCATTGTAAAAAGATGTGCAAATAAAACCTGTACGTTCAACACAGTACAATAAGTTAAAAGGGTTAATTAATAATTAAGTCCTATGTTTAACTTAGATAAGCTATCTAAACTGTTATATTTTGATCTGATAAGACACATATATCAATACGTAGCATAATATCTGAGCCATCCCTACAACTCGGCAATTATTTCTTCAAGAGAATTAATTACTACTAATTAATTATACAGATCTTGCATCTAACATCAACAATGCAACATATTCTTCAGTATACATTGATCGAATTAATTAGTTTCATTTCCAGTGACTATAAGAAATGTTGATTATATCTAAATTCGCTATCATGCATTTGTAATATAATTTGAAAGCAAATATTTGAAAATCTAAAGGTAGTCTTCAAGTAATTAACAATCCAAAAACTGATCTAATTTAAGAACTAAATCAGGCGTGATAAATTACATATTAGTTATGAAAGTGAGTGGGAAGCATTCATTTGAAACAAGATGATCATTAACCTGACTAATATAGGTAAAAATTATTAATGAAAGCTACCCTCATCGCAGTAGCTTGGAAATAAAAAGTAGATATACTGAAACATAATTAAGACATAATGTAATCTTTGGGACGTTTCTATTAACCCTATTAGCACGGGTTATTATATCTCGGTTTTTATGTCTATATCCCATAATAATGTAATGAGGACATGGCTTTCAAAGTTTGGAATTTGCTCCTATTTTAGTATAGCGTCGTTAATTAATTAGCATTAGTAAATGCATTATGAGTAATTAAATATTGAACTGAAATATTAAATGTTGATATTTATACTTGATATTTATTAAATCAGGATATAACAGGAAATAAATACAAAATTGGCAAATTAAAAGTATAATAATATTCTATTATAATTCTGAAATATTTGTATAAATAAATAAGATGAAGATCATAATCATCTCCTGAACTTCATATATCATACTTATTGTTGTAGCAAATATCTATATCTATATCTTATCACTTTCGATATGTTCAATTATCAATAGGCTTTGTTCCAGTTGACGAATTTGCAAATTTTCTTCTCTATTGAGTCTGATGCATGTAAAGTTGTACCTACATACTTTCTCACTCCTGTTCCACTCTTCTCCTTCTCATGCTACACAAATCATCTCCCTTCCCTCTCACATTCTCATCATAAAACACAAATTCAGACATAACTCCCTCCTCGTTCACAACTCTAGATTTTTTTCTCAATTTATCTAGGTATGACCATCTCCAATAAATATTAATCCAAACCTGAATATCTAAAATTTAGAATTTCACTACGCTCGTTTTTGCGTCACAAGTAATGAGTGTATTGGAGAAATATATATTGTGGATGTTAAGACTTCCTAGTGATAATGACTCCATTGTTCATTAGCTTGCTGAGGTATTGGGAGATATTTGAATGATTGATTGACATCTCATGGCATATGGATATGCTTTTCAATGTACGTTTCATTATTGATAAATATTTGGAAAATATGAGAAAAATGTTGAGATTGAAATACCTGCAACATACAATTGAATGTTCTGAGTATTTGTATATATGTATGACATTATGAATTTAAAAAATGGATGTGATTGATAATTTCATAAAATTAGGTTATCCATATATAAATTATGCACAGCTATTTATAATGTATTACCAAATTTGATAGGTTCAGTAACAAGATCACATTTTATTTCAAATGAACTAAAAAAGTAATATTATTCAAAATCTAGATATTTATAAATATGTATAGCAATAAATACAAATAGCTTACTCAGATAAACAAAGTTCAAAATAATGTATGCATTTATTTTGAATGATTATAATACTCCCCTATCAACGTAAGTTTAAAAATTTCTTTGTGACTCTCATTATACAAAATTAAAAAAATTATATTATTTTATAACGTAAACCGAACAATTCTTTATAGTGAATATTCCATTTTTTTCAAAAATATTTACACCTGCAGTGAACGTGAAGGAAATTATCCTTTGTAAGAAGAGTTTACCCTACACTTATAGTTATAAATTCTAATAACATATAAAAAAAAATTGAACATGTTTTCAATCAACTAATATTTCATGACTTTTTAATTAAATATTTATATAAATGGTTATATGCCATTAAGATCTTTATGTCATGTATGAAATTGAATAGTATTCTATAATTTATTGAGTCTTTGTGCTGTTTCTCTATCCCCGCAGTTCAAACAGAATAATTAAACATAATAACTTTGTTTCTATCAATCGTGGGTATCTAAAATTTTGCACAGTACATTTTTGTGATGAAAGTTATGAACTGACAAAATATCATACAATTCAAACAGCTTGTTTCCTTAATATAACTTGTGTAGCGAATACTCGACACTCAGTCATTTAGAGACCTAAATTTAGTCAACCCGATAAAGGTTAAGCCAAATATCTAGATAGGTTTGAACGTATCTTATTGAATAAGCAATGTTTCTGTATCTCCACGAAAGGATTATATTGGTTGTATTACTGTGTTGCTTATTGTGCAACAACTTAGATCTGTATCAGAATGAAATTTCACCTCTGAACAGAGAATTTAATCCCGAAGATATTGGTAGCAATAGGTTTTTTGTAGTTTCAATATCGAAAGAATAGTAAGCATTAAAAATGTTCATTCATTTTTGGGCCACCTTGTAAATTACGTAAAATATAAGCATAAATTTGAAAGTTTATATTAATTTATAATGATAGTGAAGCAAGAAGTAAATGAATATAATTTGGATATGGAGCTTACAAGATTAAATTACTATAGAAGATAATCAGCAAATTGAGGAAAAGAAATATCAAATCAGTTATTCAGATAAAGTTTTCTCACAGTACATCAAAAAAAGGCAACCGGGTTTTTTGATGATAAAGTTAGAATCAAACTGCAAATTATGTAATATAGATGCGGATTCGGAGAATGTTTATGTATATTTATTTACATATATATTATTTAATTACGTCATATTCAATTAACTTAAAATCTAATTGATAATTGCTTAATGTAGAAGCGTATTCGGTGACTGTTATGTAATAATTCAACCAGTTAACAGAGGCATTTGTTTACGTAATATGATTTTAAGCAGCACTTGATAACGAAATATACATTATATACATCAATAATTTAATCTCCGTAAAAGAAAAACCTATTATAAAAAGGCAGGTAGCTTAGCTAATGCATTAAATATGTGATTGAAAAAATTCATACTCAACGTACTCCATATTATCAAGAGGATATTTGAACTCAACGTTGAAGGTTTTCAAGCTATCGAATAGTAAGTTTTAAATTTATCATCAAGACATTGATTAGAAAACCTAGGTCTTACAATGAATTCCCTTACCAGCTGTTGCATCTTGAATGCTATCTTTTTAACTGACATCTCTATCTTATGGTTTATTATATAATTTATCTATTTTTCTTTTTTTTAAATTGTAAACAAAAAGGCAAATTTTTTTAATACCTAGCTATTGCCGACAACATTCATTTTCTACTAATTTTTTAATTTGTTTATATCATAACAGAAATTAGAGGTATACGATTAAATCTCTTATGGACATTAATTGGAATTAAAAATTTCAAGAGGACATTTTGGGTCAAGAGGACACTTAGGAACATCAGAGCATTAAGGAACAATATGGAAATAAGGAGCAAGACAACACATTGAAACTAGAACTTAGAAGCAAAAGGACACTAAGGAGCAAGAAGATACTTAGGAACAAGAAGATACTTTGGTGAAGAAGATACTTAGGAGCGACAAGACACTTAGGAACAAGAGGATACTTAGTAAAAAGAAGACACTTACCTACATGAAGACATTAGTGAACAAGAGAACAATTAGGATCAACAAAACACTTACGAACAAGAAGACACTGAGGAACAGGAGGACAAGTAGGAACCGAAAACATATCAACATGACACTAAGGACCGTTATAGGACATATTGAAAATAAAATAATTTATAGAACATTAGGATATTTAAAGTAAAAATTAATATATGAATTAAAATAAAATTAATTAAAAGTTGAAAGTAGATGAGCTTAGAGAGGTTATACGGATAGTGTTAATCGTATCACCCAACAAGAATAATTGCTCACAGATTTTGGTGTGTACTGAGTAAAATTCAGAAATTAGGCTAAATATGGTAATAAGTGGCAGCATTAATAACAATTTCTATATGAGTGTAATGAATGATTACGATAACGAAATGATAAGTAATTTAAAATTTGTGGTGTAAGTATATAAAGACTATTTACAACATCTGTCATAAAGTTTATATGTTCTAGTGACCTGGTCTATGCTGTAATATTGTAGTCATTATTCGATTAATATAGTTAGGTATATATGAGGTCATGGACTATTTTGAACGGGTCATTCTTAGCGGGTAAGTAAACTAGTATCTCTAACATCTATATTGATCTGCAGAAGTAGATTTGGCTCTGGAAGAAGAATTTGGTAAATAATAGGTAGTTACATGTCAATTCCACTGGTTCTATGAAATGTCAAATTGTATTTACGAATAATAAGATAAAGAAATATATCAATATATAGGTTGATCAGCTAATATAGAGAAACTGTACCTATCATAAGATAATTGGTCATAAAATTTATTGTTTAGTGCACATTTATCACCCTTTTCCTGAAGATTAATTTCTTTTCGAAAGCTTGAACCCTAAAGATATCTTCGACGTTGAAATTCTAATGCTTTCTCGAAAATTCATATATTTTAAATGTATAGTATATATTTTATTAAATTTCGAAAAACTTTTCTTCGAAATTCCTTCTATTTAAAAGTGAAAGTAGTTTTCCGACAGGAAAAATGATAATTATTCAATTCCCCAATGAAATATTTAACTTCCTTGACAAGTTACTCATTTTTTCACGAAACTAATTAAGAAGTTAGAATCTCTCTCGATTCGAACAGAATTATTTTTAAAACATCAAAAGTATATATTTATATATAACATATAAAATTTATATATTTTGCCTTCTGGAGAAATATGCAGTTAAATATATAGATTCTACTTTTCTTGGTTTGCAGATTGAATATGTCAGTCCTCTTTTAAATCCTTACAAATATGAAACTGATTCTGAGCATTTACTGTCTATCCCTAAGCCTTGTACAATTGGAGCTCAACACTAATGTTCAAGTGCTTTTAGTTCAGTTCCTAGAATTGCCAGACCAAATTTGAACGTGGAATTGGAAATATTAAATTGTGGTGAAACTGTATAGGAAGAGAGAGAGATTCACTTTTTTGGAAAATTAAATCCCAAGGCATGTCATGCATGCATCACCTTAATAATTATAGAATAATGAACTGTGATTCAGTTTCGAATTTAGTCTGTTGACTTTTTAATTTTACAATATATTCTGCCAATTGCATATAATTTGAAATATCAATTTATAAATTGAGAGCACTCGAAATAAGATTTATGGCTTTACTATGCTACTGTATTAAAAAAAAAATCAATAGAAAATCACTTTTTATTGTTAGCAAATAAAAGATATTTCATTGGTTACATCTCCTGAGGCTACGAAAGTTTTTAAAATTGCACGCTCCATAAGAATTTTTTGTAAACTTTCTTATTGTTGCTTGGCTATTTTCCTCAGCGATGTTTGTGACATATCGTATTGAAGTTTCCATTGAATTTCAGTTTTTTTTATAAACATTGTCTCGTGCAACGGCCAATAAATGAAAATCCCAATAATTCAGATCAGGTCTGAATATTCGCCAGGGACATATGGTCCTCCTGCTGATATCTCAACCTTGAAACTTTACATGAAGAAATTATAAACCTGTACTTATGTAAAATGTTTGAGCACCGTCTTGCATTCACCATAGTGTAAGATGAATTGAAGAATGCCAGATAACTAGAAAACATTGTTCCAATATTACAACAATAATGGCAATATTGTAAAAGTCATGACCGAATGTTTAACTACTGGACGCTTCGTACCGTGACATTTCATTACCAGATGTTTCGTTACCGGATGTTTCGTTACTATAGGAAGTTTCGAACACTGACGTTTTGCTACCGGATTTTTCGTTCCTGGACGAACTATTTTATGTTTAGTGGAAATGGGTTGATGATAACAATTTTATCAATCATATTTATTATAAATTTATACAATTTAAGCTTCTATAACGGCTACTCCTACTTTACACTATATGGTTTAAACTATATTTTATTCGTATGCTAAGTAGCAATAATTTATGCTCTTCATTTTCCTCTTTCATCTGTGAGTGCAATCACTAGTGTTTGTGTCACTTTTAGTTACATTCCTTGGTAAATGACTGCATTATCGGAGTAGCTTTTCTGAATTCATGATCACTGTAACCGAATGGTGGTAGATGTCTTTGCAGACATTTTCTCACTCAACGTCGTTTTTAATGCGGTTTTTGATCAGAATAAAAAAAGTTCTCCTCTGTTCAAACTATTCTCTCAATGGTGTTAATGGTTGATGCAAAATCAATTGCCAAATCTTGGTTTTTGTTTTCTGTAGTTAATGTGCAAATATAAAACCGGAAACAAAGATAAAATACGGTGATCCCACACTTTGAGATAGAGTTGAGGTTTTCTCACATGAAACAATTCGCTTACTGCATCAATGCTCTTTTTTTTCTTGGTGACGTTAGCCTCCACTTTTTGTTTTATGCAAGATTTTTCATAAAGATGGTGAGGATTTATGAACCTACAGTAATTATTAGTACTAGTAATAATTATTTTTAATATCTCCAACATCTGAAACAGGACAGAAATGGCATGCACGACCAGCTTTTGGTATTTTAGTAATTCAAGATTTTTCTTTAATTATATTCTGATATTACGTTTCTGATTGAGTACGTAGTACAGGATTGGCACAAAATATTGGGAACACCAAAATTTTTGGCATAATGACATTTGAACTGATCAATTTTATTGTTCCATTCATATGTACAATGTTAAATTGTTTTTATTTAAAATAACTGTTTTTACAGTTATTTAAATAAATGGTACGAACTTCTCAAAATAGCAAACCGATCGTACTTTCGTTTAACAGAAACTGTTCGAATGTTTAGCAATTAAAGAGGTACTGTCTTAAAAGTAATAGCTTACTCGGAAGAGAAGGAAAAACGTCATGGACAAAGCACATGTCTTGCTGAGAGTTAAAGTTGTCTGGAAGAAACCGTCAGACTTACATTTAAATTGTTAGAGCACATTGCAAGACCGTGGTTACCAGGATCACTGAAGACCCCAATAAGTATCTGGAAATCCTGATTCTGTAATATTAGTGAAAAAAATTTAAATTCCATAGAAAAGTAACTAGGTGTTTCTATTTTATTTCATAACCCCTGTATATTCAGTGACAGAGATTTGAATTATTAATCAAATTAATTGGTGAAAACAATAGTAAAAATTGAATTTGTCAATATATAATCATGTAACTCTGTTTAAAATAAAGCTGGGTTTAGTTACAATTCAAGAAACAATATTCAAATTTAGTTTCCAACTTTCAATAAATATCGGGAATCTACCACTCTACATATATAATTCTCACTTCACATCTAAGAAATATGTTAATTCAAAATTTGTTTGCAAAAACGCACGAAGGTAAAATCAGATATATTGGCTTTTCAACTAAATTTGAACGCTATATTACATTCAAATAATTACCTGCTATTTCATAAATGAGGTTTCAAATATAGAGACGTTATGATTACATTATATATGACATAATTAATGTTGACTGTAAATGATTAAAATTAATATTAAATTAATAGTGAAGACTGTTATTCGTTTATTAGTAAATTATTTACATTGAGAATATCATAAATGCATAAGTTCAGTTTATAAATATGGCTTACTTATGAGAATCAACTAATGTTGTAAACACCAACTTGAGAGCACATGGACATGACAAATAATTATTTAAATATAAACATCATGAAATGTTATTATCACTTAAATACTCATATTTCTAATTAAAACACTATAGTAATTACACCTCTCTAAACACCACGAGCTTCTATAATCGCCTTACAGGTTATACCATCATAATCTGATTATACATGTTACGTTTATACGAAATTATAGAGAGCTTCAGTGTATGGAAACAGCGATACATATGCAGTCCCGAATTATTTTGTAATTTATTAGTGAGATGTGAATATAAAGGAATATCAAGAATCACAAAAAAAAAAAACGGTGGATCGTCTCTAGAACAATTGAAAAGTGATTTCAAAATATTTAAGACCCAGAGCAAATTGTGAATATTGAACCGACTTTTTTAATTTATCGTCTTGTAATTCGCATGACTAAAAATTATTCAACAAAATCAGTGAGACGATTGGTCTATGTCCATGAACCTGCTGTTAGAATTTTGGGAGCGATCCGGTCAAAGTTCAAGGTCAAGGACATTAATAACTCAAAAGTAGTCACTCATATTGTATGAAACGATTGGTAAATATCCAGGAACCATTTTTTTGAATTTTGGGAGCAATAGGGTCAAAGGTCAAAGTTCTAGGTCAAGGCTATTCATAACTTAATAACTCAAAAATATTCAATCAAACTGTCAGAAATTTGATGGAACGAGCAGTAAAAGTTCAAGAACCATCTGATAGAATTTCGGGAGCATCCGGTCAAAGGTCAACGTTATTATTCATGATTCAATAACTCAAAAAGTATTCAACCAAATTGCATGAAACTTGGTAAGACGATTGTTCATTATTCAGGTAACAGTTTATCAGATTTCGGGAGCGAACGGGTCAAAGGTTGAGATGAAGGTCATTTATAACTCAAGTATTATTGGATGGTCAAGGTCAATTATAAGCGGCGGCGAATTTATGCGCTCTATCGAGTGCACGTAATTTAGTTTCAAATGTTGATAAAATTAAATGGGAATGTCAACAGTAGTATAATATTATACAATTTCTATTTATTGTCCATACCTACCAAGTGATGTTATTTTTTCAAGCGTTTTTCAAGTTTGTGTTAGTATTTTTTCACCGAAGACCCGAACTAACTTCAGCTAAACTTAAAACTCCTGATAGAGCTAGGCCTTGAAAATATATATTATACATTTCAACGTGCATGACTCACAATTTAGTTTAACATGTAGAACAGTAAAAATTAATCCTGGAGAATATGTACTTGCACAATCATCAATTGGGTCCTCGGAGGCCTGGTCCGATTTTAAATATTGATGCATAAATTGAAAACAAATTGACTTAAGTTGTTGAAAATTTGTGATTTCATTGTTTATGTCATATTTATTCATCCTGTAAAATATCAGTGCAAATAATGCGACCTAATTTGTTCTATTTTGTTTTATATTATTTTGGTTAAAGTGGGCCTCAGGATCCCGGGTGAAATACAATCGCTGTTGCGTCACATTTTTCATCTTACTAGAAACATCACCTATAAGAATATTATTTTTTCTTCGCTGTGAATTACAATGTGACGCAACAGCAGTATAGATTTATGCATGGTAATAAAATGTTATAGGACTAAATTTAATAATCTAAATATGTTGCATTATTTTCATTGATTTTGCTTAAATAGGTTTTAAATGATAAAAATCTCAGATTTCCACCAAATCGAGTTAAGATTTACTATTTGAAAGTTATAATTCTTTTTTGAACAAACCTGAAATGCACTCTGGTTGTTCCAGAGTTAAGATAGATCCAGCATTACTTAATTTTTTCATCAACAGAGAGGAATGGCCAAACGAATATAGATATTAAAGCATATAAAAAACTTATTGACCAACTTAAAGAATTACAAACAATATCAGAATTATTTCAATTACTACTAACCGAATGCTGAAGATTCATTTGAGATTTTCAAAAGGGATACTCATTCAGTATTCGCTCATTATTTTTACTGTAAACAGAATGGAGAATTAAGGTAGCTAATACATATAAGTTACGCAGAGAAAAATAGAACGAGTATTTGAAGCTATTATCAAACTGCAACTACAATAATGACTTTTTATTATTTGTTTCTAATTCAATAGTCACTCTTCATTCGCATGCATAAATACGATATAAAATAACCGTTTATACTTAACAATTGTTAGAATCTAGAATCAATATTATGATGATTGAAATGGTAAAATTACATTTGATTATAGAGTTTAATTCCTAAAAGTTTAATAATATTTTAGTGGCATCAATCAATACATCGAGTATAGTATGCTAAGTGTATGACAGTGATACTTTCACGCTTTACTCTTTGGCAAACAATAGAATTGATTTACTAGCAATTGGTTGAAATATTCAAACAAATTGGCTCGTAGAATTTACTGTTATCACGCTATAACAGCACATATCAATGTACTGTTATTGCATGACTTATTGTTGACATTAGGTAACTTTTCTAGACTTGAGATACAGTGTAGATATTAATTTATAGACTGCTTATATATTTTTATCAAGACTGAAAAGCTTCATACTTTGTTACGCTGTATCTTTTGTTCTCTAGACCTAATCATTTAACGGATAAAAATAAAATTAAAAATAATTATGATTTATTGCACAGTTTTATATCACGAAATTATAGACGAGTGAAAATATTAAAGCTCCTTATCTGATTAAAATAAAATGGAAAAAGAAAATAACTTTAAATATACAACAAGTTTCAATTCATTATTCATGTAAGAAAATGGTTATCATATGGTTATATTAGATTATGTTTGAGCTGAATAATTATACATTTCAACGTGAATGGTTTTCAATTTAGTTTACCATATTATAGATATGAGAAAATTTATTCAGTTGCATAAGAATATCTAATTATTATTTAGATATTCTTAACATCAAAATTTGAATATGAATGAATGAAATCAGACCTTTAAGATCTCTTAATGGGTGAATAGCGTATCAAAATTCCTATAGCAGTTTTTGAGAAGTTCAGTGCAAAAACTAGTGCTGTATTACTTTGGATATTGAATTGAAGATTTTATTTCTCTCAATACTAATTGAAGAGAATTATTTTCGTTAAAGATTGATCTAACAACTCTCATTGAAATCTGACGATATAGATATTATCTAGTTCGGACATCTAATGATAAAGGATGTAATTAGTTGCATCAATTGAAGACTAATTATGTATAGTAAATAGATCTTTTTCTTAAGGAGAAGTGAGGGATGAAGAAACAGTAATTTAGATTACTGTTTTAGATTACAATATCCAATCATTCAATAATAAGTAGTAGATATATTCTTCAATTGCTCAAAAGTTGGATAACTCCTTTACTATATTCGATATTCAATTATTTCACAGATAAGGGATAAAATGGAAAAAGCCATCACTGAATAAATTACCATGCGACGTTATTGAAATCCAAATCTAATCAGAATATCAAATCAAAATCAGCTCAGGGAAATTGGGTTCTAATCTTGGTCTGTATCCTCTTGCAATCAAAAGGAAATTTATCCCTTGTAGAGCCTTTACGTATGTATGCTTTTACTAATATAGGTAAGGGTAATGTTGAAGGCTAACTCGTAGTTAATTAGACTGCTTTAAACTAAAACTTTAGAGACATAGTATGTCGAAATGAATTTTACAAGATTCAGTTTTGCTTCTATAAGTAATACCGGATGTTTTAGTTTGAAATATACGCCTTAAATTGTACTTTTAGTCTGTAATAAATTGTAGGAGGATACTTTTTTCGAGACAATACAATTATATACAATATTATATCATCGAAATTATAATAATTTTATTAAATAGTAAATAAAAATGTAGGTGATCGTTTATGAAAATTTGAAAAACAATTCGTGAAAATTATAATTGAAAGGAATTATAAAAAGTGAAAAATGTTAAAGTTATTCTTAATAACAAATTAACCATATTGAAATACTGAACAATATGGGATAGAATAATTTTTCCTTCTAATTATTTCACGTGGCCTTTAATTAAAGTCAAATTTAAAATTGACCAAATATTGTATAAAATGTACCTCGTGACGATTCAATCGGGTCTAGTGAAAACACCCTTTTTGAATTGAACTAGTTAATTAGATCTCCTTGGAGGTGAAGCAGAATTTCACAGAATTCTAGAAATCATCGTTAGCCTGTTAGAATCCACAAGAAACTGGCATAAGGAGAAAATTAACTAAAACCTTTTCGGTTTCTTCATACCGAGCTAGCCTAGTTTCTTATACATTTATGTACGAAGCTAGTTTCTTCATACATTTTCTTGATATCATTCTTATATAAAATGATAATACAAACATGTACTAGTCGGAAATTTGAATTCTTCAGTATTTTCTGATGAGTTCATATCACCATTTTGCTCTGCTGATTTATCATGCAGGGTAATTAGTTTGTGATCCAGAAAATTTGTCGACGGAGAATTTGTCAACAGGAAAATCTATCGACAGAGCCATTTGTCGACAGGAAAATATGTCGCCAGATCCACTTCTTCGAGTTTATTCATTTCCAATATTGTATAAATTTAGAACTTTAATAAAGTAGTTATACTAATTTGAGCTTCTTATAAAACTGTAAAGACTTAATGTCATTTAAATTAATTATTTTGAACACTAATAATACAGAAATGAAACAATAGCTGTAGAATTAATAATGAAACACAAAGCAATAACGACAAAAACATTTTTTATTTAATGAAATTTTCGATACTCTAACAAATTTTCATTGAGATTTCCAAATATTCCATAATATTCCATATAGTATGGTCTAACAGGGCTTGATTTTTATTGATATTCAGATAGATAAATTAGTATTGATTATTTTTCTTTCGTAAACTTGATGAATCTTTATATTTTTAGATCTCAATCAAAGTTATCATTATCATCATTATCAGAAACATATAATATTTAATGGATGTGAATTACAAAACTTACTTAAAGGCTACAATTCCAACAAAGAGGCTTGAATGAAAATTAAAAGGATAAAATATGTATATATGAAGGTTAACATAGTTTGGTATCAAATCGTAACAATATCCAATCATTCAATAATATGTGTTGTTCCAATTCCACGCACTTCATCAGTCTATTTATGAATTTGACTAGTAATTAACACA
Source organism: Caprella mutica (assembly GCA_947561585.1). NCBI lineage: Eukaryota > Metazoa > Arthropoda > Malacostraca > Amphipoda > Caprellidae > Caprella > Caprella mutica. The sequence goes on from CANNZV010001888.1 coordinate 127,785, forward strand.
TCCTATAAATTTAGGATTGGAATAATAACACAGACAAAAACAATACATTTAGTGGTCTCAGTTGTTGAAAAATATATTTAAATCACTTATAAAAAGATATCTAACAACGAACTTTTCGTTTTTCTATATTGATTCGGTGTTACAGTAGAGCTCCTACTGAACAAGTAGGAGCTCCTGAATAAGAGAACTACCTCGAATAATGAACAAATAATATTAATTTAGTCAGTCATAAATTGATATTAGATCTCTAAAACTTACAGTCATTCATGGCAGACTAATAATGTACCTCAATTTAAAGTATACAAAAAGGCTAAATTAATTCTAAATTTAATAACAAATTAATTTAGAACTATGTTTCAAAGTTATATTCCAAAAGACTCAACTTTCTAGTAGTAATGCAAATTTATTTTCCAAATAATTTATGTATAAAGTAGGTTATGATGTAAGATGATAAATATTTATGAAATAAGAGAAAAGTACGTGCGAATTTCAACAAGATAGAGAATATTTATAGATTGTAAGTTCGTAAAGTTAGATCGTAAGTTAGTCAGCATGTCAAATTGTTACAATATTTAAGTCGACACTGTGAATCGTGCTGAGTTGACCTGACTCAGTACTTTATGCTTTAAGTTGGGGGATTATTTCTTCTTTATTATCTCATCAATCAGAGGCAGGTGAGTAATGGCAACCTGAACTACTTTCGCAATTAGCTTCTCTACGCTCAGAGCATATAATAACTTCTTCACGAAAACACAACCAGTAATCATCGACATAACTTAAACATGAGCAGAACTCCCATTTGCATTGCTTTAATTAGTAAACATTTAATCTTCTGTAATTAGTGTAATGGTGGCATGTTAGCAATAATCGACAGAACATGCTTTGAATATTTCTCTAATTAACAAACTATATTTAGTTGCAAGCTCATGTTCTCACTGAATTAATGAAGAGCATCAATAAATTGTCTTGAATATATGTACTATACTATTTAGCTTTAGGTTGATATTATACCTTTGGACCAATTGCTAAATAGTAGAAAATTTTAATAAATTACTGCATATATGAAACTAATAAACACAAATCCGAACGATTCATGATTGTTTTTTTGCTAATTTTCAATTTATTCACTTTTTTCATATTTTATCGAATATTCAACTCAATATTTTAAAAAAAATATATAAATATGTCTATTAAAAGCTGACACTTTACAATTAAATACAATATTCAATGCAGATATCGATGCAAATCTCAGCTGTACTAAAAAGTTTGATTGTCATTATTGGTCACAATTTAATTAATATTGTCGCTATTTATAATCGTGTGCAGTCATCTGGCCGAAAGAAAATTGACAGAACGTAAATATATCGTAAATTTGACCGAGCGAACTTTTAAACGAAAGATTTTGTACTTGTATCCATAGTACACACTGCAGCCACTTCTCAATACCCAAGCAACCACAGTTAATGGGGCCAATGTGGGCACTAGGTACCATTCAAGCCCGTAATCTGATGACAAATCATATTGGTACTGTGTGGTTATTTGCAAAATGGGCCAACGTGGTGACAGCATGGGCTACTAATGTTGAAACCATCTTAGCCCAAGATGTTGTCGCGGTTGATGGGGCCAAGGTCGTAAAAGAACTGGCGAGCTGTATTGAGATCAACTTGGTACTAGGTGGTTTCCATGTGACATATGACACTACCACATAGGTACTGTGTGGTCATTTACAAACTGGGCCCACATGGTGACAGCATGGGCTACTAATGTTGAAACCATCTTGGTATAAGATGATGCCGAGGATGATGGGGCCAGAATCGAAAAAGCACTGGCAACCAATATTGATATTACTTTGGTACTAGGTGGTTTCCATGTGCTAAATATGGCACTACCATATTGGACCCATCTGGTCACAATAAATAAATCATAAGGTTTAATAAATTACTTTTGAAGCCATGAATAGATTAATAATAGAGCATTGTTATTAATAAATGAATATCATAATGAGTAAGACAAATAAAAATCATCTTCTAGATTTTCATTTATTTATTCGTAGATCGTTACAACAGAAGAGTAGAACGAACTTAAAAAACCTATCCATTAAAAAGGTGATTCAACAGTAACATTAAACAATACATCTATTTTTGTATCATAAGTATAAAGAGTTATTATAATATAGTATAGAATAGACTATAATAAAAAGCTGACTACCTATAACTCTGAGATTAAAACAAAACTTATTATATTATCTATGGAAATCGACTCAATCGAATTACACAGCTAAGAAAAACAAGCATACAATAATTCAGTGAGAGGTCTAATAATTTACATCATTGGCTATGGGTTGGTCCACTTTCTGTTGCGCCTATCTCTCCTTCCGTTATTGCAGTAACTGCCTTGTCTATACCTCTCAAAATTTAAAGCTTTTCTTATGGCGATGGCTCTACCCTGAAAAAGAAAATATCAATTACTTAATCAATTCTCAATATCACTTGCAGAGTTCAGTAGCTGTTTTTATTACAGTTACATTAATTACCTATATTTAAATATTTACTATATTTGCAAGCAATTTTTGTAGTTATCAGAAATGAACAAAAGTACATGTATCCAAATTTGTTGTAACTAACAGGTTATCTCTGTAACTATTTTTAAATTAGATAATAGGTGCCCACATACCTAGATTGTGGAATTATATACTTTCAGAAATCGAATCGCATTTCAAATTTAAATTATTATATTTAAAGAGAAATTTAAATTAATATTTCATGGTAAGTTCCGAGTTATCGGACGTTTTCACGTTTTCGATCAAGTTTGAAAAATTATTATCATTTAATCTTCAAGCTGCTGTAGTACTTTAATTACCCTAGGTACATATATTTAGCCATAGGCTGAAGAAAATATTATTCAGCTCGGTACCTTATTAGGTACTGCACCTATAGAAGCAGGCAATAACTATATCGAATACACTATATAAAATAACTTTAAAATATCTATTAGTATATTTTAAAAACTTCAACTCACCATTTTATAACTTTAAATAGGCCGCAGAGTGCAGTTTTGAAGAATTTTCTTAATTAATTAAGGGAATTAAAAAACTAATACCTCCTCCAACGAAAAGCACTGACAAACTACCTGAATTTTAAAATTTCACTATGTATGTATAACCGAAAATACAAAGCAGGCTCATACCGGAAACAAATATGTTCACTTGTTCACTTTAGGACTGCATATTATCCTCTATTCGTAATTTATTATATAAATATTTTGAAAATGTATTAAGATGGTCACAATTAGCTAACAGTAACTAATTAAAAAAATAGACAAGCTTCATAGAAACTAGCATCTGGCAACCACGCTATAAAATCACTCAGTGCCACTCAACCTTAGTCACCATTTTACACATTCATATAGCTTATTTACCTATATTTTATATTAAAATTGTGTTAATTAAAAACTATAAATTTTAAACCTTGAAACTAAAACTTTAACTCTTTATCGTTCATGTGATCATCTTCATCTAGTCACTTAAACTTAGTATTAAAAAAATATTTTTGCTGAAAGATTAATAATTTAATATTAATTTGAAGACATTTTATAAATTGCGATTGATTGAATCCTTCCTATCCCAGGAAATGGTCTTTCCAATATGTTAATAAAGCTTCCACCATATAATGTTGATAGGCTATACAGTAATCAGGTTGGGCCAATATGACAATTCAATGGGATGGATTTGCAACATTGAACCAACCTTCTCACAAGGTAACATTCCTTGAGAATGGAAAACCACATTATCCCCATGTAATTTCTAGGCTACTTTTCAGTCTGCCATCTCTTGCCCATCTAACCATCTAGTGCCCATGTTGGCACAATGTGTCATGGTTGCTTGGGTATAACTATTATTTTCACGGAATTTGAAGTAATTTTATAAAATGGCGAATTTAATTTTCTGATGTACATAAGGTGTATCCATAATATGTATAAACTGCAAGCATATATTCCTCAAAAGTTTGAATATATTATAAATATAATCATGGATTTCATCACTATTGGTTATTATATTATAAAAGATATTGTTATAATATATTATTTTAGTTTTCATATGTTACAATTTTAATAACCGTTTTTCTTTACATAGCCGCTATTTAAATAATAGTAATTCGGTCAAATGTCCACTTTTACCAATCGTCTTCAGCCAAATGTTCGTTCTGACAAATTTCCATTCGGCCAAGTGTCCGTACACCATTTATTACTACACGTATTTTACTCACAATAAGTATAATTTATTTGAGGACAAATGCATATAGCTATTTTAGAACAACATATTTAGCATATCTCATAGTTGATAGTTTAATGACATTTCAATTCAACTAGAACACTCTGATATAAAATAACTGATTACTGCAAAAAAGAGATCAAATTATAATTGATGTTCAGATTAAAACTGCAGTATGAAATTGTAATCACCGATTTTCGATTTCGATAGGTCATTATAATCAATACTGAGAAAAATTGGTGAATATAATCGATAATTTATCAACAACGATATAAGTGATAAGACATAAAAATCCAACCATACTCTATCATATATTAGTTTAATTTATCGTCAGACATATATGACTGAAAATCCTGACGATAATGCCTGAAATTCTGATATTTTGCGACAAAATACGTAATTGATATTGATTATAAAATACCGTAATGGATGTATAAAAATATACACTACTTGAGTTCTTATTTTTATTTTTACTTCTCATTAACTTTATCATTTCATATTTATTCATTAATACAGCCCAAATAAGCGCATCACTTGTCCCGGCATTCTAACTCCGCGTTTTGCGCTTACTTGGGCCACAACTAACCGCCGTAAGGCAGATCACTTCCAACAGCGACAGCAGACAGACGTTCCTTCTAGCTGCTCACCATCAACTAACAGTAACAATTCCAATTCACTGGATCTAATTGTTGTCTAAAAGTAACCTTACAATGCTGGAGTAAACACTACCCCGGGGTCCGACTGGACTAATGAGACGTGCCGAAGGATGGGCGACACCGGATCAAATTCCCAGAACAGCCATATAACGCAGTGAGTGACAATGTTTAGGGACAATGTGTGCTTTGCGGGCTGTTCGATATATTATAAATATAATATGAACCCCAGAATATCCCTTACCCTCAGTAATTTATTTCATTTGAGATATTAAAATCATTTATTTAAAAATTATTAAAATCCTTTACTTTAAACTTATTAAAATCCTCTACTTTAAACTTATTAAAATCCTTTACTTTAAACTTATTAAAATCCTTTACTTTAAACTTATTAAAATCCTTTACTTCTTTGACTTCTTTTACTCAAATCTTATTAATGAAACTAAACTATAAGTCAGGTAACTTTGGTTTAAATTACCAGTAAATTGCAATTTCCTTACATAACTTAATTTGTCAATAATTCCAACCTTCTTCGTATTCTTAGACCCTGTATAGGAGATACACCTTAGAACTATCTTCCTCGCCCTGGTTCATCGTATCGAGCAAGTTTTTGGCTATGATAGGTAAATTGAATTTACTGTGGTTAAAATTTGTCTTTCATTTTATTTCAATTTGTTTTTTCTGAAATCTTTGTTTATGTTTTGATTGATTTTTGGCAGATATGCAAATGTTCCGGATGTGTGGCTGCTCATTCGTAGGATGGACTCTGTTCCTCTTTGTTGTCTCCTCGGATCACCACAGCCCTCGTCATACCGGAATTTACTGCCACTACCCTGATTGTCCAAAATCCTATCTTAGTTATACCTATTAAAACTTATCTGTATATTTGATAAAACTATTAAATCTCTTAACACCCCCTATTTAGTGTTACTCTTTTTTTTTCTATATGGCGCCCAAATTTAGGGTTCTGGTGGTGATCTGGGTCGTCGTTCTTTGGCTTGTTTGTGTTCAGTCGGATCTCCTATGTTCCTAATTTAATTTATTTCAGACTAATTTTTCCCTATTTATTTACCTTGTACGTGATTTGTTTAATATGGAGTCCCTTGTACAGTCACGGAAGTATATGAGGTCATCTTTAACTAAATTACACAATGATTTGGTTAATATTGCTTCTCTCCAAGGAAATGAGAGAAATCTTGTTTCACGTAAGGTTTCAGATCTGAAAGCCTCCATAATAGAATTAGATGAGAAAGTTCTCAATGCTAAAATAGCTGCTAAGTGTTCAGAGGAGGATATGACAACTCATTTCGAGACTGCGGAGTCTTATCAAGATAAGATAAGAGAGCTGGAGCAGCAGTTGGCTGGAGAAGTCACTAGCACTCAACCGGTTGTCAATCTTGAGACTAGGAGTTTGCTCAAGAGTCCAACTGCCCCTTTGCCGAAATTCAGAAGTTTGGAAGGTGAGAATTTAGAGATTTTTCTTTCTAATTTTGAGGAAACTTTATCAAAGTTTCATTACACTGATTATGATAGACTGCTTTTGTTGAAGCAGCAAATTGAGGGTAAAGCAGTATTTTTGTTGGATTCGTTGGAACCCAATAAGCAAAATTATAATGAAGCTAAAAAATTGTTAATGTCTGCCTTTGCCTCTGTTGATATACAAAAGTTCAATGTACTAAATCTGTTGTCTCAAATGAAATTATCACTTAACGATGAACCATTCAAATACATTAGTGATATGCGAAAAATTTGCCATTCCTTTGATTCTCTGAAAATAACTGTTGAGGATGTCATGCGGTATTTTTTTTACACCGGTATGAATGAGTCATTTAGAGCACAAATAACTGCCATTACTAATAACGTTAGACCTACCCTTGAACAAATATTTGATTCCTTTTTTGATGCTAATGAACGTTACATGTCTGCTCAAAAGATTAGCAAGTCTAAGTTTAATGATAACTTTGAAAAATCAACTACTCTAGCTTTATCTGCCGAGACGGAGAGGAATGACAGTAATCCTTTCATTAGTTGTTCTTTGTGCCGTGATGCAGATAGTAAACATTCAATTAATAAATGTGGTAAATTTGTAAACCCGACTGATAAAATTTCTAGATTGAGGTACTTGAATGCATGTGAAAAATGCGCTAATGCCGGTCATAATGCACAGTCATGTAGATTTAGGTTTAAAAATCCTTGTAAATTCTGTGGTGGTTGGCATTTCACTTTTCTTTGTACCAAAGGTGAAAACCCTAGAAATTATAAGTTGAAGAATAGAGAAACTATTCAGACGGGTGTAACTATAACTTCAAACTCCTTTACCGCTAAATGTTACACAGACTCTGTACTTTCTACTTTTAGTTGTAGTTTCGTAAATGGTAAAAGTCTACGGGGATTACGCGACTCTGGCAGTCAAAGTACTCTCATAGCTGAGCGTGCTTTAGTTTCTGGATCTTATGAGGTTCTGGACGAGAATGTTAAATTAACTATAAATGGTATTAATAACAAGAAATGTTATAACAGTAAACGGGTAATGCTTAATATTGAAATTGGCAAGAAAGTTGAGGAAATTGAAGCTTTAGTCTTACCAGATATTTATATTTCTATGGAGTTGCCTAGGTTAACTGAAATTGTCTCTTGTTTTAGGGATAAAGGTTATTCTATGGCTGATAGTTCTCTTTCTACTCATAATGATCGCATTGATAATATTGACTTGATAATTGGTGCAAACGCCATGAATTGTTTTGCAGATCAGACTGTGAAGTTTGGTTTTAACAAGAAATCTATGTTCATATCAACTCAAATAGGAGTAATGCTTATAGGCAAACTGTCTCAAATGCTTAAGGATATCGCTAATTTGCCTCCTAACAACGATGTTAGCAGAGATGGTTCTTATTGTTCTGAAACTGACAAAGATCATACTAGTAGCTCGATGATGTGTAACAGTTCGGTAATTAAGAATGATACCGAATGTATCAGAGACGAGTTATACGAGTTATACGAGTTAAATCGGTTAGATACTGCAGAGAGTTATCATTTAGAAGAATGTTGCTCATCTTATTTAGGGAAAGATAATTATGATGGAGACTCTTTTAATTCAGAAGAGAATAAAGAGCAAGTAGAATATTTGCTGACTAACGTTAAGCGAAATAATGACGTAGATAATTATGCCTCTATTATGGAACCATAAGATTAATCATAGGCTAGCTAATAATTATTACCTTGCTAAAAAATGTATTAATTTCAGGTAAAAAGAAACTTTTGAGTAATAGAGAAAATTTAAAGCTAGTTGATGATTCGGTGAAGGAATTATTAGATCTTGGAGTTATTGAAAAGGTTAAAGATAATTGACACTTATGTTAAGAGAGTTCCTTCGTGTAGTTTTTTGGGTCATATGCCAATCATAAAGATTGGTAATAAGAGTACTAAATGTAGAATTGTGTTCCTCTCCAGTTTAAGTGACAGCGAGAAATTGGCTCTATTTCTCATAATCAAGCAATGTTGAGTGACCTAGTTTGAACCAAAAATTGAGCACAGCTCTTGTTAATCTTAGATTTGGGAGTAATTTGTTATGCTTCGACTTGAAAAAGGCGTTTTTACAGATAGAGTTACCACCTTCTGATCAAGATAAACTGATGTTTCTATGGTTTCAAAGATCCAGTTGGCGGAGATTTACTATTGAAGGTTACCGAAATTTCCGCCTGAGTTTCGGATTGAGATGTAGTCCAACGCTACTAATGATTACTTTGTACAAATTTTGATCGTAGATGTTGAAAACGACTCACCTCGCTTACGAAAACTTAAGAGATTGATCTACTCTTTAACTTATATGGATACCTGTGCTTCTCAACAGAGTCTACAGAAGAACTTTTCTGGGCACACGATCAGTTGAAGAATATATTTAGCTCTTACAAGTTTGAATTACAACAGTTCTGTAGTAATAATGCTGAATGCAGAAGGTTCTTCCGATTGATGAAAAGGTTTCTCAAGAAGAGGTGAGCTATTTGGTCTTATTTGGAATAAGAAAAAGGACACTCTGTCTACCAAAAAGAAAATTCTGAATGCAGATGCGGACACAAGGAGGAAAATCCTGAAGTCTATTGCAGAAAATTTCGATCCAACAATAATGATGGTCCTATTATGAACAGGGCTAGGATATTTTGCACGAATTACAGTTGCAGAAGGAACTTAGGCTGGGATACGGTAATTTCCAAGGAAAAGAAGAACGAATGGCATAACATTTGTAAGCAAGTTAATGAAGCGGAACCGATGATTGTACCAAGATTATTGGGCAGTAGAGATGCTTCCTATGATTTGATCGCTTTTTGTGATAGTAGTAAACAAATGTATGGCACTGTTATCTACATTCAAAACAAGTCCACTAAAGAGGTTAGCTTTGTTATCGCTAAAAACAGAATGGTGTCAAAACAACTTGAGGACAAGAGCATACCAGCATTGGAGTTAATGTCAGCAGTTCTGGCAGCAGAAGCTCTTGTTGATTTGTACAAGGAGTTAACAGGTCTAGCTTGTATGAACCCCATTGATATATCAAATTTGTATGTATATACGGACAGTTTAGTATCCCTTAATTGGATCAATGGCTGTTTTCAGAAGTTCAGCAAAATGAACAAACAATCTGTGTTTGTTATGAATAGACTGAAATGTTTAGAGAAGTGGACTGAAGTTCATCCGATAACTTTTTCCTTTGTCGATGGGATATCAAACCCTGCTGATTTTATATCTAGGCCTGTCTCTTATAAATTATTAATTAAAAGTAACTATTTGACAGGACCTAGCTTCCTGAGAGCAAAGCAACCAGATATCAGCAGATCGGATATCCTCACGTTCTCTGTACCAGGTAGTACCAGTGTTGATACGGTAGAGTCTTCTGTGGGGGTAAGTGAAGTTCATGTTCATGACCCTCTGATAGATATTTCTAAGGTATCTAGATTAGATAAACTTATTACTATTGTTGAGAATACATTTAAATTTGTTTCAAATTTAAAGAGATGTATTAGTCCTGACTCTGGTTATAATGAGAAGGAAATCTACGATAAGGCTTTGATGACATTGATTAGGGACGAACAAAGTTTACATTTTGCAGATGTTTTATCATACTTTCAAGTTTCTAATAGATGTCGTAAGGAAATTCCTAACATTATTAATCAAATGAACCTTTTTATCGATAATAAGGGCTTAATTAGAGTTGGCAGTAAGTTGTCTAAAAACAGTAAATTTAGTTCTAATTCACACTGCCCGATTCTTTTGTCAAAGGCCGGTCATTTGACTGAACTCATTATTAGACATGCGCATGAAAAATTTGCACACGCTGGAGTTTATTCGGTTTTGTCTGAATTACGGAAGAAATATTGGATTCCCCATTATTATTCTTGTGTTAAAAGGGTTCTAAGAAGTTGTGTTCATTGTAGGAGATTTGGACAAAGAACAATCAAATTAAACCAAAGCCCCTATAGAGATTTTCGACTCTCACCAGCAGAGATTCCATTTGCGGATGTGTTTCTTGATCACATTGGACCTTTCAATACCAGGGAATCAAATGGTAGTAGAGTAAAATCCTATGTTTTGTGTGTCACATGTATGTGGTCACGAGCTGTAAATCTTGTTGTGTGTAGTGATTTGTCTGTAGAAGAATATTTGAGAGCACTTCAATTACACGTTTTCAGGTTTGGATTGCCTAAGAGAATTTTTTCAGATTTAGGAAGCCAATTGGTAGCTGGATCGAAGATTATCAATGAATTTGCGGTAACTCAACAGATGTCCCAATATCTGAAAGAAAACCACGTGAAGTTTCCTGAATTTAACCAGTATTATAAGGGTAACAGTGCTCTAGGTTCTTTAGTGGAAAGTCTGGTTAAGCAGGTAAAAAGATTGATATTTGGGTCAGTGAGAAATAATGTGCTACTCATTAAGCAGTTCGAATTTGTTGTAGCGCAAACTGTTAGCTTGGCTAACAAACGCCCTATTGCGTTCAAAGAGTGTTTGCGCGGAGATATGGGTGACACTCTTCCAAATTCAATTACTCCAGACTCGTTAATATACGGCCATTCATTTCCATCTGTTAATTTGATTCCTTATGTTGCAGAAGAGGATGTTGATCCAGATTGGTGTCCCAATGCAGATCCCTTGGAGAGGTTGCGAACTACTTACAAGAAACTGTCCAAAGTCCGTAGCGTACTTGTTAAGAAATACAACGAGGAGTTTCTTGTCAATTTAATTAATCAGGCTGTTGACAAGAAGGATCGATACAGTCCAATTAAGCACCAGCCATTAGAGATTGATGATATTGTTCTTCTAAAGGAACAGCATCACAAACCTACGCAGTATCCCATGGCAGTTGTAAGAGAGGTCACCTTAAATGACCTTGGTGAATCTACCGGAGCTGTACTGATGAAGGGGTCTACCAGGGAGACTATCAAGAGGCATGCTTCTTCTATTATTCCCCTGCTTAGAGCCAAGGAAGAGAAAGTTGTCTCTGATCTCGTTATTCCTCCTACAAAACTGCTTGAGAAGCGTAAAGCTTTTCAGGAAAGCAAAGAGAGAACCAGAGCTCTTTTCAAGTAAAATATAAAGAGCTATTGTAAATAATTTATTGTATATATGTTTTTCCTTTCTTCGTTGAGTTGCAGGTTTTCTTTTTTGAGTTCTGTTTTGGTTCCGTTAATTTGGTTTGTACCCATTATTTGCACGTTCCTTTGAGTTGCTTATTTTGTTTATTTTTTCAATCTGAAAGGGTTTACTTTCCCTATAAACTTTTTCATGGTATGTTCAAATTTGTCCAATTTGAACCCGTTTGGGGCGAGTGTATAAAAATATACACTACTTGAGTTCTTATTTTTATTTTTACTTCTCATTAACTTTATCATTTCATATTTATTCATTAATACAGCCCAAATAAGCGCATCACTTTTCCCGGCATTCTAACTCCGCGTTTTGCGCTTACTTGGGCCACAACTAACCGCCGTAAGGCAGATCACTTCCAACAGCGACAGCAGACAGACGTTCCTTCTAGCTGCTCACCATCAACTAACAGTAACAATTCCAATTCACTGGATCTAATTGTTGTCTAAAAGTAACCTTACAATGCTGGAGTAAACACTACCCCGGGGTCCGACTGGACTAATGAGACGTGCCGAAGGATGGGCGACACCGGATCAAATTCCCAGAACAGCCATATAACGCAGTGAGTGACAATGTTTAGGGACAATGTGTGCTTTGCGGGCTGTTCGATATATTATAAATATAATATGAACCCCAGAATATCCCTTACCCTCAGTAATTTATTTCATTTGAGATATTAAAATCATTTATTTAAAAATTATTAAAATCCTTTACTTTAAACTTATTAAAATCCTCTACTTTAAACTTATTAAAATCCTTTACTTTAAACTTATTAAAATCCTTTACTTTAAACTTATTAAAATCCTTTACTTCTTTGACTTCTTTTACTCAAATCTTATTAATGAAACTAAACTATAAGTCAGGTAACTTTGGTTTAAATTACCAGTAAATTGCAATTTCCTTACATAACTTAATTTGTCAATAATTCCAACCTTCTTCGTATTCTTAGACCCTGTATAGGAGATACACCTTAGAACTATCTTCCTCGCCCTGGTTCATCGTATCGAGCAAGTTTTTGGCTATGATAGGTAAATTGAATTTACTGTGGTTAAAATTTGTCTTTCATTTTATTTCAATTTGTTTTTTCTGAAATCTTTGTTTATGTTTTGATTGATTTTTGGCAGATATGCAAATGTTCCGGATGTGTGGCTGCTCATTCGTAGGATGGACTCTGTTCCTCTTTGTTGTCTCCTCGGATCACCACAGCCCTCGTCATACCGGAATTTACTGCCACTACCCTGATTGTCCAAAATCCTATCTTAGTTATACCTATTAAAACTTATCTGTATATTTGATAAAACTATTAAATCTCTTAACACCCCCTATTTAGTGTTACTCTTTTTTTTTCTATAATGGATAATAATTATTGATGATAATAATAATTTAGATTGAGATAAGGTCCAGCCAGCTCAATGAATTCACTCCACACGTGAATATAAATGAATAATATAGATTAATGTATTACGCACAAAACATCAATAGAATAATGAGGTAATTATTCATCATTAATAAAAAGCGTAATTACTCTTTACTGTGTACTCCCTTCCTTGCTAGTAAAATAATAAATAGAGGAATTGTAAATTTAATGTTATACCAAAATGTTTTATAGCACCATAATATAATATATTGGATATTAATGATTTTTGATGTATTGAAATTTAATTAAACATTATTTATAGTCAATAGTTCAATAAAATATATGAAATTATTCCATTTAAAAATGAATAGTTTTTAGTATTATTAATTTTCGGAAAGAATTGTTTCAAGTTATGAAAAATTAATATTCTTTCTCATACCACTTCAGAGTGCAGTTTTATAATAACTAATAGAGAAAAAATAATAGAGAAAAGTAGAAGAAAATAAATTATTTCAAAAATATCTTATATACGTTAGAATATGATTTTATTTTAATCAAAAGAAACTTTAATAACAACAACAATGTGTCCTTTGTCTACCCAAAACAAAAGAACCAACTAGTAAAATCGCGAGACTGTTACTCCTAAACTTACATGAATGAAGACAATACACATTTCGTTTTATTCCACAGTTAATTGCATCAAAACACTTATAATTCATCGCCATTTATATGGCGAGAGTGCACTGAAAATCAGGACTGTCTGTCTTAGACAGCATCTCATTCCCTCCTGATGTTTTGACTGCTCCCTCCGCCATTAGTTGAAATAACAGCCTTTGAAAATAGCAGCAGGGGTGAAAATACACGATAGCAAGGCACTGAGAGAAATATGTAGGAGAGGGTGCGAGAAATATTATTACACTCGGAAAAAGATGGAGTCAAAGTGGTTATCTTATCGGGTCAAGTTGCTTGCTATTTTATGCTCCTGTTTCAGACGCACAGGGTCAGAGTAACGTCACTTCTAGACACAATGGAGGGTTATTTTAGATTTTAAAATTTGACCAATGATGTCAGTCGAAATTGGATTCTTAATTCTGTCTCTAACATAAATTACTATTCTGGAAAAAACTTTGATACCAATAAAGTAAATATGAAATAAAGTTTTAAAGTGTAGGATAAAAACTATGAAGTTGAATTTATTTCGGGGAATTTTTGGATAAATATAACAGTTGCGAAGGTTAGATTTCATTCCTTCGACTCCATTCTCCTTTCTATAATTGTTTAATCCTCGAATTCATATTTATAGGAGCTTTAATGGAAGTGTAAATGCATGATTGAGAGAGTAATTGCACAGAAGTTATTCAATAACTATACATTATATGTATATTTTTTTTATATATTAGATTGATATTGTATTAATAATAATGTGTTCTTATCAAAATTAAAAGGTATCTTCATTTTCTTCCTATAGATATTTCTCTGTACTAGTTGAGTCACAATAAATTGGATCTCTGGAGAACATATATCGAGCAATCTGTAGCATAAGATTTCAATTCCGTTTACACAATCAATCACGACAGGAGTGGTGAATGGTGATGGCCACCACCGCTCAAATTATTTTTCACCAAACATATTTTATCTAAGAAATCATGATTGCTATTCATGAAGGATTCTGATAAATGTTGGATAGCTTCTTGAAAGGCCTTCATGATTGTTAGAGTTAAAAATTATAAGAAAATTATGTGAATGAAGATAGCCACCTCAAATCGTGATTGTTCGAATATACAGGGTGTTTCAACCAAATCACACGCACTTGGCAATCGTATGACAATCAACAATAATAGAAATTTCCTTAGCGTATTCAATGCGTAAATTTGTTCAAATGTGCTTGGGGTTTAAAGTAGGAATAAAAACGCATTTGTTGAACCACAGATTTAGCGTCAAAAGACGTTTGGCATGTACTATTAACAACGCTATTTAGAACACAAATAGTATTACCAATATTAGTACGTCCTTTTTACTCTTGACAAAATTAAAATTCATTCAAGCTCTAGAGGGACAAAAGAAACAATGCAAGAGTGATGAGGTATCACCAATTAGGTACAGGATATAATTATTCTGATCCAAACACAAATTTTCCCTGAAACAATCCATATATTGGAGCGAATTCAAAATAATCTGGCGTGTATACGTTATGTCCAGTTAGAATTTCTAAAGTATTAAATGTTGTTGAAGCATAGATAACTACGTTTATTATAACCGAGGTTATATAATTTCTGCCAACCTTGGTACATAAATTAACGAGAAGTAGCTTCATTTGCTAGTTGTACAGATAGTACATCTGCACGCAAAAATATGAGGTTTTCAAAGAAAATATAGGATAACTCGGTCAGGTATTTTCCAATACGTAGTTATGATTTGATCATTCCACCACACTTTTGGATTGAAGGCTATTTAAAGATCTGTTTCTCAAACACTTTCCCTTGAGCTCACGAGTCTCAATATTATACCTCACTTGCAGTCAGGATCAACAGAAAGGTCAAAATGGTTGATTCAAATTGCTAAATGAACTAAACAGCTCAGAAAGATGCCGTACCAATTCTTATTGAACTAACAATGAAGTTACTTCTCTACAAGAAGACACTATTATTTGTTTGAGTGAAACAATTTGATTATAAGTTTTTGTCCCAGTTCATCAATTCCATTAGACTCGTACGATTGCCATTTTACGTGTTCAAACTGTAATTCATGCTGTATCTAATTAAACTTCATGTTTGAAGAACATATTTGAAATAATATTAATCTCGACATCCCATATATGAAGCTTCGTCAATTTTCAATTTTGAACCACATATGTACCTATAATATAAATTTATTCTATCATATTTCATTTGAACTACTATGTACAGAGTATAAGTAAATGTCAGTTATTGCTTAAATAGAACCGTAATAATACAACAATTATTCACTACTTTCCAAAATTTAGCTCCATTTATGAATTCATTCAAATATTTCTTATTCTCCTTGATTATTGGATACTGGGAATTATTAAATTTTTTCGTCGATAACTATACCAGCTATAGCAAACTAAAATAACAATATTCACTAGTTGATGTTAATATTTTAAGGAATATTTAAATATTAAAATGAAAGAGGTGCAAAAAAAACACAAATTGATTCTAACAATTCATTCAAAACTACATCATCCAAATTATAAACCAATATAAAAATGAAAGTAGATTATACATTATTGGAAAAAAAAGCCGCACGTTTCCGTACTTATTTAATTACATAGCTATATTTATGTTGAAATGTCTTATATGATTTAAAAAAAACCCAAAGAAGTGAATTTTAATACAATTTTCTATCCATATTCCCTCGTTGTCTCGGATTATGCACCCTCTCCGCTAAGCAGCTCCGATAGCTACCTCACCTCAATATCCATTCTAAAAATTGAAGATCTCGCTCGGAATCGTAATCTAAAATAACGAGGTGTGTGCAGGATATTGGATAATGAATACAAATTTATTACAAGCGATAAAATTTAATGTATCGTATAGGCTATTTGGATGCATTTAATATCTTTATCAAATTAGTAAGGGTGCAATAATTCACAAGCATCAGACTCAATACAGAATAATTAATTTCAGGTTTTATATACAGGGTCGTGCAGGTAAATTGAGGCTATTTTGTAATTCGTATATCTTTCTAACTATTCCTATGATGAATGTGAATTTGTGTCAGTTTATCTTAGCCCCCTATTGTAGAAGAGAGTATAATAACATTAAAAAAGTTTTTATTAAACATTGCAGAATTAAGGATACAGATAACCAAATACGAATGAAGATGCACTGGGAAATTACATTTGGACATTATTTGAGGCTTAAGCAGTGACTACACAAAGACTACATTTTTTATCGACTTGTGGCCAGTTTGATACCGGGGTTAAAGTTGAATGAAGATACCACATCTATAAAAAATATTGAAGTTACCTAAAACTTTTCTGGCGAAACTGAAAAAAATTGTTGCAGCAACTCTAAACCAGACGATATTGAAACCGGCAGGATGATGCAGTGTCAGTCACAGATCCCTCAGCAGAGCAGTCGTTGAACACATTTGGATGAGGTCTAACGTGAGGAGACGCCAAAACCACCCCATTGCTCTCTCGACACCTCTCAGAGTTGAAAATATTTAGAAACACACATAGAACAATGAAAGTCATGTTCGCATTGTGTCGATGAGAAAAATATTACTATTTACAAATGTTGCTAATTAGCAAACCATGCAAATTATTTCATGTAACCCAAGTAAAAGTTCCTCCTGTGAAGAAAAACTTATCAACACAGCAGAGCGTTAGCAGATTTTAAATTATGTTTTGCCTCCCTTGACTATAGTCATGTATGTTAAAAATTCATAATCATCGTTTCGGGATACACAAGTCCAAACTTTCTTAAAGGAGAATCTTCACTTGTATTGAAGATTTTTGGCTATGTAGTTTTCCATGTGAAGGGTAAGCCAAAGACTCTTAACCCTAGTAACAAATTACTGTAACATAGCCTTCAAAACATTGCTCCCTGACCTAGCTGCTAGCGCGGTAGAACCAGTTCTCACTAAAACTTTTTAAAATCTTAAAATTTTAGAATAAAAATAATATGAATTCACTCTTCGATATTTTTCCTTCATAAAAACCTTTATTTAAAAGTAACAAACAAACATATGAAACAAATTTTCTTTTAGGATTACTGATGTATGGGCGGGGCTTTCCACTGTACGGAGCTTCGCTAGGTGCAAATCTTGCAAACATCTTAGCGGGCCGTTAAGGGTTACAGTTAACTGATTATATTGAGAAATTCACCCCTATGTTCTCAAAGACACTCCTGCATATTATGACTGGACAGAGGTCTGATATACTTTTTGATCTATTTCTATCCTTTCTTTCCAAATAGACAATATTTGTAAATTAAAAAACAAGTTCCTTTAAATAAATTTGGAAATATATGAAAAGTCCCGATTTACCTGCATGACACTGTATGTTTAAGCGAAACCAAAATTGTATTATTTTGAAATAATGGGAAATTAGAAAACTTTTTTTGAAAGAACATCATAGAGTGACTCTTTTCTCTGATAGTACATCATCACAGTGACTCTTTTCTCTGATAGTACATCATCACAGTGACTCTTTTCTCTGATAGTACATCATCACAGTGACTCTTTTCTCTGATAGTACCTCATCACAATGACTTTTCTCTGATAGTACATCATCTCAGTGAATCTTTTCTCTGACAGTACATCATCACAGTGACTCTTTTCTCTGATAGTACATCATCACAGTGACTCTTTTCTCTGATAGTACCTCATCACAATGACTCTTTTCTCTGATAGTACATCATCACAGTAACTCTTTTCTCTGATAGTACCTCATCACAATGACTCTTTTCTCTGATAGTACATCATCACAGTGACTCTTTTCTCTGATAATACATCATCACAATGACTCTTTTCTCTGACAGTGCATCATCACAGTGACTCTTTCCTCTGATAGTACATCCTCATAGTGACTCTTTTCTCTAATAGTACATAATCACAATGACTCTTTTCTCTGATACTATATCATCACACTGACTCTTTTCTCCGATAGTAAATCATCACAGTAACTCTTTTATCTGATAGTACATCATCACAGTGACTCTTTACTCTGCTAGAACATCATCACAGTGATTCTTTTCTCTGATAGTATATAATAACAGTGACTCTTTTCTCTGATAGTACATCATCATAGTGATTCTTTTCTCTGCTAGTACATCACCACAGTGACCATTTTCTTTGATAGTACATCACAACATTGACTCTTTTCTCTGATAGTACATCATCACTGCGACTCTTTCCTCCGATAGTACATTATTTCAGTGACTCCTTTCTCTGATAGTACATCATCATAGTGACTCTTTTCTCTGACAGTACATCAAGACAGTGACTCTTTTTTTCTGATAGCACATCATCACAGTGACTCTTTTCTCTGATAGTACATCATCACTGTGACTCTTTTCTCTGATAGTACATCATCACAGTGACCCTTTTCTCTGATAGAACATCATCACAGTGACTCTTTTCTCTGATAGTACAACATCACAGTGACTCTTTTCTCTGATAGTACATCATCACAGTGACTCTTTTTTCTGATAGTACATCATCACCGTGACTCTTTTCTCTGATAGTACATCATCACAGTGACTCTTCTCTCTGATAGTACATCATCACAGTGACTCTTTTCTCTGATAGTACATCATCACAGTGACTCTTTTCTCTGATAGTACAGCATCACACTGACTATTTTCTCTGATAGTACATCATCACAGTGACTATTTTCTCTGATTGAACATCATCACAGTGACTATTTTCTCTGATAGTACATCATCACAGTGACTCTTTTCTCTGATAGAACATCATCACAGTGACTCTTTCCTCTGATAGTACATCATCACAGTGAATCTTTTCTCTGATAGTACATCTTCACAGTGTCTCTTTTCTCTGATAGAACATCATCACAGTGACTCTTTTCTCTGATAGTACATCATCACAGTGACTCTTTTCTCTGATAGTACATCATCACAGTGACTCTTTTCTCTGATAGAACATCATCACAGTGACTCTTTTCTCTGATAGTACATCATCACAGTGACTCTTTTCTCTGATAGTACATCATCACAGTGATTTTTCCTCTGATAGTACATCATCACAGTGACTCTTTTCTCTGATAGTACATCATCACAGTGACTCTTTTCTCTGATAGTACATCATCACAGTGATTTTTCCTCTGATAGTACATCATCACAGTGACTCTTTTCTCTGATAGTACATCATCACAGTGACTCTTTAAATCCTCTTCATGATAATATTTAATTCGTTGACTCCATTTCTATTCCCTTATTAACATTATTTTCAATTCGAACGGTCTTACACAGTATTAATTAAAGGGATTAGTAGATTAAAGTATTTAATATGAGTAGTGGTAGTAGTATAGTATTAGTACTATAGCAGTAGTAGGTAATTAGCAGTTGGTAAATGTGTGGGATACAGCTGAGTAATCCTACTACAGACTTAATAGCCTAGCCATGTTTTTATGTTGAGAAAAAATTATTATATTAACTTTAAGTGTGATTCGAAAAGACAAATAAATTACCAGTGTTTCTAAATAATTCTATAATTTAAAATATTTCGAATTGAAATTCAAAGAATAAACTCCGTCTAGCACACCGGTGAAAGCTCCTCAATATGAGCACAAGACAAAAAGACTTTATCCATACTCATCTTCCTCTCAAGGGATTGCCAATAAGTAGATTAGGATTTATTTTTGGAAATTTCAACAATCATGAATAATCTTTCAAAATATTTCTTCTTATACCTACAATCATACACATTATCCCAAATATTTTCATGCAATGCGAAGAATATTGCAATAAATGGCATTATCCAGTTTTTTCTGAAACAATCAACAATACCTATCTTTTTGTAGAATTTTGAGTTCTTAAATAAATATAAAAAATATAAAACCTCTACTTTGATTATTTCCAACATTGTGATTCTTAATAGAGTGAAGTTAGTTAATAATGAATTTGTTGGCCAAGCTATAACTTCGACTTACTTAGAATTCATTTAAATGAAGCTTGCGTACACATTACTCAAAGCATTGTGAAACCATGTACATAAATATTAACAAGCTATATAATCATTCCAGAGAAGAGATGATTGAAGTGAAAGATGGAGCAACAATATGGCTTAGACAAAATAAAAAAAGAGAAACTGGTTTGGACTAATTCACAGAAAATGTTTTTATATACATTTAATAATATATTTAATACTATGGAGATGAAATTACATATCTATTTAGGGTCGGACGGGGTATCACTTCGCATAATCCTGCAAACTCTGTATCTACTCATAAACTAAATGTACTAGAAAAAACCTTTTTCTTGTGATGAAATGGTCTTAAATGAGGATGGTTCTCAACTAGTTTCGAAATAATGCCTAAATAAATGAAATACTTATTGACAATTTTTCGTGCGTAACTTTTAGTAAGTGTATAGGGGTATCACTGCGCACATGAAGGAGTATTACTGCGCATTGCATAAATAGAGCACTTATCTCCCCCACCTAAAACCCTCCTCTCCCCATTTTAATGCCCCTCCTCTCCCATATCTAAACCTATTTCTTTACCATCTAAATATCCCTCTCCTCCCATCTAAATCCCCCTCTCTTCCTATTTAAATCCCCCTTTATTCCCATCTAAATCCCCCTCTCCTCCCATCTAAATTGCACTCTCCTCTCGAGATCTCCCTCTCTTCCCATCTAAATTCCCCTCTTCCCAATCTAAAATTTCTCTCTCCCCCATCTTTTCCCCCGTCCCCTATCCAAATCCCTCTGTCCCCATCTAAATGTCTGTGATTCACTCTCTACATGCTTTCTCCCCATTCTAATTGTCCCGTACCTTTTCAACACATATTTAATGAATCTGCAACAAATTTTACACTTAAATTTTACGTAAGTAATATAATTCGATCGTAGGTATACTGTTAATCAATATTCTATTCAATAACCTCTCACCCCCACCTAAATACCCCGTCTCCCTATCTTAATACCCCTACATCAAGTAGCATAGCTACTACGATCGTAAGTTTATTGTCAATGAAATTTATAATTAAATCGCGTATGCGATTTGCTCGAATTATGTAGATTTTGATGCCGAATTATCACACTTGCGTAATTTTCTCTCTGGTAATCGTTATCCTCAAAATTTATTTGATAATTTTGTCTCTAAATATTTAAATTCTATTTATAATTAAATAACACCTTATTCAATATTTATGCCTTTATTAAGAGCTAAAAACTCATAATTTTTATATTTATTTACATACAAATATGGTTATTAAAGATGCGCAGTGATACCCCTCTACCTCTAAATTATCTGCGTTATCACTGCGCATGGTTGTGGCGGGAAAACTGGTAAATCTGAGAAGTTGAAAATTTGACATAATTTAAATGTTAATGTTTGTGTTACTATGTTAAAACAATATGAATATCTATAACTCGGATCTAGAGTTATAGGAGAGTTTGCGGGAATTGAAAATCACCAGCGCAAACTTTTTTCAGATCGTTTTGAGAGCTTCACATACATCGTGACTTAAC
>CANNZV010001888.1:150052-225263 GCA_947561585.1 Caprella mutica
CTTGGTATCTTATTTTTTCATCAAGTTTAAGAATAGCTATTCACTTTTTATATTACTTTTTTTAATGAATATTTTCTTGATTGACACTTCATGTTTGATAGACACCTTTTTTGTTCAGTCAGCAACATTACATGTTTTTAGAGAAAATTGAAAATATTCATTTAAATTTTAACCTAAAACATGTAGCATTGGGTAATTTGAACCCAACCCATCAAAGTTTAATTAATTTTAATAAGTTTCTATTATTAATAAGAACAATAAACTAAAAATCATTAGTAATTTATTAGAATAAACTTTACTTGGTATATGATATCTGCTTACGTTATGAAATGTGTCCAAAAGTTATATATTTGGAAATGTAATCAGTAATTATTAATTACGTTGCCTGCACTACTGATAAAAAAAATGAATTGTGAGTCGAAAATCAAGATCTTATATATAAAGTATTTATCAAGATCTTATATATAAAGTATTTATCAAGATCTTATATAGAAAGTATTTATCAAGATCTTATATATAAAGTATTTATCAAGATCTTATATAGAAAGTATTTATCAAGATCTTATATAGAAAGTATTTATCAAGATCTTATATAGAAAGTATTTATCAAGATCTTATATAGAAAGTATTTATCAAGATCTTATATAGAAAGTATTTATCAAGATCTTATATAGAAAGTATTTATCAAGATCTTATATAGAAAGTATTTATCAAGATCTTATACAGAAAGTATTTATCAAGATCTTATATAGAAAGTATTTATCAAGATCTTATATAGAAAGTATTTATCAAGATCTTATATAGAAAGTATTTAACAAGATCTTATATATAAAAGCTACAATCTTATAAAACAAATTGAGCATGATAAAAAAATTGGGAAATGAAATGATAAAAAATTCTATTGGGAATATTTCGCTTACCAATAATATTTTCATATTCTAAATAATAGTTACATAAATAACATGTTTCAGTTGATATGTTTTTATTTCTATCTGTATTAATTGTCTAACTCTAATATATACAAAATATCCAAACGTGTTCTGATGCTAATTTCCAGTGAAAGTCTCTGGCGCAAATAGAGATCAGCATTCATTTACTTGTGAATCCCAGTTGGCTGAAAATAACACAGGTGCTCACAGAGCCGGTAGCAATTAATCTAATCATTTTTAACAACTCAAATCTCTTTCCAGTTTACATGTAATTAACTTCCGCACGAATTAATTCAATTTCATGACGAGAGCTGAGAAAATGTTTGCTCTTCCCACTGATATTAGCAAATACAACCGGGATATATAATATTGAATAAATGTGTGTACGTTGATCATTCATAGAATTTTGCTCTGAGTTATATATTTTAACAATAGTAATCCAATATCGTTGAAATGGAGTTTAGAACAATTTAATGTATGAGCATTTAAAAAAATGGTTCTTTTTTCAGTAAGATCATGGCATTTAAGACACAACAGTTTGGTTCTTCACGAAGAAGATTTCTGCAATTACAAGATAGATTAATTAGATTTTTTCATCCCAGATTTCAGTTTACTTGTAAATGTACAATATTTACTTATGCTTTCATATCAATCAAATAGTGAAATATTTCTAATCTCATATTTTCCAAATTTTGGTAATGAATATCACTCTTTGCTATCTCCATAAAATAATAATATACCGGAAAATAGTGCTCGAAAAGTGTGTAGTCATTGGTCATTAGATGGGAATAACAAAATTCTAAAGCTGCATGTTGTCTACTTTCCTAGTTCGTTAGGTGTCTGAGAACTGCCTCGTTCCAATATCAATTTATAAGCCATAGAATATATTTTTTTTTTTTCAAATGCTTAATAATCATATTTATCTAACATCTGATTGTTTATTCTGCACATTTCATAGCAGGCTTAAAAAATACCGACTTGTAAAAGTTTTTAATTTATAAAATATTCAGTATATACCAGTCAGAATATTTAAAACTATATGTACCAGTGATTTCTAATAATTTGCATTGTAAAAATAGAAACAAATTTGAACAAGAACGAGTTTATTTTTCCTTTTTCACTGTGAGCTAAAACAAGATTGACATCTTAGCTTTGATTGTTTTGGTACAAGCGATACAATACCACCAATGTTTATTGAAGAGTTTCTTGTTTTTTGTTGTAACTGTGTTTTCTTTTTCGTTGCAGCTCTTTGTTACACTTTTATCAGCTCAGCATTCTGTTTTTTTTTTCTGAAAATATAATTGCTCCATTGGTTTACGACTTACCTCAGACTTCGGGAGAAAAATAAGCACAAAAGTTTGTTTGGTTTTCGGCTGAAAAATAAAGTTACATGCTAAAAAAACAAGGTCAGGAAGATACTTTTCTTACAGATATTCAAAACTGGTAACAAGGTACCGTATAGAGAATTATTAGCAAAACCAAATATAAGAAATAGAACATATTAAGAATGATACATACTCATTAAAATGTATAATTTTTATCCCATATAATTGAGATAGTTTCAGATAGTATAGAATAAGAAGATCAGAATATTTAATATTTTCGTTCAGAAATGATAATTTAATTATTATTCAATCGAATATGTCCCCATTATGGAAGCAATTTTATTTTATATAGTTTTCATTCATAACAAAACTCTCATATTACTGATTCACTTTAATAATATACAGCTTTTTCCTCATTGTAGTTATCTATCAACAACTGATACAGTAAAGATCAAACATTTGTGAGTTACAGTCAATGTGGTATATAGATCCTTTACCCTATTTGACTATGGAAATTCTAAAAATGGTTGATAAAACATTTTTATCTACAAGAGGCATGAGAGGCTTATTCCGGTGAGCACATAGATCTATACTTTAAAACTCGACTATACAGTTCCTGAACATATTCCATGGCGTATTTATGTAATATGAATAAAATCATACAATATTTTTTCTTTCGATTTATTTTACAATAATTTCTACCTATTTGGGAATCTGAGCCCGGATGAAATTCATGTTGCACGACTTTCCTTGATATTTGTACGATCATAAATACGTCATAAACGAATAAAGTCACGAATTTTCAGCAACTCAAGTTAATTAGTTTATAAAATAGGCTGGAGTAGGCCTCTCATATCCGTTGGTCCTTTCAGGGTAAACCTACTTGCTCTTTTTCTATAAGTTCTATATTATAAGCATAGATTTATCGTAAACTTATTTTGACTACAGATATGGAGAGTAACTGTTGTGAGATGAATTTAAAAGTTTCACTACCATAAGAATAAATGTTTACTCTGTAAGATATAGGTAAGAAAGGATTATATTTTGTAGCAACATAACCTTTAGTTTCAAAACAATCTTACATTATGAAAATCTTTTGTATAATTGTTTTAAGTTTTAAGCAAAGGTAATGATACAAATAAAGAGCATTAATGATTTGGAGATGTATAAATACATAACATTTTTTGTGAGATAATCTTAAATGCATATAGTAAAAGAGATTGAAATATAAACCAAAATCCCAAAGTTAAATAGTTGAATTGAACATAAAAAATATTTTTCTAATAAGGGTTTTAAAACATATTATAAATTCATATACGTAAAAGTCCAATGAGAAATAGTGTGATTATCAAATATAAACACCATGAAATTCAGAGCTTGCAGTATTGTATAATATTAAAGGGACAATTCGTAGAAAGAAAATGGCTTCAGAGTGTCTCCAACGATCCAATTGCGGCGATAAAAACCGAGAAAACTTCCTAAGAAGGAAGTGAATTCACGTTTGGTAATTCTTGAAATCTTTGCCAATGGAATAGAGAGTTTCAATGAAATGGCTCTAGAATGGGGTGATATCAAATGTTTTATACATCCATTCGAGAAAGTAGAAATATATTACGAATAGATATGTTTTAAATTTAAATTCTGTCGCAAATATCTAATTTATAAAATATAAACATTTATAATCTATTTTAAAGATGTGCAAAGAATACATACTCAAGTAGTATATTAATTTAATTGTTCTATTTTTATATTTTCATTCATAGTTATTTGTATTAATTGTTGCTAAACAAGTATCTTTCAAGAAACTGGTTTCTATTTATTAAATGGCTCTAGAATTGGGTAGTATCAAATGTTTTATACATCCATTCGAGAAAATAGAAATATATTACGAATAGATATGTTCATTAATGTCCCAGCCATTTTCTGATTTCTGATCCAAATATTTTTTTCTTCACTAAAGTGTTCCTAGTGTTCTAACACTCAGGTAGGTAAAATATCATATCGCTAACTAACTCCCGAGACAGTGGAGGGGGGTTTGAAGAGAGGGGTTAGGGAGTAAAAATCTATAAACTAGCGGATTTTGGTTGTTTGTTCTTGTTCATATTTTTGTTATCACAGTGAGTCAGGTGGTGTCTGATGACAACCCCAGCTTCGAGTATACAATACTGCGCTTGTCTGGCCTGGGGAGATTAAGTGGCAAATACAAAAACATTTTTTTGTACTTTTATTTATTTTTTTGTTATTTTTATTTATTATTGGTCTCCTGATTAATTAAAAATGTTGCAAATCTCATATTCATTTTTGATATTTTTCAGAAAGTTTGGAAGTTACGGCATTGCTATTTTTTGCAATCGATGATCCTATGAATTCTTTACAATATGTAGCAAATATATGTTTGATTTTGAACTTCAATTTTTAAAAAGACATTGTTAAAAAAAATATTTTTTGCAAATACTAAAATTTTCGAAATTCGAAAAATTTCGATAAATAAATTCTAAAATCAAAATATTTGTTTGCTACTTGTTGTAGAGCATTCATAGAAGCATCGAAAGCAAAAACTGCTGTACCCTAATTTCAAAACTTTGGGAATAATACATTTTTTTCCAAATTTGTTCAAGGCTCGTTTTACTCGTTCGGTTCGAAACTCGTCAAATAAAAAAAAATTCATAAACAAAAACAAAACTTAATTTAATTTTATAAATGTGTACAAAGTTTCACATCCGTAGCGTCAATAATAAACCAGTTTTTACAAACCTGGGACTGTCCCCTTAAGTATAAACATTTTTTTAAATCTAATTTTAAGATGTACAAGGAATACCTACTCAAATAGTATATTAAATAAATTGTTCCATTTTTATATTTGCATTCATAGTTATTTTTATTAATTCTTGCTAAACAAGTATCATTCCTGAAACTGGTTTCTATTTTTTTCATTGTACCAGAGATTTAAAAAATAATATTTTTATTATGAAATTTATTATGGATAGTATTATATAATGAGAAAAAAATCGTCAGCCGATTTGGCGTTTACACCAAACAAATTAGCTTTTACAGATTCATCTTCAATATATGATCAAATGAGATATTCTCTTGCTATTACCATTGAAATATTTTTTGTTTGTTTAAAAAAAAATATTTTTCCATTAAAAACAAGAATATATTTAGCAGTCAGTTTTTTATCATTATATTTTCATTGTTGAAATACATCTGTTCGAAGGTTTACACTAGATGTTCTGGTAGAATTTTCAATATATATTTCTTATACATTACTAAAAATTTAATGTAATTGTCACAAAAGAAACTAATACGTCAATCATTATGTAGATTCAACATTTATTAATTCAAGAAAATCTGATGAGATCACTCTTTAGAAGTTTTCTTAAATGATATTGCAGTTTAAATTTAAATCGCATATAAATAGTAAAGTGGCTATAATTAAAAAATAATGAATTATACTGTTTTATTAATAACTCATGAATAAAATGCATCGAAGAATCGAAGATACATCTAGGTAACTATATAAATGTATATTTTAAATACAGATATTATACAGACAGACACTATCAATTTTATAAATTAGAAACAATTTCAGGTAAGATTCTATTAGGTGTAATGATTATATATTATTAAAAATCTACATGACTGATCATGATGGGTAACTATACAGAACTTCATCATAGAGTAGCTGCACTGTAAAAGAATAGCCATTCTAAACCCTAGTAATAACATATAGAGACTAGAAAATGAGATACACAATTGTAAATTGTGAAATCTACATACTCTCAAGTGTGGAATTATCTTTTAAATAATTCAACAGTACAGGGTGTCACAGAAAAAGTGTACCCAACTTCTAATTTTGTTTGTTGAATCCTTCTTCATCCACAGGTAAATTTTTATAAATTTTTGTTGTGAATGTTATAACGATTTTATTGATGGGTTGTGAAAATTTCCTTGCAGAACGGTCAGCAAACAATCAATGATATAATTATTCCAAACATAACGAATATATTTATTAGACAACAACCCCATCAAACAAATAGTTTTATTTCCAGGTTTTAAAAGCATTCAAATAGCTATTCCTTTTATAAATTATTGAATAAATGGAGAAATGTGTTTGAGTACAAAAAGGAAGGCACAAGTATAAAATTTAATAAGGGATGTTCATGCAATACGTACAAAATGAAAGTCAGAGGTTATAATTTACACAGTGATAAAGTTGTCAAAGTTAAAATTAGGATGGATATTTGGATGACAAGCTTGCTGAATACTGTTATTAATTACTCATTCATTGATATAAGATACAGCTTCGTCCCTTATGATAATATCTTACACATAACAAACATGTCTTTGCAAGGACCAGTTGACAAAGTTTCTACGGGGAAAAAAATCTGTTTCAAGAAGTTAATGTCTGACTTTCATTTTTACGGATGGTATATAGTAGTTCTTTTTTAATAATAATAATTTTAGTTTGAGTGAAGAATTTGAGGTATTCAATCCATTTCTCTAAACAAAATTATCTTTAATTTCCAAAAAGGAGCTGCTGAACAAAATTGATTTTATTTTCATATCTTGTGACATGGTAGACACTTGTAAAAAGAAAAATTCATGCCTTCATTTTTGTAAGTAAACACATTTCTCCTGATCGGCAATATTTTATAAAAGGAATAGTTTTCGAATGATATAAAAACATGGAAACAAATCAGTTTTATTGTAGGGCTGTCGTGTAATAGATATTTTTATGCTTGAACTTACTACATTGTTGATCCGTTTGCTGACATTTCGCGCAAAGCCATTTTCACTACTCATTAATAAAGTCATAATGATATTCACAAAAAAAAATATAATTCTATGAAAATTTAACTAGAGATGGAAAAAAGTTCATAAAACAAAATGAAAGTGAAAAAAAAAATTCTATCTTCAGTAGTTGTTGAAATATACTAATTTACAATCGGGTACACTTTTTTCTGGGACACCCTGTATAATTTTTGAGAATTATTGATGATCCTGAGATAATTCATGACTTAACGCTGTTAACTAAAACAGAATATAAGTTTAACTCTCTCATTAACATACTATACTTTCACAGGTTTCTTTGCTACAATAAAATCTTCGCAATATGTTCCTTCAAATGAAAATAGGTAGGTGATCTCACATTCTTATTTGTACTCCAGAGCTTCTTTTTCCAGCATGCAAGTGTGTTTAATGGCCGCCATCCACAAGCTTATCCTTTGTTTACGTTAGATACACAATAACACATTAGCATTCATGGCAAGAGATGAGAGTGCAATATGGTCTCAAAAGTGACGGCTTCAGAGCATTGTCTTGCAGGACAATAACACAGCTCCAATGGAGTTATTACATTCCCATCTCTAATCCATTCAAAACTTAATCTCTTTTCTGGCTCCTATTTTCTGAAGCCTTAGAGACCTAGTCTACGTATTTCTCTGTAAATTACAATGATGTGTCTTTGTGAATATATAATTTGAAGCACAATTTGTGTTATAATATTTGTGAGTAAAGGGTCTATCGTCCAATAGATCCTTTACTCACTGAAACAAGATGAAGCTTGAGTAATGATAATTAATGGAGAGTAAAGTAAAGGGTCTGAATCAGGGGTTCCCAATTGAGGTCCACAGCTCTTCTAAAGGTCCACAAACATAAAATATTGTTTGGGGAAGGTGGTCCACCAAAGAATTTATCTACTTTAGGAATATCATTTTTATACTGAATTTGGTACCATCAATATAAATATTTTTGACTAGCAACAAATTATAGATGTGAGGACAGGTCTCTATAGAGAGTATATCAAGTTGATCAGAACGCTACAAGATATTGTGAAACGCTACCTAATTATAGGGAATCACTACCAAATTAGTACCAAATTATAGTGAATCGCTACCAAATTATAGAGAATCCCTACCAAATTATAGCGAATAATTGCAAAACTGAAGCAAATCGCTATCAAATCATTGCAGATTGCTACTAAATTACAGTGAATCCCTACCAAATTATCGTCAATCGCTACCAAATTATTGCAGATTGCTACTAAATTACAATGAATCCCTACCAAATTATTGTCAATCGCTACCAAATTATTGCCAATCGTTACTAAATTACAGTGAATCCCTACCAAATTATTGTCAATCGCTACCAAATTATTGCCAATCGCTACTAAATTACAGTGAATCCCTACCAAATTAATGTCAATCGCTATCAAATTATTGCCAATCGCTACTATATTACAGTGAATCCCTACCAAATTATTGCCAATCGCTACCAAATTATTGTCAATCGCTACTAAATTATCGCGAATCGCTACCAAATTATTGCCAATCGTTACCAAATTATTGCCAATCGCTACCAAATTATAGCTAATCGCTACTAAATTGTAGCCAATCGCTACTAAATTATTGCCAATCGCTTCTAAATTATTGCCAATCGCTACCAAATTATAGCAAATTGCTACCAAATTATAGAGTTGCTCTGGCAAAAACTGTTTCGGACATCAAAGCGCTTGCATAAAAAAACACCAGACACACGGTTCTCATTTAGTGTTTTATTATTATTGTTATCATTGAAAGTGAATATTTATTCAATTTGTCAACTACATTGCCATAGTTATAATTGATGTGTAATAATTAAACATATTTGACATTTAGCAATTTTGCAGGTGTTCTTGAGCTATTGCTATGGGGTTCATGTAGAATTATAAAATGCTTAATGGGTCCATGAGCTGAAAAAGGTTGAGGACCCCTGGTCTCAGTTGTAGATAGATTCTTGTCCCGATATGACGAAGGAAAACTCTCAAAAACTGCTTACCCAAGTTTCAATTTTTTCAATTGCTTCATTTTATAACATTAAACAATTTACACACATAATATGAACACATTCTAGAAATTACGCATCTTTTAATACAAATAATCCGAAGAGAAATTTGAGTTTATAGAAACGGATATATACTCAGTTGTACCGCTAGATGGCGTTGGTACATAGTGAACGGTGACCGGTATATTCCACCCCGGTATATTCCACCCTAGGTATATTCCACCCCGGACAATTCCACCCCACTTTACAAGTTAGGTTTGGTCAGTTATTAATATTAGCCATTTATTAATATTATATAATACTAGGTAGCTTGCATTTTCACTGTAGCAAATTAAATCTTTAACTTGTTAAACACAAGCTGTTTATTTATCACTACACATGTAACAGAACAGCAGAAAGAAAGGTTATGTGAGCGATCTTTATCAGTTGAGGTATTTAGATTTTCAATATCAAGCTGATTTTCTTCCCTATCGCCAACACATCAGCGATATTAGTTGTAAGATGAGGTCATACATTATAGTACTTCTTGTTATACCTAATTCATTTTGAATTTGGTATTTTAACTTCTCGTAGGAGTGGTGGTTTTTGACCGAAGGTATTTTTTCTTCTTTTTTTCTTTTGACCAAGAGGTTTTCGATAGGAAGGTGAGGATTATTGTACTGGGTTTTAAGACTGGATGGTTATTGACTTTTTACATTGAGATCACGGGGAATTTGCTCCTAGAAACCAAAAAAGCAAGAGCGAAAACGTTGAATGGGTTATATCTGACAGTCGACCCCTTCCACACCTCATCCAACCATTGTGGTAAGAGCACATATGCAGTTTCATGTTTAAAAGGAGTTGATATTAACTTGATCAACACGTAAACTTCGAAATAAACTACCTTATTAAGAATATTTGTAATTCTATTAGTGTAAAATT
This sequence comes from Caprella mutica, assembly GCA_947561585.1. Lineage (NCBI taxonomy): Eukaryota > Metazoa > Arthropoda > Malacostraca > Amphipoda > Caprellidae > Caprella > Caprella mutica. Next base: position 160,053 of record CANNZV010001888.1, read on the forward strand.
TAATTGACTTGACCTACCTCTAAATATTGTCTAATTGTCTTAAAATATCGTTATTTTTTCATCGTTACGAATTATTTAATAAATGACCATCTAAAAATAAAATACTTGAATTTTTATTGTCACCCAATTGAGCATTGTCACAGGGGTGGAATTTACTTGAGGGGAATATACCTGGGGTGGAATATACCGGGGTGGAATATACCTAGAACCATAATGAACATAAAGGGAACAAACGCATACACTGAATTTTGAATTTTGATTACTAACTCGTTGTTATATTTAATAAGGCTTTTGATAATTAAATGGTTCAATATTATTGAGTGAACCAAATAAATTTTACATTCAGTCAAAGGCTCTAAATATCACATTAGTGAGAACACTCAATAACATAATGAAACTTACATAACCTCGTTTTTTGAGTCATAACCAAAAAATTAGTAAAAACACTACGGTCATATCTAACTTTAATTTAATGATTTTCATAGGAAATATTTCCCCTGAATGTAGACCATATGTTAATTATGACAGCAATCTTGGTAAAAGGGAGGGAAAAAAGTTCATAAATAAATCACAAATGGATCAAAAACTTTCAAGATATCTGGGTCAGTTAAAGAAAAAATGTAATATAAATAATTAATTCATCTTGGAGAAAAGGCTTATAGTAATTCCTTAAAATCTACATTATTATAATTATTTTCATGGCAAATTTTGTGTACAGATGTATTACATACAAAATATTATAATACGGTTCTAGGACAACTCGCCGTCGGACAATTCGCCGCCGGACAACTCTACGCGGACAATTCGCCGTGAGGACAACTCGCCGCTAGGACAACTCGTCGCGTGATTTATGTTTTGCCGGCCTATACGTCATTTACATATATTTAGAAATATTATAAATTACAGCAATGATTTGCTTCTATACGCTCAAGACTCACTTAACTCAATAGTTGACAAATTTCATTATTTCAATTAATTAGTTTCTTTTGTTATATCTGTGAGAATATTTCGGGCCGCATAAAATATTATAACTATTAACAAAAATTTAGAAACATTTAACGTCTGCTTCGAAACGAAGGGCTTTCTAGGAAAGGGTGACAAAAGCCCACACGACAAAATCCCAAGCGTCAAAAGCCCACACCGACAAAAGCTCATACGACAAAAGCCCACACCGACAAAAGCCCACACAGACAAAAGCCCACACCGTCGAAAACAAAATTAGTGTTCCTGCAATATAAATAATCCATATATGTAAAGTTGGAACGAAGGAAGATAATAATTTAACAGTTTTCTTTCTACGGAATCATTGTAAATTTGTAATATGCCCCATGTTGAAGTAAACTTACTGCATCTATTTAATGTACCTACTGTCTAATGTATACACCTACAATGGAATGTTATATATGTATTATACATATTCGTTTGTGTTCAGTTAGTCTATATGAATAGACTAACTATTATGTTTATTATTTCTTGTTACCATTACGGAGTAAAGCGCCACCTAGCGGCCAGTCTCAGTTATGATATATAACTTAATTAAGGATGTACCATTGCTTTTATTATGTACTATGTGGTTGCGCACTGTTCTGTTGCTTAGTGTTTCCCTAGCTCTCACGGAGGGATGTTGTGTGTGTTCCAATAAAGTACTGGCTGTTACCAACTGTTTCATTCCAACCATATTCTCATTATATCGAATACAATCAATTACGCAATTATGACTGCTACAAACTCAACAGGTTATGGGCCCAGCAGACGATTGTATTTCGATGGGGATGATGAGAAATATGAGTTGTGGGAAATTAAATTCACATCGTACCTCCGCCTGCAAAATCTACACAAGGCTTTGGCAGACGACTATGCGGAAGCTGATAGTGATGACAAAAATCAGCGCATTTTTGCAGAGTTAGTTCAATTGCTTGATGATAAGAGTTTGTCAGTTATCATAAGAGACGCAAAAGACGATGGACGAGCATCAGTGAAAATACTGAGAGAGCATTATACAGGGAAATGTAAACCTAGAATAATAGCTTTGTATACAGAATTAACGACACTAAAGAAAGCTGACAATGAGAGTGCTACGGACTACCTGATTAGAGCGGACAAGGCCTCCTCATCTCTGAAAAGCGCTGGTGAGACAATCAGCGATAGTTTACTCGTTGCAATGGCGCTTAAGGGATTATCGTCTAGCTATTCGGCGTTTGCAACGGTCGTTACTCAGAAGGATAAGGATATGACTTTCATCGATTTCAAGAATGCATTGAAGAGCTTCGAAGAAACGGAAAAATCCAGACTGAAGGACACCGTGACAAACGATAACGTCATGAAGACAGAGAGCGTTAAATTGAATAACGTTGTTTGCTATTCTTGTGGTAAGAGTGGACACAAGAAATATCAATGTAAGGCAAATTCAAATGTTAGTGTTAGAAAACCTAATAATTTTCAAAATAATAAATGGTGCTCCATTTGTCGTATTAAGTCTCATAATACAAATGATTGTAGGAGAAATGCATCATCCAAAATGATGGCATGTAATGAAGACAATGATTTTGTTATGAAAACTGTTACTTATGAAGGGATTAATAATATTAATTCTAATGGTAATTTAAGTTCTAGGGATAATTCTTTGCTTGTTGACTGTGGTGCCACGTCACATATGATTAAAGATAAGGATAACTTTATAAATTTTTATCCAGATTTCAATCCTAAGAATCATTACATTGAATTAGCGGACGGAAGTAGGGATAATGATTTAGTAGTAGGTAAGGGAGATAAAGTAACCATTTCCGATGTTGACGGTATTGAGCGTGAATTAATTTTGAAGAACGCATTATGCGTACCTTCTTATCCACAGAATATATTTTCTGTGCATGCCGCAACTGAGAAAGGTGCTTCCTTTACTTTTGAAAATGATAAGGCTGAATTAACGGCCCCTAATGGCACAATGTTCAATATTGCTAATGAAGGTAAATTATACTACTTGTACAACATCAGGAACGGTGAAAATACATCTAGATCATTAGAATATTGGCATAAAACTATGGGACATTGTAATAATAATGATCTTCTGAAAACTGAAAAGGTTGTTGATGGTATGCAAATTGATAGTAAGGCAACATATGATTGTGAAACATGTATTAAAGGTAAAATGACTCAAGAATTTAATCGTAACCCAGATAGGAAAGCAGGTAGAATATTAGATTTAGTCCATTGTGATTTAACAGGAAATATTAGCCCTGTAGGAAAAGGGGAATATAAATATGGTATTTCTTTTGTTGATGATTACTCTGGAGCTATTCATTTGTACCTTCTTAAGAATAAGAATGATTCTTCTAGGGCTCTTGAGACATTTCTATCAGATGTTGCTCCTTTTGGTACCGTAAAATGCTTGAGGTCAGACAATGGGACTGAATTTACAGGTGGAGAGTTCGAGTCCGTGTTGCGTAGGAACTGCATAAAACATGAGTTTTCAGCACCTCATTCCCCACACCAGAATGGAACAGTTGAGAGATCGTGGAGAACTGTTTTCGAAACGGCTAGATGCTTAATAATTGAAGCTGATCTACCTAAATCACTTTGGCCATATGCTGCAAAGTATGCTGTTTATGCACGAAATAGATGCTTCAACCGTAGACTTGGTATGACACCTTACGAAGCATTTACGTCTAGAAAGCCAAATTTATGCAAGATGCATGTATTTGGAGAGAAATGTTTCGCATATGTTCAAGAAAAGAAGAAATTAGACGATAGGAGCTCAGAAGGGGTGTTTGTTGGTTTTGATACAAGAAGCCCTGCCCATCAAGTCTACTTTCCTGAAACAAGTACGATTAAGAAAATTCGGTGTGTACAATTTCTTAACGTAAAATCAAGATCAGAACACCAAGTTGAAAGTGATGAACCAGAAGAACCGATGATAATCGACACAAATACAAGAGATGAACCACCACAGATACCTGACGATACTCCAAATGTGGAAGAACGTCGATACCCTGAACGAAACCGGAAACCTCCAAATCGTTACAGTAATAGTGACTATGTCAATTATTCAGTTGACTACTGCTATAGAATATCCAACATTCCACGCAACTACAAAGAAGCTGTATCATCTGATGAGAATGAACAATGGGAACGTGCTATGGATGAGGAACTTGATGCTCTGAAGGAAAGTGACACGTACGACTGTGTTTCACTTCCTGCAGGTAAAAGGATAATAGGAAGCAGATGGGTATACTCTGTAAAGTTGGGAACAAACGACGAAGAGAAGTTCAAGGCACGATTAGTAGCAAAAGGTTACTCTCAGACGGAAGGAATTGACTATGGAGAAACCTTTTCGCCCACAGCCAAGATGACTTCTATTAGGGTACTTCTTCAATTGGCAGTGCAGAACGATTATAAATTGCATCAATTAGATGTGAAAGCTGCGTACCTCAATGCAAATCTGGACGCAGAGATCTATTTGGAACAGCCTGAGGGATGTTCAACTTCAACCATGAGTAAAGATGGACACAAGATCTGTTGGAAACTTAAGAAATCCTTATACGGATTGAGGCAGAGTGGTAGGAACTGGAACAGCATGTTTCATGCTTTTCTAACTGCTCAGGGGCTCGAACAATCCAATTCAGACCATTGTGTGTACACCAAGCATAACGGTAACCTAGTTGTTATTATCATTATTTGGGTAGATGATATTGTTATTGCCTCAAATGATGACCAAATGATTGTTAGCATTAAGGATTCACTTAAGAAGACATTCAAAATGAAGGACCTGGGTCAAATATCAAATTTCCTAGGAATAGATTTCGAAATGTCTGAAGGTAAAATTAAGATTAACCAATCTAGATCTATTGATGAAATGTTGAAATGATTTGAAATGCAAGACTGTAAAGTAAAACTGATCCCATGTGATCCTAGTGTTGCTAATATGACTGATCATGACTCTCAGGAATTAGAAAATCCCAGGATTTACAGAGAGATTATAGGTAGCTTAATTTATGTAATGACATGTACTAGGCCTGATTTGTGTTATGTCGTGTCTAAGCTATCTCAATTCATGCAGAAACCTACCAATGCTCACTTAAATGTTGCCAAACACGTATTGAGATACCTTAAAGGCACTATTGATTATAATTTAGAATTTTGTAAGTCTAAAGAGCTAAATTTGTACGGTTACTGTGATTCTGACTGGGCATCATCTGAGGACAGGAAGAGCATTTCTGGCTATTGTTTCAAGTTAAGTGATGAGGGACCTTTGATCTCTTGGAAAAGTAAGAAACAATATAGCGTTGCTCTGTCCTCGTGTGAAGCTGAGTATGTTGCCGTGGCTGTTGCTGTACAGGAAATAAAGTTCATGAATCAACTGCTCTTAGATATGAGTGTTCAAACTAAAAAGCCGACAAATTTGTTTGTAGACAACCAGGGAGCTATTGCCCTGGCGAAAAATCCTGTACATCATCAGCGATGTAAACACATTGATATTAAATACCACTTCATTAGACATGAAATTGAAGAAGGTAATATTTGCCTCACCTATGTACCAACTGAAGAAAATGTAGCTGACATTTTCACTAAGCCTCTTCCAAGGCCCAAACTATCTAAACTACTTAAGAATGTAGGACTCATCTAAATATTAGAAATTTAAGTTTAAGGAAGGGTGTTGAAGTAAACTTACTGCATCTATTTAATGTACCTACTGTCTAATGTATACACCTACAATGGAATGTTATATATGTATTATACATATTCGTTTGTGTTCAGTTAGTCTATATGAATAGACTAACTATTATGTTTATTATTTCTTGTTACCATTACGGAGTAAAGCGCCACCTAGCGGCCAGTCTCAGTTATGATATATAACTTAATTAAGGATGTACCATTGCTTTTATTATGTACTATGTGGTTGCGCACTGTTCTGTTGCTTAGTGTTTCCCTAGCTCTCACGGAGGGATGTTGTGTGTGTTCCAATAAAGTACTGGCTGTTACCAACTGTTTCATTCCAACCATATTCTCATTATATCGAATACAATCAATTACGCAATTATGACTGCTACAAACTCAACACCCCAAATTAGGGCCCTTTTATTACTGGGGCTTTTGTCGGCGTGGGCTTTTGTCGTATGGGCTTTTGATGCTAGGGATTTTGTTGTGTGGGCTTTTGTCGCGGCCATGTTTTCTAGTTGATGTCAAAAGGAAATTAAATACAAAGGACAGGAATAAGAAGTCAGAAACCAAAGTGACTCTTTGAACAAAGGCACCAACTACCAGTACGTGACAAATTCATGGATGCAGAAAAGCTACTTCATGGATGCAATCACTTACCAAGGAATGATATGAAAAGTAACACAAACACCGGTGACTACACTCACGAATAGAAGAGGAAAATGAAGAGGTGATAGTGAATGTAACTTATTAACCTACCTAAGACAAAAATCTAAATTTTCGTAGTTAAATAACCTTTTATTAGCACTAATGTACTAGTTTTAAATTAAAATAAATTTTATAAGTCATCAAAGGTATTAAGAAGACACATAAACTTGTTTTCTTCCCAATAGCAAATTATTTTTGACAAAATACTTTCAAATAGAATGAAGAAAATGTTATGGTTAATTTACAACACACACTATGTAAAAATCATCATATTTAACTTTTGAAATCGAAAAGAAAACATTTTCAAATACTGCTAAGAAAATTTGATAATTTATTTAAAACACGCAGCTTATATTTGAAATATTTTATATATATAAATGGTGAGTTGTTTTGGCGGTGAATTGTCCTAGTCGCTAGTTCTTCTTACGGCGAATTGTCCGGCGGCGAATTGTCCGGCGGCGAGTTGTCCGGTCACCTTATAATATATATCAGTAATCTAAATTGTAAGATTATCCAAAATTAGGACGAATTATTAGACAATCCAAAATTAGACAAAATTCAAAATTATTATACTACCCAAAATTAGACAAAATTATTATACTACCCAAAATTAGTCAAAATTATTATACTTCCCAAAATTAGACGAAATTATTAGACTACCCAAAATTAGACAAAATTATTATACTTCCCAAAATTAGACAAAATTATTATACTACCCAAAATTAGACAAAATTATTATACTACCCAAAATTAGACAAAATTATTATACTACCCAAAATTAGACAAAATTATTATACTACCCAAAATTAGACAAAATTATTATACTACCCAAAATTAGACAAAATTATTATACTACCCAAAATTAGACAAAATTATTAGACTAGAATAGAGTACAACTATTTATTCTAGAAGTGAGGATTAATAGAACAGAATCGAGCACATCCGTGCCACTTATTTAAAGAATTACTGAATTATATTGATCTGCAGCCTCGCTTCAAATGAAGATCAGTTCTCGTAATTGAGTTATTTCTTTTGACAAATGAGTGGCAGGAAGCAGTTGACTTCTTGAGAAAAATCTCCTCCTATCAGTTAATTCAATCAAAACTTGCTCGAGTATCGACTAATTGAGAATGTCGTGATTTGAGTCTTTGGAGGAATTGCTAATATTGTTACTTTAATTCATAAAATATAATTTTGATATTTATTTAATCTCACATAGTGCTTTCTGGCTGCAAGTTTTATTTCTGTTAATTTTCTTTATTATTACTTTCACCCTGATATATAGTTATATTATATTATTTAGAATTTGAATAAAGTGTGTTTCACATATTTGTCATTTTTGAGATAGCCATAATATTTTATTTTGCAAGGTACTTAGGGAGTATAACCAAATATTTGTTGAAAGTTTATAAGTAGAACTTTTTTGTTCAGTGGAACTCTTCAATATGTTTGCAGCAAATTTCTTGATGGTTCTTTGATCTTAGGATGCTGCAAAATCTTGAACTCGTTGCACCATTTCATCGATGTTTTGTGGCTTTTGTAGGTAAACTTGTTGTTGAGCTGCAGACCAGAAGTAGAAATCCAGTGGATTGATATCAGGGCTGTTGGCTGGCCAGATTTTGTTTGTTATTCTGCTTATAACTCGTCCTTGAAACTTTTCAAGATGGAGCGTTGTAGCATCATTAGTGGAGTGGGTGGAGCACCATCCTGTCTCCACCACAAATTTTGCCTTGCAGCGGTGGAGCGGAAAGTTGGCCACACTGTGTCTTTGAGCAGTTTTTGATTGCTTGCACCTGTAACGGAAACTGAACGGCCATCTTTAGTGAGGAATGGGGGGAAAATAGGAATTTTTCCATCGACAATCGCTTCGAAGATCATTCCTATCATTAGTTTCAATCAATTCACCTGGTTTTGAGGTAGACACTTGAGTTCTTGGCGCAACACGAAAAACTTTCGTCTGTCCAGATCACCCTCTGCACAAAATCCAATTCCTGGTTGTACGGAATAATTCTATAGAATTTGGCCTTTGCGTCATATCTTAGAATCCTCAATGCAGCAGTAGCACTAACGGACAAATTTGGTGAGACTTGTCACCTTCAGCCATTCATTACATCAGCTCATTCAAATTCTCCACTGTCCTTTTGGTACATGGCCGATTCTTGGGCTTCTTGACCTCAGAATGAGCTTGCTTTTGTCATCTCTGCACATTACAGTGGCGAAGGAAGTCTCGACGAACTTTCGAGTGCGAGAGGTTCTTGCTGAAGGCCCGTACAATGAATGTCTTTTCTTCAAGTGAGAACATTTTCTTCGAGGCTTTTCAGTTGGTTTGAGTAGTGCGCGCAGAAAATTTTCCGATATTGATCAAAAGTTCCTTTTCTAAGGAACACAACTGTGTATCGTGGATACTACTTTCTGATATATTTCATTAAATATTATTCAATTTGAAAGTGACAAATAATTGAAATACCTGCAGTGGAAAATATATTTAATCTCCTACAGTGTGTGTCTTATAATCCGTGTGCGGACACTTGGCCGAATGACATTTGACAGAAGGATATTTGACCGAACAGACATTTGGTTGAAAGGACATTAATTTGGGCGAAAGACAATTGACCGAAAGTAGATTTGGCGTAAATTTGGCCGAACGAACATTTGGCCAAAAGACTTTTATTCAATGTAAATCCATATTACGAACTGCAGCCTCTGTTTAATTTAATTATAATTTTTATTTCCATGGAATTAAGAGTTATTTTATAAAAAAGAAATTATTTCTAATGTGTACATAATGTGTATCCATATTATGAACTGCAGCCTCCATTTAATTTGACAAATGTTTTTTTTTATTTCCATCGAATATGAAGTTATTTTATAAAAAGGAAAATTAATTTTAATATGTACATGGTGTGTACCCATACTACTAACTGCAAGCATACATTGCTCAACAATTTGATTTCTTTCCTAATCATGGATCTCATTGCAAATAATAAGGTGTGGAAATGAGCTTCTCTTCATAGTTTTGAACTTGGTATCATTGGTTAAGGTAATATTTTTATTGAATTGAATAATTTTACTATTCCAATTTTTTCAATATAAAGTTATTTTGGCCAAATGTCCTTTCGGCCAAATGTCCGTTCGGGCAAATATCCTTTCGACCAAATGTCCGTTCCGCCAAATGTCTTTCTGCCAAATGTCATTCGGTGAAGTGTCCGTCAACCATTATAACCATGGTTCAGAAAGAATGATTTATAGTTTTTTATGTATACAAAATTCTTACTTTTTTGTCTACATTTCATGTGCAATTCTAATGCCAGAGAAATAATTTGAATAAAGTAGTTAATCACGTTATACTACATCTAATTTTCTTTCAAATTAAAGTAAATATATGAAACATTTTTTTTTAGATATTGTGAATTAGGTAAGTAGTATTTTACAAGAATATTGAGGGTGAGATAGTAGGATTAATCGGGCCTATATTAGAGTTTTAATTGTTTTTATTGGTGAATAGAGTTGCATAATACATATACTATGTAAATAATAATATGCATAATATAATTGTAAATAATGCCCCCCACCCTTGCATGGCAGTTGTCCGCATGGCAGTTGTCCTAGAGCCATACACAAACTTTACAGGTTGAAATTTCCATTGAGTGTGATTTTGCATCTTACAATTTTATAATTATTCACTAGGTTAATTAATATTTAACAATTTTTTTTGTAAATAACTAACTTTGCCACTAGATTCAGGATTAGGAAACGCATGGAGTAGTAATTATCTTATTCTATTTTAAAAAATTTCTTCCAACGAAGAACACGTTACTTGGTAACTTTGAAATTTGAATTTATGTTCCTATTATGATCATTTCTATGTTTCAGCTCCAACTAGCTGATCACAAATCCATGCATTAATACAAGTCTTATAAAATTTTTAAAAGTGTCAAAATATCAGAGTAATTGTTACTGAAATGGTTACAATGAATTCGTTAATAAACTAGTTATAAACCAAAATTGTAATTAACCCATGTTTATCCAGTGTTGCGTGAACACAACTCTTAAATAATAAGATTCAAAATATCGCACTCACTGGAAATATTAACCTGTAAAGCTTATGCCTTTACTATTCTTTGAATTCTGAAATGTTAAGAAATAAAATTTCACATCTATAGACAATAACCTTTTTGTCAATCATTTGATAATTTAAAGGGTTAAATGTGAAAATAAACAAATAAATAAATTCAGTATTACTTCAGTATTAATTTCAATACTTCATCGTTCACAATTTCGGATTATACAATTAACATTTTTATACTAAAATTTTAGCATGAAATAATAATATTCTTCACATTAGATTAAAGGGTTAAAAGGTTAAGGTTGAAATGCGCATTACTATTCACCCAGTACTGTAACATAATATACAGTGCGACCCACGGAATTAGTCAATCTAATTAACTTCATATGAATCATATTTTTCAGCAAATATCGTGACTTTATAACTGTATTTAACTACGCCTAGTTACATTTATTTCAGAATTTACTGTCATTCAGATAGCAATATTTGTTAATTTTCATTAATTTTGAAAATTTTGGTGAACCACGATATTAGTCATTTATAAGAAATTCGGGGATGGGTCGAGGTTGAGACTTGCAAGACATTGAAATAGTCCTCATTATCAAGAAAGCTACCAAAAACAAATTATGTATCGATATTGCAAAACTTTTATGCCGACATATTAGGACATTGAAGAGAATCTTGGAGAATCCATCGAATCGAAATCAACGGTCAGATAAAGGGAAAAATAAAACAGTATAAAACAAAAGCTCGGAAATATTAATAAGCTTCAGGTGGTGAAGTGCCCCAACTGCACAAGGAAAACTATTTTTGAAAGAGCTGGTATGGATGCCGTGACCAAAGCCATAAGGAATCGTATCTTGAACTTAGTTGCAAAGGTTAATTCTCCACAAAAGAAACCTCCTATGACAAAAGAACTGATGGAAATCAGGGTGAACTGGGCGGGGTCCTACATGAAATAAAACATGAAGATCTTTTAGACGCGAGCGACTTTCGATGATCCAGACTAATGGTCCAAAAGAGGGTGGGAGTTGGGGGGAAACCTCACAAGTGTTTTTGTTGTCACCAAGGAGGAGGAAGTCTAAAGCTGTGGGCTGGTATTGTAAATGGTGAATTTGTGGGCCCAATAAAAGTTCGTGGAGGCATGAAAATAAGTCCGACCAGCTATTGTGACCTCCTGGATGAAGTTCTTTTTCTGTTGCTTTGCACCTAAACTTTGGTACTGCGTAAGTAGCTTTTTTTTACGCAAGAAAACGAATAGGTTCATCAAGAATGGGTCTCGAAACAATACCTAGCTCCTTTGGGTCATAAGAAGATAAAACCTGACCTTAATAAATAACTTAATAAATAACTTAAAATGAATAATTTCTGAGATTGTTGCTCTGTGTTTATCATATATATATATATGCAAGTATTGTAAGTTTCGATTTCCTTTATTCCACATATATCGGCACTTTTGTTTCCTGGATTAATATTGTGGTTAAAGTGTACATTCGACCACTGATCATTCGACCAAACGTCATTCGTGACCAAACACCAGTCTCACTCTCCTGTTCTTTGTTTGAGATTCAATGCATCGATGCACTGACGTCTGATTGCCAGTCAGCTTGTTGAAGTGGATGTGAAACAGTAGACTGGGACACCGTACCACCAGACATGGCACCTACCTCACGAGGAAATTGACCAGCACTGTTAAAACGGTCATGCAAGCTTCTTCTAATAATAGTATGATCTTCTATCGGAGTGGTTTTGGGGGATCTCTGTAGTCTTCACATTGGAATTATCAACTCCATACTGCTTATACCGATACTCAATACGATGCTCAATACCTCGGAAGTTTCATAAGGCATCAGAAACGAGACCAAAATCTGTATTTTCAGCAGCATTTATTAATTGACATTTAAGGGCAATCTTGTTGAAAATTATTTTTTCCTTACTTTGCCGCCATGAAGTATGACAATGTTATGATTTAAACATTTTACATACATGGTGTCCCTTAAATTTTGAGATGAGCTAAATTTATTGTTGAAAGTTCAATATCAAATTATTGATAAAATATTTGTTTAAATACTTTAAAATTTTTAAGAATACACATGAGATTTGAATGTAAATGCGTGCCAATTTTCAAAAGTGTGTGTTTCCCAGTTGAAATAGGAGCAGGTTCGAAGCAGCGGTTAAGCCGATCGGGGTAGTCACCACGTCAGCCAGAGAGCAGCGTGGGAGCGAAACTGACCGCTTTGGGGGCTTATTCTACTCTGGGCTCCTGCTCCTATTTGCATAGCGTGCTGCCTAACTACGGATACGCGGCCCTTAGCCACGAATGTAATATTATATTACTATTATAGCAGTTTTCGCTAAGGGCTGCGTATCCGCAGTTAGGCAGCGCGCTAAGCAAATATGAGCAGGTGCCAAGAGTTGTTCTGTGCAGCTGCGCAGGAGTAGTATTAGCCCCCAAAGAGGTCAGTTTGATTCCCACGCTGCGCTTACGCTGCTCTCTGGCTGCCGTGGTGACTACTGCGATCGTCTTAACCGCTGCCTCGAACCTGCTCCTACTTTCAACTGGGTTTCTACTGTTTTAACAATAATTAAGTGATTTACATAACTTGTTCTCGTTGTCCCTTCTATTCTGCACATTTTTGTACAGGGTATTAATGAATATGTAACAAATACTGAGTGCACATTGCACAGTAAGCAATTGGTTGTACAGGAGTAGAATATGCTCTATAAAAAGGAACTAACGAAATAACATTTTGTATTTTTCTGTTTCTATATTTCCTTTTTTTCCAAAGAACGGAACCCATATTCTAAAATGAATGTGGAGTTGCCACCGAGAAGCCCAGACTCAACCCCATGCTATTATTTGTTTTTGAGATTTTTCGAGAGTCTGGTATTTAAAACGCCACCTTATATAATACTACTATACTAAGAAAAAGGATAGAAGATATATATTTTTGTTATTGAAGAATTGATCATAGATTGATTTAGAGAAAAGTTAACTATGATTAATCGAGGGAACATTTGTATTGAGAGGAACGGTGGACATGTTGAAGGAATTTTATTTATTTATGATTTTTATACTCTGCTTATTTTTTGTGTTAAATTAATAAGTTTATTTACAGTAATCTCGTTTGAATTGGGGTTCCATACATATCCATCAAAATTGTATCTGAATAAAAAAAAATTTTGTCCATAATATTAAACGAACAGACTATAACTATCTTAATCTAAACCGTAAAAAATGGTACAATTTTGTGGGACACCCTGTACATATATACTTTATGTATACAATTATACTGGGAATATAAGCTCAGATGATACTCTGTACAAAATTACAGTGCAACACCTGTTCAGTTTAGTTTTATTTGACGACATGGCAACACTGCGTATCATATAAATAGTGGGCGGACGCTACCTCAGCCTTCAGTATAGTTAACATTTTGATGATCAGTGCAGTTATTTTGTATTTGTTGTCTATATTAGATGGAAATTATGTTCATTTTTTTCTGAACTCACCGAAAATGAAGAACTTAGCTATTTTTTCACTGTCTTTGCTGCTGAGATATTTTTCTGTTCCTCCTTCAAATGCATATTCTAAATTGAAATTCAACCACTATGTTAAATTCAGTTAATTTTAAAATTAATCGCTAAAAATTGTCCACTGACTTCAATGTTTTGAAATATGAAAGTATTGATTTATATGGGAAATACTTTATATTTATAATTATAAAATTTATTCATATATAATTGTATTTACTAATTTGCTACAGTTACTCAATAAGAATTCACTGTTTATTAAGGGGACGGTCCCTAAATTAAGTAAAAATTTTTATTAATAAAGCTAAGGTTATTAAACTTAGTAACTAAATATAAAATTGAATTCTCTATCGTTTTTGTTCATGGCATTATTTCGACTAAGACGCATAGAAAACAAGTTATTCAAATTTCAAACTAATTTCAAACTGGTTTTCAAACATGTACCTCTAATACAATGTTGAAGCTACAGCTTTGCGGTTTTTTTCATTCGCTTCCCCATACTATTTTCTACAAAACTTTCGAAAGCGATTTTTGAATTTCAATTTTTTTTTCGAAAAATTCGATTTTTTGAAAAAATACTAAAATTTCAAAAAACAATTTTTTTTAAATTTATATTTCAAAAAAAAAATATCAAAATTTAAAAATCGCTTTCAAATGTTTTGTAGAGAATAACAAGGATAATTGAATGATAAAAACACAAATCCGTAGCTTCAAAACTGTATTAGAGGTCCATGTTTGAATACCAAAATTTATAGCTATTTTGAAGTGCCTCAAAATGGCATCCAGGCGATCATGCACCGACCATGTTTTTTGAAAAAAAATGAAGCTATGATTCTGAAACTTCGCAATCTTATATAAAGTTGAATTCCCTATCGTTTTTGTTTACAGTATTTTTCGATTAGACCCATAGAAAACAAGTTATTCGTACTAACAAAGCGCTATACCCACCCCCCTTCCTTCCTCTCCCCAGGGACATAGCGTCACACAGGCACACTCTAGAGTTCTGATTTTTTTGTACAATCATTTATAAGATTGATAGGTCCCTATTTATGAAAAAAAAATGATACAATTTCGAAACCTCTTCAAGGACGGACCCTTTAAGAGTTTTGATATTGTAAACTTGGTCATTAGAATAACAGAGTTATTACATTGAATTGTATTGGAAAGATAAGAAATTACAAAAAAGTAGTATACAAATAAATTTGAGTTGGAAAAATAATTATGATTATTAGATTATTTTTTAAAATTTAATAAAAAACATCATCATCTTCTTTTAAATTACTTATTTTCCAAGTATTTCTTGATAGGAAAATATCAATTTACTCTACTCATTCATATCGAACTTAAGTCACATCGACCATTTTGTAAAACTTAAGTATACAGTATACAGCATAGACCCTTGTTAAGTACTGTATATTCAATTTCAAATCTCATTTGACAATTTGTTAACTAATGTTACTTCAAATAACTTCTATTAAAATAAAATCACCGAATTGAAATTTTCTCACGTCAAATGAAATTTATCAAAATTTTATCTTTCATCCACCTTATATTATTACCTTATTACTATCAGAGAAAAGAATCACTGTGATGATGTACTATCAGAGAAAAGAGTCACTGTGATGATGAATTATCAGAGAAAAGAGTCACTGTGACGATGTACTATCAGAGAAAAGAGTCACTGTGATGATGAATTATCAGAGAAAAGAGTCACTGTGATGATGTACTATCAGAGAAAAGAGTCACTGTGATGATGTACTATCAGAGAAAATTTTAAGAACAAATTAGGAATATAGCTTTAATTTTAAAAGATATTTTAGTTAATTTCATTTCGTCTAATATTCCCTCTGTATTTTTTTTAAAGTTTTTCAAATAATCTAATTAAAGGTGTCCTTAAAATTTTAAGTACATTTTATCTGTATCCTGGTTCCTGCCAAGAATTTCAACTTTAATTTATGTTCATTACCTATCTGAATAATAACGTTGTTATTCACAATTTTAGTATAATTATTTTAGAATATCGAGACCATAAGCGTCTCGGAGCTCAGTCTCACGGTCAAGGTACGGGTAGGGACTCTGACTCTAGCACTCTTTCGTGAAAAAAGTCGCGGAGCTCTGTCTCCCGGTCAAGCATCAACTTGACAAAATAGAACATAAAAATTGTAACTGATTTTATTACAAAGAGCTTCATTTCACAGATGCTGACTGAATCGATAAATGGACAAACTATTGGATCAGTCTTCAATAAAGAGGTAAATTTACTGACATTATTAAGCCCAATAATAGTTTAAGAATGGGTGAATTGCCATGCATTTTATTTTTTTCAGATGCCTATGGGCGGTGACATTATTTTGATCCAGGAATTGACAACGATTGTAATGAATGAAAACACATTCAACAAATTCTCCTCAGCCTCCGAGGATTTCAAAAATAACGTTTCTGCTACTGGGGCAAAGGACCCTTCCGTAACAAATTATGTGGATTGTTCTTACAAAGCAGCTCTTGAGTGTAAGTTTAACATATGATCTCTTCTACAATACTCAAAGATTGAATTATTGCGTTCTTTTTTCGGTGGCCCAAAATGAATAACACTGAATCGGTGAATTTTTGTTTTCGATTCTGATGACGTGTATCGGCCTCTGTCATATGTTACCAATTATCACTATTAAAAAAAAGAAGTTTAACAAGGGTTGAATTGCTAACCTTTGCACTCTCCTTTCATAGATATGCCTTCATTAACTTCCATGATGAACTATTCATTCAAAATAAATTCTTAGTACATCCACAATGTACATGATGGTAACTGTCATATTTTAACAAAAGACCTACGTCGATAAATGTATGATCAATCGAATTCATTTTACAGGCTTCCCTATGTTTTCATTTGACGATACCAATGGCTGTATCCTATATACCTACGTAATTTCATCAAATGAAGTTAAAACATGTGGTTCGAGTGCTGTAATACATTTGTACGTTAACTACAACCCGGATGGTAAGACATAGGAATATGTAGTGAGAAGAAAGATTAAGTTTAATGCATTTATGTTCTAGAGGTGGAACATGGAAATAGGTAGTACACTCTAAGGTTTAACCATTAAGTATAATTTTATACTTTCATTTCTTTCATACTTCAATTTTATACATTACATCCTCACAAGTTATATACCTGAAAGTAGCATACACTAGAATTGATTATGTGTCCTTATGCTTTGCATACTTGTTCATTAAGTTCAGCTGTTCGAGCAATTTAAAATAACAAAAAAAATTTAAAGCTAATGTTCAATCCACAGCCGACAATTGTATTGAAGATCCAACAACTACTGAGGGTCAAACAACTACTGGAGATCTAACAATAACCACCGAGGATCCAACAGCAACCACTGATGATTCAACTACAACTACCACTGAGGATCCAACAGCAACTACTGAGGGTCACACAACTACTGAAGATCCAACAACAACCACTGAAGATGCAACTACAACCACCTCTGAAGATCCAACAACAACCACTGAAGATGCAACTACAACCACCTCTGAGGATCCAACAACAACCACTGAAGATGCAACTACAACCACCTCTGAGGGTCCAACAATAACCAATGAGAATCAAACAACAACCACTGATGATGCAATCACAACAACTTCTGAGGATCCAATAACAGCTACTGAGAATCCAACAACAACCACTGAGGATACAACAACAAATGCCAGTAGTTGTGCTTGTGGCAGTGAAAATGACCCTCAAAAAATTGTCGGAGGAAGTGAAACAGCAGTGAACCAATACCCCTATATAGTTCGTATGTTAACAACTATTGTTGGTGATAGCACATACTCTTGTGGTGCAAGTATCCTTTCTGAAACAGTAGTTCTGACTGCAGCGCATTGTTTGAAGATAAATGGAATTCTGGCTCTTGCTAACAACGTTCTATTACAGTTTGGCGCTCACAATATTGTAAATCCCCCTAGCTCACTGATATCTTTGACAGCTAAGGAAGTGATCCTGCACGAAGAATATAACGATGAAACTGATGACAATGACATCGCTGTAGTTATTCTGCAAGAAAGACTCAATTTCAGTCGGGAGATTTCTCCTGTATGCTTACCTTATGACCTAGATATGACAACACTGCAGGATAAAATATCTACTGCCATGGGATGGGGAACACTTCAGTCCGGAGGTAACTCACCTGATGCTCTTCAACATGTTGAATTGGGTATTGTTACCAATGGGAACTGTGAGACACAGTTTCCAGGTCTCAACGGAAGCATTACTGAGAACATGTTTTGTGCCTACTCAATGGGAAAGGATACCTGTCAAGGAGACTCTGGCGGACCTCTTGTCTACAAGCAGGATGGTAGAGATGTTCAAATTGGTGTTGTGTCTTGGGGCTTTGGATGTGCTGCAGAGGATGCAGGTGTCTACTCTAGAGTGGTAAACTATCTCACCTGGATTGAAGAGAAAGCCGATCAGAGTTTCTGCAAACCTTGAAACTATCGAAATTTGCAGTACCTACATGTGGGCTGATTTTTCATCTGGTTTGATTTAATATTAATTAGAGTATCTAGGGAAAAAACTGTATCTGTAATATGTTTCAGTTACAATTTTAGTGAGGATATTTATAATCTTTATTTAATTTTTTTTTGCAAGTGTAACGATGAAATCTCATTCTGTTTATTCAATGAATACGTTAAGTGGATAATTTTTCTTCACATAAAATATACTTTCAATATCAAATGTTAACGATTTTCTATGCCAGTATTTTGAATTGTATTCAATTATTGTTAGAGCTATATATTTTATGAAAATATTTTCTCTCATTATGGCAAATATATAATTCAGAACTGAAGTATGTATATGGTCCTATCACTAATAGTGTAGTTACTATTGACTTTGCTAACATATATAAATCAAGAGTTCAATTAATTTCCTGATTAAAAAATATATTCATTATCAATTGAAATATCAATTGAAAAACATCTGCATAATAACAGTATTTCAATTTTCATATTCTTTTAACTCTATCTTGGCCATTTTATTTCATTAAGCGAAAATAATTTGATTCATAAGTCATAATTCAAAATGAAATTCTATTCAGTAGATGATTTATATAAAAAATCCTGCTGGAAATTGCTATAGCTTGATTGCAAACTTTCTTATTATATCTTGAGGCTTCAAAAAATATTTAGGAATAGTTTTTAATGGTTAAAATTTGGTGAATCTGTATTTATATATCGCTAACATTTCATGGTAGTGAGTCAGTAAACTAAATACTAAGCAGGTGTATAGTACAGCTGTTCTATTAACTTGAAACACCGGTTGGGACTGGCTGGACAGGTGTTGATCACAATGGACTTCTGAAAACAGTCCATGGTCAGAAAACTGTGACTCATTGGATGTTACTATATGGAAACTTATATTAAAAATATAGAAACTATAGCTTCTATAATACAGGGTGAACAATAAAAAACTGGTCGAAAATAAATGCTTATAACTTGAAAAGTAATTGGTGTAGTTTATTCAGTATATAACAAGTGCTAGAAATCACCACTGCCGTTCTTAATACAGATATTAATCCACTTTTTTCAAAATTAGCGATTACTGCAACTAATATATTTCGATTACTTCACGTATCTCTTGCTTCAAGTCTTCAATCATGTTTGGTTTCAATTTAATTACCTTCTATTCAACATATATAAGAGATGAAATCCAAAGGTGAAAGGTCATGAGACCTAGTTGACAATGGAAAATGGTTCGGTGCGAAAAATCTTGTCCTCGAAGTGATTTTTCAACCAATCTACTCCAGAAAAGAATGTGTATGCAGTTGCAGTGTCCCGATGTAACCGAACGTCAACATGATTGTCATCAGTCATTACAGTATTTAACATTTTAATGTATTCGTCAGTGGTTACGGAAAAAACATTTTCAGTTTCAACATCTTTAAAAAATATTGATCATGCCCTACGCGAACTCAAACCGCACCGAACTGTCACTTTCTGCTCGTGTAATGATTTCTCAAACACTTTATTTATTGTCCATTTATTGAACAAATTCTTAACCATTTTAATGTTTATATCCTTGTTGTATTGAATGGCATTCTATCTTTTAACTTTTGTTGGAGAACTGATTAAATGATAATGTATAGAAATGAAAACACGCTATTCAATAGTTAGTTGCATAATGATTCGTGAGGGTTGATTAAAATGTCGTGACAAAATATCCATTATGATGATTATTAAGGTATCTGTATCGATAGTTTTTTATATCTTTGGAATCAAATAAAACTTGAAAATGTATTCTTTTATGTGATTTTTGTTTCATCTTTCTACAACAAATACTTTTTGAGTTATAAGC
Source organism: Caprella mutica (assembly GCA_947561585.1). Classification (NCBI taxonomy): domain Eukaryota; kingdom Metazoa; phylum Arthropoda; class Malacostraca; order Amphipoda; family Caprellidae; genus Caprella; species Caprella mutica. The sequence continues at coordinate 180,368 of CANNZV010001888.1, forward strand.
ATTTACTTTCGACTAGTTTTCTATTGGTCACTCCGTATAAACTATAGTTCACATACCCATGAATTATACTCAAAGTTAAATTTTTACGCAAATATCGATAGGAATATTTTTTTTGTCACATCTGATTATTATTTTTATGTGAATTCTGTGTGTAGATCAGTGAAGGATTGGTTGCTTGGTAATTTTAAATATAATTTCGTCATGGAACCGATGAATGATATTAGACATTGTTACTTGTTGTCAACTCAAATTATCTCATTTAAATGTTCACATTCTAAAAAAATTACTGTGCATACCAATTAATATACGAAGTTTAAATTCAAGGAGAATAGTGAACTAATTGATTGAGGATGATTCCTCGTATGTTTTGTCATTTATAAAGGAAAGTACAGAAAAAAAAAATATTAAATGAGAGTTACCTGTTGTCGTACCTGCCTGCTTCTCTTTAGAATCCTTTAGGGGCGTGGGTACCTAATCCTTCTGCTACCATTGTGTGGGTTCTAGGAATTTACCGCGGTGGAATTTGAACAATGTGGAATTTCCCCAGTCGAATTTTCTCCGACGGAATTCTCCCCGTGGATTGTGAAATCTATGTTTAAAATTGGTAAAATTGCAAACTATGAAATAAACAGTTTAAATTTTAATTACATTCATATATTTAGCTTATACGATCGAAAATGTGGAACTGATCCATAACTCGGAACTTACCCTATAAACTTAAAAGGTTCTGACCGTCAAAATATATAATTACTGAAGAAATTTCAAATTCAACATTATATTATATTAGATATTAATAATTTCTCATTATTATGTATTGAGAAAATAGAGATAATATTATATCTAAATTCAAAATTTTACTAGACATAAACCAAATTTGTATTTAAATTGATATAATATTAGGTTAAAGCGGTGGTTTTCAATTTTATTGGAGGTACTAAACCTCACAAGTTCCATACATGCTATCATCGAATCCCTCGTACTTAGAAAAATAAAATGTGATTTTTCTTTTGAAATCAGAACATATATGTATATAACTATACAATCTGAATCATGCATCATTTGCACACAAAATAATTTTTGAAAAATAAAATAAAAAACATGAATTTCTACAAAATATGAAGAATAAACCGCCGAACCTCTGAAACTTACTCACCGAACCCCCTGGTGTTCGACTAGTTAAACAATTACAGATGGTGTACACTATGAAAAAAATAAACATATAAATAAAAACTATTAGAATCTAGATAGATATATGAATAAAAACAATGATCGTGTATGGTTGTTTGTGGTGTTGGTATGTTAAACGTGATGTTTAATGGGGGAATCAATTCCAGTTCTGATGTTGGAAAGAAATCTTCCTTAGTGTGATTTTATTTCAGTCTGTTGATATGCACATTATCTTGTCCTCTATCCAGTTGTAGGGTAAAGTATTTATCATACCTTTTTGATAACCTTATATGGTCCTTTAATTATAACCAGGGTTTTAGGATCTTTTTGTCTCATTTCTGACATAAGGAGGAGGTCATCTGTAGATCATTAATTTTGGACAACGTTAATCAGAAGAAGACTTCCTCTAATTAGTCTAAATTTGATTCAATTATTTAATCAAAAAGAGACGTCTTTTGGACGTCCTTTAAACGTAGTTTGTTGACCTCTTTTACTTGATTGTACTCACTATAGTTACTTGTTTGGTTCTTAGTAGTGATGAAGAGAAGCTTATCTTATATTTAAATGATGTAGGAAATCAACATTTGAACCAACAGATCGAGTTAAAGGACGTACATTTGGTATGGAATTAAATATGGCTAGGTAGTAAACGATCTAATATACTGATATCTTAACTTAGCCTATAGAATAGGATATATCAGTACTTTAGACGACCCCTTTGTATGTCATTGTTTCAAGTTACTATCTAACTAATAATATACAGGGAATGGAAATTCTAATATTTTGGCATAATAATCTTGGAACATATCTTATACAAGAAAAGCTTGACATATCTTATACAGGGTGGCGCAAAAAAAAAAAAAACCTTTTAAAACTAGTATATTTTACAAACTATCAAATCTAGAAATTTTCTAAAAATAAAGTTTCATTTGTTTATTCTTTCTGCATCTATCATGTTAAACTGTTAAGAGTTTCGACAAAAATTATACATCCTGCAGCAAATTAAAAGAAGGTAAATAAAAAGGGCTTGCGCGAGGACGAAAAACTCAAAAAAGTTCATAATAGGAATAATTTCTTTCCATATGGTAGTAGTAAAAGTTAAATCCTACTATTTTTCATTCAATTGACGCTTTTGTTATTGACTCTTTCATTCACGGAAATACATCTCCATCACCAATCACGATATCTTTTACAAATTGTGCATTTCTTTGCAGAAACCATTTTGCAAAATTTAGACGGTGCGGTAAATCAGTTCTAAGAGTTCGAGCCTTACATGCTTCTTGAAAGGATGATGCTTCACATCGTGTTTAACAATTCGGTAAAATGTCTCTTAAATGATATCCAATCCTTACTTTCTGATTGATATTTTTGGGTCCTCAATAAACTGTCATGTGTTCATTCTTTTCTCCTGCGACATGATCACTTTTGTTCAAATTTAAAGTGGTTTCTTCAGTTTTGAACTTATTAACATTTGTCAACATGGTTTTATAGTTGGTGAAAGAAAGCGTTGTTCAAAATAAGGTTGAACTTGTGTAAAGCTTCCAGTGTTTAAAAAATTGTCACAACAAAAACTCATTGTTCTTTTGAAAGCTGCATTTTGAGGGTTTCGAATAGGAGATACAAATTACCGGCGAAATAATTTTTTATAAATATATCAATTTTATCTCAAAAACCAACTTTCAAATGGTAATTCATTTTTTTCTTTTCTTTTATTTGTTACAAAAAATAGTAGGATTAATTTTTTAAACCTGCATATAAAATGAATTACACCTCTTATGACCTTTTTCCGTATATTTCGTCCTCGCGCAAGCCCTTTTTATTTACTTTTTTTTAATTTGCTGCAGGATGTTTAATTTTTGTCGTAACTCTTATCAGATTATCAAGATAGATGCAGAAAAAATAATTGGATAAAACTGTGCTTTTATTAAGTTTATAGATTTGATAGTTTGTAAAATAAACTAGTTTGAAAATGGGTTTCCTTTTTTTTGCGCCACCCTATATATGAAATTCAAATTATCAAATGATTATTTTAACACTAGGTGGACCGCAAAAACGAACATCCTCGGTGGACCGTGCTGTTCATTTTAACCCGCACTATTAAAAAATGTTATTAGAGATTAATTATATGATGAATGAAAGATTTATCTGTTGCATTTGACTGTTTAATTAATAGATAACGGTAATTCAGAGGTTTTTTGTTTATAGTTAGCTTACATTTTATTATGGCAAGTGAAATATTGTACGTACATCAAAGTTTAGATTGCAAATAGACCAAACAAAAATCTTAAAGGCGAATGTCATCGTTTTATAAGAAATATTATAGACGAATATCAACCGAATATCATCGTTTTAACATGTACTATATAGAGATATGAAAACAACCTCAGATAACCATACTGACTGATAATTATCTCAAATTATTATGATACGTGTAGTACATTATCCACAGGCAGGAGGACATTTGCATCTCCTAGACTCCTACTTCGTTTTTTTAGTTTAGTCCCAGTACTTTCAAGTGTAGATCACTGAATTGTTCACAAGTCTTTCAGTTGTTGAAGGCATCATGTCAAAATCTGATTTTTTCTCGTCAGATCTGTTTCACCATGAAATTTCTCATATATTGTAGTACCTGTAACCTTTCAGTATAGCACAATTTGTATATCTGGATTACATTTATACCTTTCACAATTGTATCTGACAAATTGAGTAACAACATCATAATAAAATTTGCAGGGGGCAACGACGTGATGACTCCTTTATTGACTACCTTCTTACCATTTGATGAACCATATCTACTCGAAAAATAATTGGTTACAGTATTTGTTCAACAGAGTCTGAAATATTTTAGGATAAGTAATTGAGATAGATAAATCAGTATGAAGCAGAGAGAACATTATTTTGCTATATGTTTTTCTTATTCTTGAGTAGCATTGTTGTATACAGAGGCTCCTTGAGTGATTTTATATAAGGGGAAATTTCTTATATAAAACAATATAGTTCCGATGACTGTTATCTTCTTCAGTAAATTCTCATCTAGTCTTACAGACAGGGGAAAAGGTTGTCTCTAGTAACATTCTGTCCTGAACCAGAAAAAAGGACCATAAGTTGGAAAATGACGTACTGATAATGATTTCTCTTTGTGCCACTATCTATATCTTCCAAATGAGGTAATCTATTTTCCAAATATTCACTCGTCTCAATCACAAGTAACTTGAATTGTTACCGAATTACCTGTTCACCAGCCATGTTTGAGTGAACTGATATCGCGAATTTGTTGAAAAGCAATACTCATCAATAGTTACGAAAATCTTGCCTTATGATTTGTCCATAGGTAAAAAAAGAAAAAAATGTATTTATTTCATCATTTGTGAGCGTTCTTTAGTTGTTTTAGACAGCCCTGAAATGAGTGTGCAAACGCTCAAATATTATCATACAAGTATTGCGCGACTCCGTTTAGACTTGTCAATTAATTATCTCGATTTTGCAGCACCCATATTAACGTCAAAATGAAATTTTATGAGAGCGGGTTAAAATGACCCGCTGGGCTTTGGAGGTAAATATTGAAATAACATTTTAACTAATTTAGGAACAAATTTTTAATTTCTCCTGAATATTGACCTTGAATATTCATGAAAAGTCAGTAAGTTTCATACATATTGGTGCACTAACTAAGAAATGGTAACGAGTCAAAATTAATTTGCGAGTTAAAATGACCCGCCGGTCCACCGTGTGTTAAATAGTTGTTTTATGACGTATTTTTATAAAAAAAGAGGTTTAAAACTCATAGAAAATGGCAGAACTTTCGTACTTTCAATGAAGCCAAACTGATGGTACTAGTTTGGCAAGAATTGTGTGATAGGGATCTGTACCAAGACAAGGTGAATTGTTTCTATATTCTTAATATTCATTCAAAATCACCCTATATTCCAATACACAGTGTGTCTTTGTCGTTTTGTTGGTTGCATGAAAAATGTCACCATTCAACATTTAAGATACGATATAATTCCATTAAAAAAATGGTAATCAGGATAACAAAAAACTCCGGAATACAGTAAATCAGAGATAGAAAAATTCGAGAAATAAAAAGTCTGACTTACAAAATATTCCTAATAAAATGATATACAAAAAATGCTGGATTTCAACAATATGCGAGTTTTTATAAAATGTAGGATTTCGAAAACAAATGTAGGAATCTGGCATTTTTTGAAATCCTGCATTTCTGTAAATCCCTCATTTTTGTAAATCTCGTATTTTGGTAAATCCCTCATTTCTGTAAATCCCACATTTTTGAAATCCTGCACCTTTTAAAATCCCGCATTTTTTTATTCAATATTGAAACAATTCACAGTGTCGTAATTGGTAATAAAATTCGAAGTATCGGAAAAAAAGAATATTCAATTTCAGTTGGATCAAATATTATTTTACTTGGATCAAATTGAAATTCACTTGGAACAAATTGAAATTCACTTGGATCAAATTGCAATTCACTTGGATCAAATATTATTTCACTTGGATCAAATATTATTTCATTTGGATTAACTAGAACTGTTGAAAGGTATAAAATACGAAATCGTTGAGTGCATACTGTCAGCACCTCATTCAATGACCTTGACCATCAAATTATCTTTGACCTATAAAGGATTTAAACGTTGACCCCTGACCTGATTGCTACCAAAAAAAAAATAGCTCTTGAATAATGACCAATCGTCCATTGAAATTGCAGGCAATTTCTTTGAATACCTTTTGAGTTATAAAAATGACAAGATTACAAGTAGATCTGAACAAAACATAACCTTCTGCAATTTTGCGAAGGTAATGATGTTATCTAATAATATATGCAGATCATATTAAGCCGCCTCCTTCCAACCCACAAGCTCAAACAAAATGGACTGTCGCTGGTAGGGTTAAGGACCCATCACGACGATGCAACAAACCATTTCAGTTCCGAAAAGCTTTTGTCTATGAAAACACTGACATTCTTATTTCAGTCAGAGTCCTCGTCCACAAAAGAGGAACAATACAACAGAAATGTCTCTATTCGCGATTCCCTAAAATTGCTGAAGCTTTTAACCAATTTCAATATTCCTCTCTTCATTGTCAAAAGATTCTAACTGTCTATGGATTTGACTTCCTTCCTACATCAACCGAAAGGTTTAATTTTTTTTATAAAATCTAGAAATCCATCCACAATCAATAATAATTTTTTTTACTAAAGAGATCGTTGTAATTATCACAAAATCTATTATTCATTATCAAGTAGAATATTAAAAAAAATCTTCGTCTTGTCGGTCATATCGGATAAATGATTTATCTACCACAGACACTCTCCATTCTCTATTTTTTACTTCTAATCAAGCTCTAAGTATCCGAGAATAGAGTATCTATTAAACTTCATTCAAAAATGTGATTAATTACCCTCTTCAACATTTTTCTAACATAAGAGCGACACACTAACATTCAAACTTTTCTATTTGATTTTCTTTCAGTTTTGGTGCAGTTCTTATCTATCGAGGTAATGCGTCCTTATTTCGAATGAGAGACGGAACCATGCGCGTCGTGACATGCTACACTACAAATACTACTTCCAACTACTATTCTTCACTGTAGAAGTATCCCCTTCACTCCAGACATTCTGTGCATGTTTACAACACTCGTTGGAGAGAGGTGATAAGACAGTCAGTCTGACACTTTAGATAAGGGAGCAAAAACTGTCAGAAGCGAGAAAAATTGGCAGATTTTACCCTCAGGAAATATAGGTGAGCTATATATTTTCACGACCATTAAAGAACGGAACTGAGACATTAATTCAACATTCACAAACACAATTTAACGAAATAAAATGATTTATTAAATCATATTACTATTTAATTATAGGTCTGTTTCCATAACCATCTTTGCAGAAAATATTTAGGATAATGCACAGTGTATAAGAATGAATATTATGATCCCATCTAAATTTAAGCGTACAATAAAGAGTTTAGATACTTCTAACAAATTTGATCATCAATCAAGAATCGATCTCATAAAAAAATGGGACAATTAGCCTATTATTATCTGATACACTTACAGATTACAATAATAATTGAAAAGCAAATGGTGTAAAGATCCTATATAGTATCTCTAAAATTTCTCTTAATCATATCATGTAAAGATCTATAGCTATACCTTTTATACACTCCATTAATTTCACTTCATCAAACTACAATACTGTTCAAGTAGAAATTCTATCTGGTACATATGGATCCTCTAATCACAAATATTAGATAGGCTCTGTTGAATAATTACTCCAATTATTAAAAAAAAAAATTTCAATTATTGAAAGAGGTAACGAAAAATCTAAAGAAATAAAATTCATGAAAACAGTGTCAGCACTATTGCAATATTTTCCCCTTTGTATTTTTGTATCTATGTTTGTGTTCGCGCTTTTGTCAACTTTTAAGTAAATAAAAGTTTTGTCTTGTCCAACCAATTGTAAAACTACGAAAACAAACACAGTAATTGTTGACCGTCGGTGTTGCAGACGTGATTCCGTAAAAAAATCATAATAGTTATTGAAGAAAACTAGTCATTTGCAATTCCTTAGCATTATTGAAATGATGTAAACTTTATTATGCGAAACCGTGAAAATAATAACAATTTTATCATTAACTTAATTCACTTGGAAATCCAAGAATTAATTATTCGGCTAAACACACCTAGTTAGATAATTTCTCATAATCGTAGTTAAGGCTAGGGAATGTGAGGACTAAACCTGACAGCTTGTAATTATTATAAAATAATAATAAATACACATAATGTTGTGCCAGTTTTCTTGCTAATATAATAAACATTGATTTCTCTTATAAGCTGGAGATGTGACCAAAATGAAACAAATTAATTAAATAAATGATAATATGAACTGCAGTATGTAAAAAACTCTCGATTAGTTTCGAGATAAATGACACAAACTTTAACAAAACACTTATTATCCTAAAATAATAGATTAGATTATGATTTATATCATAGTTTAGATTAGGAATCACTGTACCACTTATTTAACGATTAAAGAACAATAAAATGGAAAATGAGGATTATAACAATTGGATAATTTCCCTTCTCCATATCGGACATATTTGTCATAACTACTTAGAGAGCTTTTATTATTATCAAACTGCGCTAAAAAAAGATGAATATTTATTTATTTACCTATGACATGTAGCTTAACATTTTCTAATGCACATTTGTATAAAAATGTATGATAAATCGTAATGAAAGGAATAATTAATCGAATGGTTCAATAATTATACGAACAATAATTATACGAACAATGCGGTCTGTTCAAAAAGGTTATGTTTCTTCTGTCTGAAATTATAAAAATATGGTAAACAGCGAATGATGTTTTTGAGATATTGTCTCTAACGCATAAGTTTCTAGTGATACAGTGCTACAAGCATGATGTTTTAAGGATAATGTTTTTAAGGATAACTGTTCTCTGATTGGTCGGTAAGGAAGATGAGCCAACAACAATAAGCCGTTAGTGCTCCGCCCCCTGTTAACTCCTCTTCCTTGCATATACATTTATGTAGATTCTGGGTATCTTTTGAAATAAATTATATTTCAAATAATTGAAACTTAGAAACTCTGAACATATATGGATATAATGAAGTTTGTTGTATCCTCTAGGTGGTTTTACTGAACATTTTCTAATTGTTCAATAACCTGACAAGGGAGGGGGGTTAGTGAAGGGCTAACCTTATAAACATTACCAAAAATTCTTACCCACAAAAAAAAATCAATATTTTAAAACTATTTTCTTAGTGGTAGCAACCTATTAATTTTCAAACTTAGAGTTAGCACCCGAATAATGAAGAGAATGAGATTCAAGAAATTATTTTCCAATTAGACCTATTAATTGAAAAGCTCTATAATGTGCACGTTGAGGTTATAGATTTATTGGTCTGTTGCATGGTTGCTGAAAAGATACAGTTTTAGTATTTAATATGAAACCAATTATTACCACCGTCCTATAATCGGGGAGGACATTAGAAAAAACATCAAATCATGTTCGAATCATATTTTAGCATTTCCCAGGCAACCATGACACATTGTGCTAACATGGAAACTGGATGGTTAGATGGGCAAGAGATGGCAGACTGAAAAGTAGCCAAAAAATTACATGGGGTTAATGTGGTTTTCCATTCTCATGGAATGTTACCTTGGGAGAAGGTAGGTTCAATGTGGCGAATCCATTCCATTAAATTGCCATATTGGCCCAACCTGGTTACTACCTATATAGCTTATGGCTGAAACTTTTTTAAAAGATCGGCAACATCTTGGGGCAAGATGGTCTCAACATAACAGCCCATACTTTCACCATGTTGGCCCATTTTGCAAATAACCACACAGTACCAATACGATTTGTCAACCTGTTGCCCACATGGGCCCCATTAACTTGTGTTGCTTGGGTTGAAGCGTATTGTAGGCTGTGCGACATAATGATTCTTGATTTTGAAGGACATTAGATTATATAAAAAAAATGAAATATTTTATTTTTATCATATTCTTTTATTCAAACGGTTTCTATATAATAATTGATATATTAAAAGAATAAGTTTTGACTTACAAATAAGTGTTGGGCACTAAAGGGTTAACGAATTGAACTTCAGTCATAGTTTGGGCTTCTTTCAACTTACTTTTTTATGTCAAATTTGAATGTAGAATGAATGTATGCTATAGTGTTGATATTTTGAGACAAATAAGATGATGCATTGCATGAGGCCATGCATGACATTCATCTTAGGAAGAGACAGCGCAGGTAGAATTTATGCAAAGACATCTACCAATTGAATTTCGCAGGGAGTGCTCAGAACGGTGTGGCAGATTTATCGTCATCTTATTTCTCACACGTATTTCTGTCCAGTCTATAGTCTAGAAAAGAGTTTTTTCTTCTTGTGCAAAAAGATCGTATTCAAAATCAAAGTTCCATTGAATCGAAGTAAAAACATAGAATAAAAAATGAAAAAAATAACAGAAAGAGTGATCACTGATCCTTTTCGGGCAGATTTTTTACATAAACCATAACGAAATAAAGAAGTAAAAAATTTGCTTGATTCTCACTACCCGGAATTTGTTATTTTTCTGAATAATTATCTCCAATTATATTGGCTTAGTTGAATAATTAATTATTTACTATTTATCAAGATAAAATATATTTATATACATACATTTTGAGATCCAAGCATAATGTAGTTTGAACAATACATCTTAAAATAATTTACAGTTTTTTCTTCATATAAATGAAACTAATCGTAATTTACATATACTTCATTGATTTTACTCCAGAATTATTAAGCCTAAAATGATACACGTAAAATATATGGAAAAAATTGTAATGGATAACTCAAGTAGAATATCAATTGAAGCCAAATTAAGGTTATATCTAACATATTGAATAGTATTTTGTTCATATCGAGTACGACCTATCAGTATCACTTAGAACTTTGCTCATCAAAATTTACACATACACAATCACATAAACCAATAATTCTCCGTAAATAATTTTGAATTAAATAATTTTTGTTTATTTGTATTTTTCTATATTAATAGTGAATTCTCTTGACTAATAAATAAGCCTGTTGGCAATTTGGTGCCTGTGTGTAAAATATGACATGATTAAAAAGAATAAAATTCGAACGACAAAATTCATTTTACAGAATCACACAATATATTTATGTGCGTAAGAGACCGGATTTCCGACAAGTTAACCCAAAATTTATTTCAGAAATATTCAAATATAGTCAAATAAACAATTTGTGTCTAAATTTATATGTTTCGATATTTGTGTTATTTAGATCTAAAATTCTTGACTTTGTAATGTCGATATGTACAAATTTTATTGAAATTAAATACAATATGAATATATCGTTACGATCAAAGCCCGCACGCCATTCATAAAATTCTCGATGATTTTGCCGAACATATTTACGAAAAAAACCGGCATGTCAAAACATGATTGATATAACATTTTTGTACGTAACTGCTCGATCATATTTTTTACCATCGTCAGATCAACCAAACAAAAACAAATCTAAATTTCTTTCTTCACGCTAGAGTAAGATTTATTGCCATAAAAACGCTAGTTTCAAATGCATTAGCGAATTATATTATTTCAAACAAAGTCTTCTTTAATTTATTTACATTGATTATAAATGATATAAAGATTACGAGGTAATGTGAATACATGACAGATATTTCGGAAAAAAAAAATCCAAAATTTAGTCGCTCAAATTTTGTTCTTGTGTTCTTCTAACAATATTAGGATGAATGGATACATCATTTATAAAAGCAATAGTCTGTTGTCGGGAATAATTTACGGTCAGTGAATAAACTCGAGGGGAGAAAGTGGAGACGAGCTTCATTTGTTCCGACAAGGCCTCTCATACGCAGACAGGTAGCCTTTTTATTCACCTGAAAAAGTCTTCGCATATTCACTGAGCAAGAAAATAACAATTCTGAAGGGAAAATAACCCATATCTTAGGGCCAATCCCTAAAGGACGTCATACAACATTTTGTGAATTTTTGTTACTAATATTGAGTAAAGGATCTATCAAATCACTTAGACTAATTATTTTTCAAATTTTGCATACTATAGCTGAAATAATTCTCCTAAGTAAAGAATATATCTACCACTTAATCCCTTTACTCACCATTAATTACGATTACACGAAGTCCGATAATTCTACTGAGTATATGATCTATTTATCAATCATACCCCTTACTCACAATTAATTACGATTACACAAGCTCTACTAATTTCCCTGTACAAAGAATCTATTAATTAATAGATCCTTCACTCGCAAATATTGGATTGTTGTATCTTCACCCTAATTTCCCTACAATTGCACTATTCATAGGCAGTTATTACTTCTGCTTTAATTTGAAGGTTGTACTTAATAGATGCGATTTTCTCTTTACTTTACATATTGCTATATATCCTCTTTGAGTCTTAGATTGATGACTGAGTTGCTAATAAAATGCACTTCATTGATTTATTCAAGTCAATCAATCACAATGAACAAAGCATTGCTATAACTAAGTAATTTACATTTCGATAATCGACAAGCTAATTATTGCAAACTCATTATTACATAATCAGTTAATTAAATAATTACCTTTATTATGGACGGGATGTGAGGGTCCTTTCACCAGTCCGTTATTTATGAATATATTTTTATTTTACATATGTTTCATTTTCGTTGACTAAAGGTATTTATTCAACAGAATTTAAAATAAGTATAACCGGAATAGGAATCAATGAACGTTCTACCGGACAATTGCCAATCGCTGACAAATGCCAACAGCGGACAATTGCCACCTCCCATCAATTCTCACCCGGACAATTGCCACTCAATAAATTATAATTATTATCAGGCCTCTTAACTAGAAAGATTGTAATAAAATATGCATACTATGTTTGTACGATTAATTATTAATTATTTACATTTTAAGATACAAATTTCTTCATTCAACATTTATGGTTATTTTATAAAACTAATTAATCTGATTGGTGATATAATGTATTGTTTTTATAAGATTTATTTCCATCATACACTATATTTCTATTATAAAATTGACTATTTCCATTATCAACTAAATATTTCCATCAGTTATCACCATTGTCATTGAAAGCAAATATTTATAATTTAATATATGTCAAGCTACAGTACTTGAAATCAGCCGCTCAAATTATGTACATATTTAAAAAAGTGTAACCTCCAGATTTCAAATTTTACTTTCCGTTTTAGTGACCGGTTATATTCTATGACACCTGTTATAAGTATTTTACTGTAAAAATATGTTAAACTAACATTATTGATTCTTGATCAATTGTTGATAAAAGTCTTTATTATCTCACCCAGTAAATATCTTTATATATTAATAATTGATAATGATTAAAAAATAGGTACCTACATTACTACCACTTAATCAAAAAAAATCAAGTGAATAATCCTGATAATACTATTTCGGGTTGTAACAATATGCTTTCTTAATCATAGATCTTTAAAATATTATAAACGGAGAGGATTAGACACCATTCTTTCGTTTTGAACCACCTGTATATAGAATTCAACACGATTCCATTTTTTCTTCTTTATAATATTCTTAATATCTATGACTTAAAGCATATTGTCACAACTCTAATAGTAATCATTAGGGTGGCAATTGGCCGGGTGGCATATTGTTCTAGCACCAAAATAATCTCCTACCGGTTTTAGGACAACTCTCCTTTGACAATTTCCGCCGACAAATTGCCGCTAGGACACCTCGTTGCCAGAACAACTTGTTCTCTCCCCAACTGAACCTAACCTTATATTTTCTAAATTTGATATAATTATGATTCTGCAAATTCAATTAAACATACACTATACAGGGTGCGGACAAAGTTATTGTGCAAATTTAAATTGTCAAATTTCTGTAAGTAGATGAAACAGTGGTAAATATTTAACAATATATTTGATAAAGCATTTTTGAACATACATACAAATTTGAATTCTGTGTGTTCGCCTAAAGCCGTGATTACACCGTCTGCCATTATTCGTACGTAGGATTTTTTGAGATTTTTGGCCCATGCTTTCTCGAGGTCAGTATTGATTCATGTAAAGAAACAATGGCATCTGCTTTCAAAATACACCAAGTCAGGGATGGGAGCGGGCATTGCAGCAGAAACGTCGAAAGTGGCCCTGTCATCATTTTCGGGAATTCATGGACGTTTTTCAATTGTCTTTTCACTTCTTGAAGTGCAGTAGTCAAGATCGTCTCAATGTACGAAATTGTGTTCAGTTTTGTTTTGCACCCTCTGTAACAAACCTATACCAAGATGTAAGAAGGTTTCTGACCTCTGAAAATAGTTCTCTTTGAATCAGGAAGGTGTGCAAATGATTCTGCTAAGAAAAACAGTGAACATATATTCATCAGGGAAAATGCTGCTATCAACTGCTTAAGAAGAATATTTGTCCGAGCCAGTTTCTCTTCTTTTGTGGAGGTCTGTGAGGTGCTGACGATTATGCATTTTGAGAGGTGACAATTTTGTGTAGTAAACAGTCTATCTTGAAGCTTTAAGAAGCTTCTCTATCTCAGAGTTTGTCGTTCCTGCATTATGAAGCTCAATAATGGCTGTATGTTCGTATAAAAGCTAATTTATGTTAATTAAACGATGAAAACTGAAATTTTAAACAGGATATATTTCATAAGACTGAAAGCTTATCACTTTTTTGGTATTTAAAAATTAATTATATTGAGTAATAAAATTTGGCCAAGGACTTTTTCATCACCCAGTACTGTTAAGCATTAATTTCGTTACATGTCCGTGGTGAATTGTCCGGTTGTATCTCATTTCACTCATCTGAAGTGAATTTAAAAAGGAGTGGGGAATATAGTATTGATTTTGAATTACAATCTTTGTAACACTTATATATAACTTTTCTCATGTGATACCATCAGTCATGAAAAGTATGTAAATTTGAAGGTCATACATAGTTCTCGTATGATAATTTTTAATTGATCGTGCAGCCTTAAACCAATATATTGATGCAGGAAGAGTCATATACGATATTGCAATTTGATTTTAATTACACATCAACCTCATTTTTGTAATGATGGTGGATAGGATTTTCCTTCAAAATGGATTAAATACATCTTCATAATTTTCATAAAAGAAACATAACAATATCATTAAAGGAGTCCCAAATGACAAAAAAAAATCGGTAATATACTTTTATTAAATGTACTAAAAATAATCGAATGCACTAATAGAATTAAATGCAATAAAATAATTAAATGCAATAAAGAATTAAATGCAAAAAGAGAATCAAATGCACTAAAATAATCAAATGCACTAAAAGAATTAAATGCACTAAAAGAATTAAAAGCACTAATAGAATTAAATGCACTAAAATAATCAAATGCACTAATAGAATTAAATGCACTAAAATAATCAAATGAACTAATAGAATTAAATGCAATAAAAGAATTAAATGCAATAAAAGAATAAAATGCACTAAAATAATCAAATGCACTAAAATAATTAAATGCACTAATAATAGAATTAAATGCACCAATAGTGTTGAATGCACTGATAGTGTTAAATGCACTAAAAGAATTATATGCACTAATGGAATTTAATGCACTAACAGTATTAAATGCAATAATGGTGTTAATTGCACTAATAGTGTTAAATGCACCAATAGTGTCACAAATATATTTAATAATCACATTTTACTTTTAATTGAATTTATTAAATAAATTGTCTGCAGTATAGATTATTATCTTTCTAACAATATTAAATTAAATATAATTTCATTAATCAAAGAATAACTATTTTTGTGAGTTAAGAACTAAAACCGAAATGTTACAGTCCGCAACATCTCCAATTGTAGCTCATTCCATCCAATAGGACTGCAGAAAAATATTCAGCCCTATCTCTACACTATTTTAAATTCCCAATCTGAACGAGATATTTATTTGTCGTTCATTTTGCGAAAAGTACGAACTTCACATCGCTTCAGGGAATAAAAAAACCTCCAGGCAATTTTCCTGTTACCAATTCTTTTCCAGATTCGAAATTGTCAGTCCATGCTTGTGTATATTCGACATCATGCGGTTAAGGTATCTTCAATTGAAGGAACTTCATATATTTGAATGGTGAGGCTGAAAGATTTACGGGAAATAGGGTACATAATCTTAGAGTCTTAGAGTAAAAGTCCCTAAGGGGTAATTATAGTTACATTTATGAAAAAGCGGAACAATAATGTGTTTCTCTTTTCTTTAAATATTCATGACGTAAAATGATTTGAACTTGTTAAAACGAGAATTTGAGTGGTATTCTCATAAAAAAAAGGGTAAGAAAGCATATTAAACAATCAATAAATATTTCTCATTTGGCTAAAAATGTTCAATCACAATTGTGCTAAACTAATATAAGCGTACACATGTGCTCTAATATATGTAAGAGTACACATGTGCTCTAATATATGAAAGAGTAAACATGTGCTCTGATATATGAAAGAGTACACATGTGCTCTAATATATGAAAGAGTACACATGTGCTCTAATATATGTAAGAGTACACATGTGCTCTAATATATGAAAGAGTACACATTTGCTCTAACATATGAAAGAGTACACATGTACTCTAATATATGAAAGAGTACACATTTGCTCTAATATATGAAAGAGTACACATTTGCTCTAATATATGAAAGAGTACACATGTGCTCTAATATATGAAAGAGTTTACATGTGCTCTAATATATGAAAGAGTACACATTTGCTCTAATATATGAAAGAGTACACATTTGCTCTAATATATGAAAGAGTTCACATGTGCTCTAATATATGAAAGAGTACACATTTGCTCTAATATATGAAAGAGTAAACATGTGCTCTAATATATGAAAGAGTACACATGTGCTCTAATATATGAAAGAGTACACATTTGCTCTAATCTATGAAAGAGTACACATGTGCTCTAATATATGAAAGAGTACACATTTGCTCTAATACATGAAAGAGTACACATTTGCTCTAATATATGAAAGAGTACACATTTGCTCTAATATATGAAAGAGTACACATGTGCTCTAATATATGAAAGAGTACACATTTGCTCTAATATATGAAAGAGTACACATGTGCTCTAATATATGAAAGAGTACACATGTGCTCTAATATATGAAAGAGTACACATGTGCTCTAATATATGAAAGAGTACACATTTGCTCTAATATATGAAAGAGTACACATGTGCTCTAATATATGAAAGAGTACACATGTGCTCTAATATATGAAAGAGTACACATTTGCTCTAATATATGAAAGAGTACAAATGTGCTCTAATATATGAAAGAGTACACATGTGCTCTAATATATGAAAGAGTACACATTTGCTCTAATCTATGAAAGAGTACACATGTGCTCTAATATATGAAAGAGTACCCAGGTGCTCTAATATATGAAAGAGTACACATGTGCTCTAATATATGAAAGAGTACACATGTGCTCTAATATATGAAAGAGTACACATTTGCTCTAATATATGAAAGAGTACACATGTGCTCTAATATATGAAAGAGTACACATGTGCTCTAATATATGAAAGAGTACACATTTGCTCTAATCTATGAAAGAGTACACATGTGCTCTAATATATGAAAGAGTACACATGTGCTCTAATATATGAAAGAGTACACATTTGCTCTAATATATGAAAGAGTACACATGTGCTCTAATATATGAAAGAGTACACATGTGCTCTAATATATGAAAGAGTACACATTTGCTCTAATCTATGAAAGAGGACACATGTGCTCTAATATATGAAAGAGTACCCAGGTGCTCTAATATATGAAAGAGTACACATGTGCTCTAATATATGAAAGAGTACACATGTGCTCTAATATATGAAAGAGTACACATTTGCTCTAATCTATGAAAGAGTAGACATGTGCTCTAATATATGAAAGAGTACACATGTGCTCTAATATTTGAAAGAGTACACATGTGCTCTAATATATGAAAGAGTACACATGTGCTCTAATATATGAAAGAGTACACATGTGTTCTAATATATTAAATGGTACACATGTGCTCTAATATATGAAAGAGTACACATGTGCTCTAATATATGAAAGAGTACACATGTGCTCTTATATATGAAAGAGTACACATGTGCTCTAATATATGTTAGAGTACACATGTGCTGTAATATTTGAAAGAGTGCACATGTGCTCTAATATATGAAAGAGTACACATGTGCTCTAATATATGAAAGAGTACACATGTGCTGTAATATATGAAAGAGTACACATGAGTCTAAACTATGAAAGATACACATGTGCTCTAATATATGAAAGAGTACACATGTGCTCTAATATATGAAAGAGTATACATGTGCTCTAATATATGAAAGAGTAAACATGTGCTCTGATATATGAAAGAGTACACATGTGCTCTAATATATGAAAGAGTACACATGTGCTCTAATATATGTAAGAGTACACATGTGCTCTAATATATGAAAGAGTACACATTTGCTCTAACATATGAAAGAGTACACATGTGCTCTAATATATGAAAGAGTACACATTTGCTCTAATATATGAAAGAGTACACATTTGCTCTAATATATGAAAGAGTACACATGTGCTCTAATATATGAAAGAGTTTACATGTGCTCTAATATATGAAAGAGTACACATTTGCTCTAATATATGAAAGAGTACACATTTGCTCTAATATATGAAAGAGTACACATGTGCTCTAATATATGAAAGAGTTTACATGTGCTCTAATATATGAAAGAGTACACATTTGCTCTAATATATGAAAGAGTACACATTTGCTCTAATATATGAAAGAGTACACATTTGCTCTAATATATGAAAGAGTTCACATGTGCTCTAATATATGAAAGAGTACACATGTGCTCTAATATATGAAATAGTACACATTTGCTCTAATATATGAAAGAGTACACATGTGCTCTAATACATGAAAGAGTACACATTTGCTCTAATATATGAAAGAGTACACATTTGCTCTAATATATGAAAGAGTACACATGTGCTCTAATGTATGAAAGAGTACACATGTGCTCTAATATATGAAATAGTACACATTTGCTCTAATATATGAAAGAGTACACATGTGCTCTAATATATGAAAGAGTACACATGTGCTCTAATACATGAAAGAGTACACATTTGCTCTAATATATGAAAGAGTACACATTTGCTCTAATATATGAAAGAGTACACATGTGCTCTAATATATGAAATAGTACACATTTGCTCTAATATATGAAAGAGTACACATGTGCTCTAATATATGAAAGAGTACACATGTGCTCTAATATATGAAAGAGTACACATGTGCTCTAATATATGAAAGAGTACACATGTGCTCTAATATATGAAAGAGTACACATGTGCTCTAATATATGAAAGAGTACACATGTGCTCTAATATATGAAAGAGTACACATTTGCTCTAATACATGAAAGAGTAAACATGTGCTCTAATATATGAAAGAGTACACATGTGCTCTAATATATGAAAGAGTACACATTTGCTCTAATCTATGAAAGAGTACACATGTGCTCTAATATATGAGAGAGTACACATTTGCTCTAATATATGAAAGAGTACACATTTGCTCTAATACATGAAAGAGTAAACATGTGCTCTAATATATGAAAGAGTACACATGTGCTCTAATATATGAAAGAGTACACATTTGCTCTAATCTATGAAAGAGTACACATGTGCTCTAATATATGAGAGAGTACACATTTGCTCTAATACATGAAAGAGTACACATTTGCTCTAATATATGAATGAGTACACATTTGCTCTAATATATGAAAGAGTACACATGTGCTCTAATATATGAAAGAGTACACATTTGCTCTAATATATGAAAGAGTACACATGTGCTCTAATATATGAAAGAGTACACATGTGCTCTAATATATGAAAGAGTACACATGTGCTCTAATATATGAAAGAGTACACATTTGCTCTAATCTATGAAAGAGTACACATGTGCTCTAATATATGAAAGAGTACCCAGGTGCTCTAATATATGAAAGAGTACACATGTGCTCTAATATATGAAAGAGTACACATGTGCTCTAATATATGAAAGAGTACACATTTGCTCTAATATATGAAAGAGTACACATGTGCTCTAATATATGAAAGAGTTCACATGTGCTCTAATATATGAAAGAGTACACATTTGCTCTAATCTATGAAAGAGGACACATGTGCTCTAATATATGAAAGAGTACCCAGGTGCTCTAATATATGAAAGAGTACACATGTGCTCTAATATATGAAAGAGTACACATGTGTTCTAATATATGAAAGAGTACACATTTGCTCTAATCTATGAAAGAGTACACATGTGCTCTAATATATGAAAGAGTACACATGTGCTCTAATATTTGAAAGAGTACACATGTGCTCTAATATATGAAAGAGTACACATGTGCTCTAATATATGAAAGAGTACACATGTGTTCTAATATATTAAATGGTACACATGTGCTCTAATATATGAAAGTGTACACACGTGCTCTAATATATGAAAGAGTACACATGTGCTCTTATATATGAAAGAGTACACATGTGCTCTAATATATGTTAGAGTACACATGTGCTGTAATATTTGAAAGAGTACACATGTGCTCTAATATATGAAAGAGTACACATGTGCTCTAATATATGAAAGAGTACACATGTGCTGTAATATATGAAAGAGTACACATGTGCTCTAATCTATGAAAGATACACATGTGCTCTAATATATGAAAGAGTACACATGTGCTCTAATATATGAAAGAGTATACATGTGCTCTAATATATGAAAGAGTAAACATGTGCTCTGATATATGAAAGAGTACACATGTGCTCTAATATATGAAAGAGTACACATGTGCTCTAATATATGTAAGAGTACACATGTGCTTTAATATATGAAAGAGTACACATTTGCTCTAATATATGAATGAGTACACATGTGCTCTAATATATGAAAGAGTACACATTTGCTCTAATATATGAAAGAGTACACATTTGCTCTAATATATGAAAGAGTACACATGTGCTCTAATATATGAAAGAGTTTACATGTGCTCTAATATATGAAAGAGTACATATTTGCTCTAATATATGAAAGAGTACACATTTGCTCTAATATATGAAAGAGTACACATGTGCTCTAATATATGAAAGAGTTTACATGTGCTCTAATATATGAAAGAGTACACATTTGCTCTAATATATGAAAGAGTACACATTTGCTCTAATATATGAAAGAGTACACATTTGCTCTAATATATGAAAGAGTTCACATGTGCTCTAATATATGAAAGAGTACACATGTGCTCTAATATATGAAATAGTACACATTTGCTCTAATATATGAAAGAGTACACATGTGCTCTAATACATGAAAGAGTACACATTTGCTCTAATATATGAAAGAGTACACATTTGCTCTAATATATGAAAGAGTACACATGTGCTCTAATGTATGAAAGAGTACACATTTGCTCTAATATATGAAAGAGTACACATTTGCTCTAATATATGAAAGAGTACACATGTGCTCTAATATATGAAAGAGTACACATGTGCTCTAATATATGAAAGAGTACACATGTGCTCTAATATATGAAAGATTACACATGTGCTCTAATATATGAAAGAGTACACATGTGCTCTAATATATGAAAGAGTACACATTTGCTCTAATATATGAAAGAGTAAACATGTGCTCTAATATATGAAAGAGTACACATGTGCTCTAATATATGAAAGAGTACACATTTGCTCTAATCTATGAAAGAGTACACATGTGCTCTAATATATGAAAGAGTACATATGTACTCTAATACATGAAAGAGTACACATTTGCTCTAATATATGAAAGAGTACACATTTGCTCTAATATATGAAAGAGTACACATGTGCTCTAATATATGAAAGAGTACACATTTGCTCTAATATATGAAAGAGTACACATTTGCTCTAATATATGAAAGAGTACACATTTTCTCTAATATATGAAAGAGTACACATGTGCTCTAATATATGAAAGAGTACACATGTGCTCTAATATATGAAAGAGTACACATGTGCTCTAATATATGAAAGAGTACACATTTGCTCTAATATATGAAAGAGTACACATGTGCTCTAATATATGAAAGAGTACACATGTGCTCTAATATATGAAAGAGTACACATTTGCTCTAATATATGAAAGAGTACACATGTGCTCTAATATATGAAAGAGTACACATGTGCTCTAATATATGAAAGAGTACACATTTGCTCTAATCTATGAAAGAGTACACATGTGCTCTAATATATGAAAGAGTGGTGTCCGGAAAACTGCCAGGCGGAAAACTGACAGTCACCTACTGAATTTGATGATTTTAGTCAGTAATAACATTTTGATTTGAAAAAAAAACGACGTTCGCTCATAGTTAAAAGGAGTTAAGGGACAATTCTTTTTTACTCGGTATACAAAACAAAATATAGTTTTTCTTCATTAGAAAAAATACATAAAATATATTAGTATATAAATATTGCATTATTATTATCATTATTTTCCTAGTTTAACCACCGTATTCACATTTACGTGATTCTTACAGTGAGTTTGTTACGGTGTGTCATGTGTCCATATAAATATTACAGTAAAAAACAAATACATGATATAAATTAAGCAATAGAACCTTTCATAGAAAATACTAGAAGAAGAAGAAACAAAGAAATGATAGTACATATTAGGGACAGAGTACAATTTCTTTATTTACACAACTCATCTCTAAAATATCATTTCATAACGGGTTTAGTGTCTAATTATTTCATTTTTGTTTATAATTTGATAATTGAACAAGCCTTCATACTTAATATTCGCTTGTATTCATTATAAAACAAATTCGATCGCTTTTTGATAAATATTTAGAATTTACAACACAACATCTATGTCTATGATTATCAAACTGATACTACCAACCTAATTCTCTGACAATTTCACTCGCTCGAATTGTATTGCATATAAATTAATAATACTTTTACATATAAATTAAAATTGTAAAAATGAAGATGTTGAGGCTATTGAGAATAAAATTGTAAATGTATTAAATATTGAACATACATATAAGTGATTTAACATTCACTTAATTTATTATATACAAGATATAAATTATGAATCTTATAAACATATAAAATCCTATATAGATACATAAATATATACATGTTTTTAAAATGTACGTGATTTAACAAATAAGTTAAAATGGTAATTATAATTTCTTTGTGTGTACTTAATTTGGTTTGCTGTGTGTTTAATAAAGTAGCCTTGTTGAAATACTATTTTCCATTGAATATTAAGTAATCCAATATCTATATACCTTAGTTATAACTGTAAAAAATTAAAGTCTCCTTAATCCCTTGAAGAAGGCTAACGCTGTTTTTTATAAATTAAGATATTTTTTAAATGTGTTTATCAAAAGTAAAAAATAAATAAATTGCCAATAAATGACTGGCAGTTTTCCGCCTGGCAGTTTTCCGCTTCGGTAGTTTTCCGCCTGGCAGTTTTCCGCCTGGCAGTTTTCCGTGTACCGAAAGAGTACACATGTGCTCTAATATATGAAAGAGTACACATGTGCTCTAATATATGAAAGAGTACACATGTGTTTATCCGGTCATTTAAAGAAAATATCTCAAGAAATGAACATAATGCAACATTTGAAAGTGGACATATATGCCACTTTAAAACACATAGGGTTAATACTTATCTCTATTAGCACACACTTTACCAAGATAGTGGTTTGCAATGCTAAAAAGGAGTTACTAATTATTAATCCAATACTTGTATTATAATTGTTGTTTTACATAAAGGACAGAAATCATTTTTTATCACAAACGATAATATTTTCACAAACGTTAATAATGAGTTGACAAATGATCGTTTCTTACCGCAAAAGACTAAATTTGGCTATTTCTTTGTGAATTATAATATTCGCGCTTGAAAAATATACCTATGTTGGTTATCACAAGCTGGATGTCGCTTATTACAAGCTGCATGTTGCTTATCACAAGCTGCATGTTGCTTATCACAAGCTGCATGTTGCTTATCACAAGCTGCATGTTGCTTATCACAAGCTGCATGTTGCTTATCACAAACTGCATGTTGCTTATCACAAGCTGCATGTTGCTTATCACAAGCTGCATGTTGCTTATCACAAGCTGCATGTTGCTTATCACAAGCTGCATGTTGCTTATCACAAGCTGCATGTTGCTTATCACAAGCTGCATGTTGCTTATCACAAGCTGCATGTTGCTTATCACAAGCTGCATGTTGCTTATCACAAGCTGTATGTTGCTTATCACAAGCTGGATGTTGCTTATCACAAGCTGTATGTTGCTTATCACAAGCTGCATGTTGCTTATCACAAGCTGCATGTTGCTTATCACAAGCTGCATGTTGCTTATCACAAGCTGCATGTTGCTTATCACAAGCTGGATGTTGCTTATCACAAGCTGGATGTTGCTTATCACAAGCTGCATGTTGCTTATCACAAGCTGCATGTTGCTTATCACAAGCTGCATGTTGCTTATCACAAGCTGCATGTTGCTTATCACAAGCTGTATGTTGCTTATCACAAGCTGTATGTTGCTTATCACAAGCTGCATGTTGCTTATCACAAGCTGCATGTTGCTTATCACAAGCTGCATGTTGCTTATCACAAGCTGCATGTTGCTTATCACAAGCTGCATGTTGCTAATCACAAGCTGTATGTTGCTTATCACAAGCTGCATGTTGCTTATCACAAGCTGCATGTTGCTTATCACAAGCTGCATGTTGCTTATCACAAACTTCATGTTGCTTATCACAAGCTGCATGTTGCTTATCACAAGCTGGATGTTGCTTATCACAAGCTTCATGTTGCTTATCACAAGCTGCATGTTGCTTATCACAAGCTGCATGTTGCTTATCACAAGCTGCATGTTGCTTATCACAAGCTGCATGTTGCTTATCACAAGCTGCATGTTGCTTATCACAAGCTGGATGTTGCTTATCACAAGCTGTATGTTGCTTATCACAAGCTGCATGTTGCTTATCACAAGCTGCATGTTGCTTATCACAAGCTGGATGTTGCTTATCACAAGCTGCATGTTGCTTATCACAAGCTGCATGTTGCTTATCACAAGCTGCATGTTGCTTATCATAAGCTGCATGTTGCTTATCACAAGCTGCATATTGCTTATCACAAGCTGTATGTTGCTTATCACAAGCTGCATGTTGCTTATCACAAACTGCATGTTGCTTATCACAAGCTGTATGTTGCTTATCACAAGCTGCATGTTGCTTATCACAAGCTGTATGTTGCTTATCACAAGCTGCATGTTGCTTATCACAAGCTGCATGTTGCTTATCACAAGCTGCATGTTGCTTATCACAAGCTGCATGTTGCTTATCACAAGCTGCATGTTGCTTATCACAAGCTGCATGTTGCTTATCACAAGCTGCATGCTGCTTATCACAAGCTGTATGTTGCTTATCACAAGCTGCAAGTTGCTTATCACAAGCTGCATGTTGCTTATCACAAGCTGGATGTTGCTTATCACAAGCTGTATGTTGCTTATCACAAGCTGCATGTTGCTTATCACAAGCTGCATGTTGCTTATCACAAGCTGCATGTTGCTTATCACAAGCTGCATGTTGCTTATCACAAGCTGGATGTTGCTTATCACAAGCTGGATGTTGCTTATCACAAGCTGCATGTTGCTTATCACAAGCTGCATGTTGCTTATCACAAGCTGCATGTTGCTTATCACAAGCTGCATGTTGCTTATCACAAGCTGTATGTTGCTTATCACAAGCTGCATGTTGCTTATCACAAGCTGCATGTTGCTTATCACAAGCTGGATGTTGCTTATCACAAGCTGCATGTTGCTTATCACAAGCTGCATGTTGCTTATCACAAGCTGCATGTTGCTAATCACAAGCTGTATGTTGCTTATCACAAGCTGCATGTTGCTTATCACAAGCTGCATGTTGCTTATCACAAGCTGCATGTTGCTTATCACAAACTTCATGTTGCTTATCACAAGCTGCATGTTGCTTATCACAAGCTGGATGTTGCTTATCACAAGCTTCATGTTGCTTATCACAAGCTGCATGTTGCTTATCACAAGCTGGATGTTGCTTATCACAAGTTTCATGTTGCTTATCACAAGCTGCATGTTGCTTATCACAAGCTGGATGTTGCTTATCACAAGCTGGATGTTGCTTATCACAAGCTGCATGTTGCTTATCACAAGCTGCATGTTGCTTATCACAAGCTGCATGTTGCTTATCACAAGCTGTATGTTGCTTATCACAAGCTGCATGTTGCTTATCACAAGCTGCATGTTGCTTATCACAAGCTGCATGTTGCTTATCACAAGCTGCATGTTGCTTATCACAAGCTGCATGTTGCTTATCACAAGCTGCTTGTTGCTTATCACAAGCTGCATGTTGCTTATCACAAGCTGGATGTTGCTTATCACAAGCTTCATGTTGCTTATCACAAGATGCTTGTTGCTTATCACAAGCTGCATGTCGCTTATCACAAGCTTCATGTTGCTTATCACAAGATGCTTGTTGCTTATCACAAGCTGCATGTTGCTTATCACAAGCTGCATGTTGCTTATCACAAGCTCCATTTAGCCAAATTAGCGATTGCTATTGGCAAAGTGTTCATAAAGAAGTGCTACTTACTCTTCAGTCAATGAACCATTCTTAACTTTTTCTGTCCTATGAAAAATTTCAAATAAATTCATAAATATATTAATGTACCATGTATTCTCTCTAAAAGTTAGTAAATTTGTATTACATTAATGCTTATGTAACAAATAACAGTGATTTTATTTAACAAATAACATAGTCAATAAGAGACACAATAGATTCCACAAGAAAGAAATGGAAAAATTTAAGGGTTTATGCTGCTTCAGTGAATAAAGTACCCGGGAATTAATTCTGCCTAAGTTGAGTAAGCCAATGAACTACAGACAAATTAAAAGGATTTACAGAATCACTATTGATCGTTCAATCTTCTTCCACTACTCGTTCACTATCTTGAACTTCCTAATTGCATCGTTCTCTCTCTCACATCTTCAAATTCAAAGAGAAGTGTAAATTTCACATTTCAAAAAATCAAACTTTACTAATTGAGATTTTTAAAATGATAGAAAAATACAGTGTGAATTTGTTCTCTGATAGTACAATTTACATTATATGATTTTTCTCATTATTTTTTGAAGACATTTTAGTAGATTATGGAAAAGAAATTCTAATCACGTCTACATATAATTGCTAATATTTCAAAGAACTTCAATGGTATCATTTCATTGAACTTCTGTAAAATTTTTTGTTTTCTATAAGATAAAAGAGATTTAGTATACATTAGTCTAATAATAGAAAAAATTAGTTCCTTCTATTCTGAATAGAAGATAGAAGAAGACAGAATAGAAGATGTATCATTTAAGAATTATGATTACTATAATATTCTCGGAGATTCTCTTTTATTTGTGAATTCAAATTTTTAGACATAAATACATTAATAAAAATACAACCATCACTCGAAACATCTTTCAAAATTGTTATTTAGCATCAGGGTTCAAAGTCAACTCCCTTAAATTGGTTCATATGCTACCTTTTTTCATTATTTTCTTTGCAACTTTAGAGCTGATACTACAATTTAATTAAATAATAAACAGTCAACAGCAAATGAGAAACTACGATTTAATTCTTTCTTATCAAAGCGAACTATATATTCCTTGAATTTAATCAATCACAACAGGATTTACAGTATTTATACCTAACATTTCAAAATGAAAAGAATGACAATTAAATCTGATTCTGAACTTGAATAGTTACATCACCATCAAATTATTTAAGCGTAAGCATAACGAAATATGATTTCTATTTAGATTTCATAATAATTTTGCCGCCGTGCTATTTAAATATTATTCTGTTTATTGAATTTATATGTAAATATTAGAGTGCGTATGATAAATTCTTCTACCTGCTATAAAAAATAATTTCAAAATGATAGGATTTTCACAAATCACAGTTTTAATTTCCTATTATTTTCAAATCTCATAAATTAGTTTCAAAGTATATAGAACCATTTCATTTCCATTTTCTTTCACTATGCATCATCAGTTGAAAAAAAAATACATTTTAAAATTCGTATTTGAGAAAAACTAATGTTCGGACTATTTATTTATTGAATGATAAGTTATGAATTATTTGGCTTTAATTATTACGATGCTGAATAGTACTATTGATATTTGATGGTGTGTGGAGGTATAGTATATTCGGGATTGTTTCTAAATAGAAACCTTATGTCAGCTGGTTGAAAAAAGGGCTGTTCTTCAATGGTTGGTGCCAGCAGAATTAAACAAATTCTCAGCAGAAGTTTAAACTAATTAAACTATTGAGAGCGAATTAAGATTTAGATGAATTTGAGTTTTTGAGAATTATAATTGGATTTCTAAAGAACTAAATTTAGAATTAGATTTTAGGAATTCAATTTAGAATTAGATTTTAATTATGAATATATGTAGATTCTAATTTTGAGAATAAGATATCAAAAACAAATTTCGAAAATAAAATTTCGAAAAAATATGTTCTAAAATATTTTTCTCTACAAGAATGTGAAAAAATGATTTAAAATAAAACAGACAATAAATAGCTGGCATACAGTTAATTCAGCGTCATAACTACCCTTCTAAGTGTAGTTTTATACATATGTATATCTTGCATATGTATCATTTAAAAATTACAATATCTTCGTCAATTTTAAACTGATTTTAGCCAACCCAGGTTCAAAATTGAAGAGCAGAATAGAAAGAATGACACTGAGATTTATTTAAAAAAAAATTTGAACTCACAATTATTGTTTTCATTGGTTTTTAAAAATAAGTTAATTTTTTCCTAAAAGTTCAAAAAAACTTATAATGAAATTCGAATATTAGTGATATCACGATTGTTTTGTCCTGTATTACTAATGTTTGCAACCATAAACCAAAACAATTGATTGAAAAATCACCAAGCTTTTAAATATTGAAAAAAAAAAATGAAATTATCTCCCCAAAAATATAATATTTAAAATATCAACAATTTAAAAAAAAAGTATAAATAATTCCTTAATATAACTACAAAGTTTGAGGTAAATTGATCTGTAAATGAAAAAAAGTGTTTCCCACCTAGAGCACCTTCCTTACTAATTGGTTTCTCTTCAAGAGAGTTTTAGCAAATCACCATCACATAATATCTACCCACAACTTATCATTTTATTCTGCCTTCACCGCTCAATTTTCTTCATTGTCGAGTTCATTGAGTCATTATCTACAAGCAGTCCTAGGAACAGGTAGAATTCCCCTGTCTAGCTGGAAAAGAGGTACGGAGAATGAGAGCCTGAATATCACGACAGAGGTGATATGGGATAACAGGTGTTCCGTTGTTGGCTGCGTCAAAGACTCTCTCCTCGTAGCCGCTAAAAACTTAGCCACTCAACTTAGGGACTTCATAGTAGAAGATAATTGAAGATATAAATATCATGGGAAAATTAAATGGGAGCATCAGCTGATCAATTCCGTTTGCTCTCTGGTTGATTTGCTGATGAAAACTGAGTGGCTGTAAAATAATATAGACTTGAAATTAATTAAATTGAAAAAGACGTATAGTAACTGTGGGCTTAGTGAAGTGAAGAGGACTATTTTCACAAGTAAACAATTTAAGAGAAATCAATAGAAAATGTTGAATCGAGAAGTATACTGGCGCTCCTGAATTATAGCTAAATAATAAGTGAAGGACTGACTTATTATTAAATAAGTAGAATTACCTAAGATTGAAATAGTTACCTGACAATATCTCATACCTGAAAAAACAGCTGCCAATTACTTATACGAGTGTCAGAATTGTTTTTCAGAAGCTAATAGATGTTAGCAGATTTATTTATAAATTGACGGTATCAATTCATCATTTGTGAATAAATTGAGTCTGTCAACCCACCTTTAGTTGGCGGAAAATACAGTCTGAGCATAATAAATATAGATGATTAAAGTGATTTTCTATCAATGAGTTTTATCTTTCATAACAATTTTTTCTTGAAAATATAGTATGTTTCAGAATTAAGTGAACCAGCTTTGCGTCTCAAATGAATCATTGAAAAATAATGTATAAATCGATATATTGTAAATTATATTTAATCTACTGGCGTCATAATTATCTTCTATTTCTAGGCCTTTAGAATATAAATTCATACTTCGTACTATGGCTGTAGATCGAAAATAATAGTTACCAAGCTCCAAAAGGACGGTAGGAATAATTCTTCAATTTCCAAAAAGTCGGTAACGAATTGTTCAGCTGTTTTGAAAACCTGATAATAAGTTAAAGTGGACTGTTTCTTCCTTTGGTACTGCTGGACGAGGCCGTAACCAGATATATAGCTGATCAAAAGTATTTGTGAGAATTTGCACGAAACCACGTCAGTATCATAGTAAATTGGCTTCAAAATCCGATATTAGCAAAATTACTGTAACTAATCCATTGCTGAGACTTCACTGTAAGTGATCAATTGCTGATAGAAGATCTGAGAACAAAACTATTTACAATGTTGAAAAGTCAATAGATTTCTGACCCGAAAGGATTCGTCACATTCTGAATCATGCAGCTGAGTTTCTTACGCTCCATACTAGGAGTTCAAATGAGAAGTTGCGAACTATCATAATGATCGAGATTGGAGTTCGAGAAGTCTTGCCTATCGTAGGATTGTGATGAGGCATCAAAATGCTGTCTGTGATATTATATGTCCTCTCGTATTTGTACTTTATTGAACCAAATTGAAGTTAGATGGTACACCTTTCTCATTCTGGTATCAGAGTATCTACCAGGCACTAAGATGGAATTTTCGGCCTGGGCTCATCATGCAGTCTCCAACAGGACTCAGCAGCATCAAATTGATCCAAATAGACTCAAAACTGGACCAAATAACATTTTATCCTATATAACAAAAAGGAGTCTAGACCTTAATCCGTATTTTTTTTCAATCTGGTCTATTTTGGAGAAAGGAATATCAGCTACTCTTAATGCTTCAATCCAGTCGTTGAAACTAAAATTACATGGGGAATGGAAAACATTTCAACAAGTATAGATAGGGTTCAACTGCGCATACCCTTTTTATGGGGTATTACTCCGCACCCCATATAATTTCAAAACCACTTGTTTTGGCCTAAATCTAATTGCACCATCATTACAAGCATCTTCTTTTCTCCCATAAACATTATGAAGCACCATTATCCTATTAGTATTTCTAGAGCTGAGTTGCGATTTATGTAGTAGGGTGGGCCAAAAAATAGGGGTTTTGGACAAACTTCAGAATCTAAATATGGAATAGTTATAATAAGTTGATACGTTATAAAAGAACATTGCATGCCAATTTTATGTCCAAGCCATTTCTGGATATTTTTGAGTTGCCCCGAAACATTTGAAATTTTGTACAAAATGATTTTTTCCCATTAATTTTGACATATTCGATTTTTTTTTTCAGTGGAATAGTTAAAATTAGTTGGCACGTTATGAAAAAACACAACTTGCAAAATTGCAGATTAATATTTGATACTTTTGAGTTGCCCTAAGCACTTTTTTGTGAAATATATTATTATTACAATATTTCTGTTCAAATTTGGCTTCTAGAGCAATCATGCTGCTATTGTGATAAGATAGAAGTAATTAAATTCTCAGAATAACTTTGTGAATTGTATTTATTTCGTTTAAAAAAAAATATTTATCAATATTTTCGCATTGCAAAAATTTCGAATTTACTCGGATTTCAGCGAATGGATAATAACACATGCATTTCGCTTTGTCCACTTTTTTGAATCACCAAGTGTCCCAAGTATGGAAATGTTGGTTATAAATTTCTTTATTATGTTCTTCATTGAGCACCAGACCTCCCAAAGTGTGGAGCACTACACTGACTACAGTCTCAAGCTGTGCCTAAATTCGAACAACTTGGAGGGGTGGAGGCATTTGTAAACATTGTCGTACCTGTCTAATTATCCGGCACAAACACCAAAATAAGTTCTTTTCAAGCTATCTTCCTATTCTAAATTAAAATAAATCAGAGTTTATGAGTTTTTTGCCGATATGTAGTAAAAATCACCAAAAATGTTACTTTTCTGATATTGGAATCGCTTGGGGGCAACTGTTAATCATGACAGATTTCTCTCAAATTTCAGTACACGTACCTTTACTTGTCATCTCAACTTTATATCACTATTCCATAAGTAATTAACAATAAACGTACGATCGTATTATATTACTTGATGTAAGTAGTTTAAATTTAAATGTTGAATTTTTTGCAGATTCATTAAATATGTGTTTAAAAAGCAAGGGACAAGTATATTGGGGAGAGGGCATGTAGAGAGGGAAACACAGACGTTTAGATGAGGGGGAGGAGGATTTCATGTGGGAGAGGGGAAAATTGATGAGGGAGAGAGGGAACTAGATGGGGAAGGGGGGATTCGGATGGGAAGAAAG
Organism: Caprella mutica; assembly: GCA_947561585.1. Taxonomy (NCBI): domain Eukaryota; kingdom Metazoa; phylum Arthropoda; class Malacostraca; order Amphipoda; family Caprellidae; genus Caprella; species Caprella mutica. Next base: position 212,679 of record CANNZV010001888.1, read on the forward strand.
GGAGATTTCGATGAGGAGAGAGTGTGATTAAAATGGTAGGAGAGGGGATTTAGATGGGATGAGAGGGGATTTAGATGGGATGAGAGGGTGATTTAGATGGGAGGAGAGGGATATTTAGATGGGTTAAGAAAGGGGTTTAGATAGGGAGTGGGATGAATATTAAAATGGGGACAGGAGGTATTCAGGTGGGGGAGAGAAGTACTGTATTTATGCAATGCGCAGTAATACCCCTTCATGTGCGCAGTGATACCCCGATGCACTCACTAAAAGTTACGCACAAAAAAATGCAAATAAGTATTTTATTTATTCAGGTATTATTTTGAAACTGGTTGTGAACATTCTTCACTCATGATCATTTCATCACGAGAAAAAGAGTTTCTCCAGTACATTCAGTTTTCGAGTAATTACAGAGTTTGCGGGATTGTGCGCAGTGATACCCCGTCCGACCCTATGTGTCGTTTGCGATCAATTTGTTCCTAGACTGAAATCTGTTCTTCGTACTATTGTTATATCGAAAATATGGTGGTCTGTATCGTTTGCTTATTATTCATCACAGAATTGCAATCTACAAAATATTTTTCGTACCTTCTGTATTTTATCTTTTGCATTTTATTATTTATACTTATACAATATACAGCATATTAAAATTTGTAGCCTTTATTCATTTATTGCTTGGTCTTTCTTCCTAATTTGTTTAATCAAAATGTTCCCAATATTCATTATATTATGATATTCAATTTCTCAACAATTTTATAAGTATATAATTTATTATTCAATATGTACTTCTAAAATGATTCATTTTCTACAAACGGTGAAATTTTCAGAGCAGAATGTTTAATGGATTGAAAATGACAGTAACAAAATTTATGAAGAATGGGCATTATTGTAGATGGAAATTCATATAAATTGAGAATAGTATTTTGTATAGAAATACATGACATTAGTAGTGAGGTGGCATTATCCTTAGTTGACTGGCACCGATGGAGACTGGTACCATAGTTTGTATTTTGGATCTAAGACCCAAGTAATAGTGTGGAATTTAATAATTAATAATATATATCAATCCGCGAAAGTATCAAATAAACCAACATTTTAATAGTAATACATGTAGTAGATAATGCATTTATCTAAAATCATTAAAATTCTATTTTCTTTAACCAGTGTCATTTACCCTTTAAGAGTATCTTTATATATAAAACTTTCACTTTATCATTATAAATACCTTTATATATACATATCATATCCTTTATGTATTCAACAGACCCGGAAAAATCTGGACAGAATATTTTTCTTCACACATCAAAGGTGACTTCAAACTTCTTCATAAAACTCGTTTCTCATTAATTTTCTTCAAAAGATGATTAAGAGAACATTTCCAAAGTTTTCCATTATACAGACTCTGAAATAAAATTCACTGAATGATAATAAAGTTCCATGGATAAGTGAACTATCTAAATCTGGTTATAATACACTGCGACCAGAATTATTAGTCCTAAGTGTTTTTTGACTATATCTCAAAAACGGGCAGCGGTAAATTTACGAAATTTTCACCATAAGTGTAGAAGAATATGAGACACATTCGTGTCATTATACGAAGGTTAACTCTTTTTAATTTTGAATTTATTTAATATTTCCATTTTTCAGGTGATCAGAATTATTAGTCCCGATTTTTTCGTTTCTTTATAAATTTGTTACAAGGATAAATAAACGAATTTTTTAAATAACAAAACTTTTAACATCAAATACCAAATACAAATACACTTTGTAAACACAAGAAAGTAGTCAATAGTGAATTTAATATGGCAGAATTCATGATTATTTCCCAATGTGAGATCCTTGGGATTTTATGACTTGAAACATTCGTTCAGTGACAGAATCTGTTAGTTTTTTGATAGTAGAAGGATCCACAGCCTTCGCAGCATTCTGTATGGCAGCCCAGAGATCATTTTTTGATGAATACTGCTTCCCATTGCTGTAAACACTTCTTTTGATGATGGCCCATAAATTTTCAATGGGATTTAAATCGGGTGAGCAGGCAGGCCAGTCCATCAGGGTGTTATTCTTAAAGCCCAGTGAGTGCAAGAACTCTTTGGTTTTCTTTGCTGCATGCGACGGAGCATTATCTTGCATAAATATGATTTTACGGCGTTGTTCCAAAGGCAGGTCATCTAACCAGTCTGAAAGAGCAGAATCAATGAACTCACAGTAGCGCTTAGAATCGAGTTTAACACCTTCTTGCACCTTCACAGGACCAATGAGTACATCCCCTATAATTCCCGCCCAAAACATCACCCCTCCACCACCTTGCTGACGTCGCAAACGCATTTGGGAAGGGTCATCCCCAAACACCCATCCTTTGGACCATCCATCAGGGCCATCCAAAGTTGCTCTACATTCGTCAGTGAATAATATAAGCTTTGGAGAGGTTCTCATATATCTCTTGGCCCAATCTAGACGCCTCTCTTTGTGTTTTGGGGTGAGAGGAGGAGTTATAGTGGCTTTTTTTTTGTTTAGCAAATTTTCCAAGAACTGAATTGCGGGTCGATTTAGACACATCTGCAACCCCGGAAGCGGAAAAAATGTCCTTGCTTGTTGAACCAGGGTTCTTCTTCAATGTAGCCTTCAGGCGGCGCACATCCCTTTCTGATAGTTTCCTCAATTTGCCTTTATCCTTGCGTTCTTTACGAATTTTCGGATTTTCCAAAAAACGCTTGATGGTTTTTACATGGCGTCCAATTTGTGCAGCTATTTCAGCTTGAGGCTTCTTCTTAGCTGTTAACTTGATGATAAGGTTTTTTTCTTGCTCTGAAAGGTCCTTTCCACGCCCCATTTTCAACTAATTAAATAAAAATTATGTACTGGACTAATAATTATGGTCACCTGAAAAAAGGAAATATTAAAAAAATTCAAAACAAAGAAGAGTACAACTTTGAAAATTAGTTAGAACGTGTCTCATACTCTTCTACACCTATAGTTGAAATTTCGGAAATCTTCCGCAAACGGTTTTAGAGTTATGGGCAAAAAACTCTTTGGACTAATAATTCTGGTCGCAGTGTATATCATGGAAAGCTAATGCAACCAAAAAAATGGTAACATTCATGCAAATACATTATACATTGCAGATATTATATTTCTTCAAATCATAGCTATTAAATTAATTCAGTATGGAAGCCACTATACCATTTTGCTTCCGATTTGAAGAAGCAAATATTTTATAGAAGTCAATAAATTTCTAGTATCCATCAATAGATTTTTATGAGATAGATCAAATGCTTGTGAAATTAAATTAACTTGCATGTTCTATTGATGCCTGAACTTTTTTTTGTAAATTTTTAATCAAACCTAGTTTTGGAAAAAAAACATAATTTTCTTTTTTTCAGTGCAGTATATAATTATTATTTAGTACTAGCTTCCCTATTTAACATTACGGTTACCGGAAAGATGCCCACAGGAAAAAAAAAACCACCGGAAAAATGCCCACAAGAATAACCTTTATGTTTTTATGTATTTTGAAAATAAGGAAGTTGTGGGCTTTTTTACCTGTGGGATTTTTTCCTTGTGGGTATTTTTCCCTGTGGGTATTTTTCTTTGTGGGCATTTTTCTTGTGGGTATTTTTCCTGTGGGCTTTTTTCATGTGGGCATTTTTCCAGAGGGCTTCTTTCATGTGGTCTTCTTTCCGGGAACCGCTATTCAAATCTCAAATAACATCCTTAATTCTTGCCTGCGTTTTACTGCAGTATCAAAAATAATGAGAACAATTGAGAATCTAAACTAAGGAATTAAATCATTTTCAGCACAGGATCACATGAATAATTTAAAAAGTAAGTAACTCATACTTTTTATTCCAGATATACTCAAAAATATAATCAAAATTTCTTATATCCAACCTGTAAAGTGTTTTGTGTTTATCCGGAAAATATTTATATTCAAAAACAATTATTCACTTTAATTTCGTAGCTCCTTTTTTGAAATAACTTTTTCATAAGTGTATCCATAATTTCAGTCCTTTGGTAAATGCAACCAAATAATTTGGTAGCTATTCATGGCATTTCCTAATATTCATTTACTAGAATCTATCATCGGAATAATTTATAGATCTCAATCAGGTCAGGTCGATTATATTCAGAAGTTCCATGAAGCAATCATGAAAATTACCTATAATCCCGTCCTGTTACTCACTTTAATACTAAATTTGGAGTTATGAACAATTACCCTCTTTCTTATTAGTTTGATAAATTGGCCGATGGTAATAACCCCAATTACCAATAAATGGCTATATCATGCCAGCTGAGATTGTTAAAATATCACTTTTCGAGAATTCTCCATAATTTGAGATACGGAGGATATGATTTACACGTTAGTTAATGCTGCAAACTTAGTGGAATAATTACCAAATTATATGATAAATTGTCTACTTTATCTTCAGATGTGCTATAAACCACTACGAGTGTTGAAATTATCATAGAATGATAAATCTTTAATATACTTTCTTAAATTCTTGGAGACTAAAACTATAATAATGAAATTATACATCTATATGAGTACTAATTATATCTCAGAACTACACTAATATGTTTCAGATGTGAAGGGTCATCATTCAAGAGTCGGTATATTTGATGAGCAATATTATGAACACATGTCGAACTCCTTGCACCTTAATTTCTGTATCTCAAGAAAAGTTTTTGGATTCGTAATTGCTTCAAGGGGTTCCATGTCAGACAAAGTTTTAATCATTGCATCAATTTGAAGGTAATTATCTTCAAAATAGTTCGAACTTTGGGAAGATATTGAATGGAGAAATTAAATGCATATTACATCGTATATGCCTGCATACATATCATGCCGCGGAAATATGTTACTCAAAACATAGGTTCTTTATAGAATATGGTGAATTTAAAAAGGGAGTTTTGTTGTTTGTTTTAAAAACACTTTTGCACTAGAATTTTTCTTGGTACTATTGGTAGTATTTATCGTGTAATAAATGTGAGAAGTTTAAATTAAAATTTTATGCTTCCCAAGGAATTGAAAGTAGAAAAAGTTAATATTGAAATTATAAAAAAAATGAATTTTTAAAACTATACCTTACAAATTTAAAATTAAATCAAATAAGCTATAGGCTATTGATACTATTATTTTAATTTGATTTTTTTTTGTTCATTTGAATCATGTGAATAAACTTTATTTTCAAATATAATGGGGAAAATACAATTTATATTTCAATGGCCTTGTGAATCCTTTAGAAATAAAATATTTTTCTGAGTGGTATTATGACAGGAAGGAGCCAATAAATATTTTAGTGCAAACGCTAATTTTGAGAAAAAAAATTATTTATTTATTTATTTTAATTGGTCATTTATACCAAGAAACGTTTATAATAACTTTAATCAAACAATACTGTTTGAACAGATGATGAGAATACACTGTTACTGTGCCTCTCTCGATAGAGCTTAGAATAATGTATGAAATATCATGCATATACTTTATCATTTTTAACCATTTTACTACGTAACACATTTCTGACTTTCAATTACAGTGGACTAAATTCCGGACGTGTAAGTTCTTTATTTTACCAAATTAAGTTCTACATTAATCAAAACATTTTTATTTCCAAAGTTTTCTACAGCGAGATTCTATCTGTGAGTCCAAACTCGTTGAAATATTTTAATTAAATTCTTCGTAGGTGTTGTACCTTCGAAGAATTAACTTTCCCAAAAATACTAACTACTTTATTAGAAATTTGTAGGAACTCTTACTCGTTCGTTGTATATTTTGAGAAATTAGCAACTAAATTATGAAAATGAAAACTGCTTATTTTTTAAATCCACATATTTCAATGATAGGAAATGCACTAGAACTCTTCTATAGTGAATATAGAGTCCTGAGTAAGAGAATTAATTCATATAGTAAACAAACTTCTTTTAATCTGCCTAGAATAGCATCTGTTTTAAGAAAACTATTAGTCATTTCATGGCAGACTAAAGGATATTTGTTCACTATACGGTGTTATTCTCTTATTTATGGAATCTACATTTACATTAGTGGAGTTCTACTGTATAATTAGATGAATTTGTTGGGTATGATTTGGTTTACTCTTAATCGTAAGTGATCAATTAAAATTACATTAGTTAGTAAACAAATAAGTAAACCATTATTTTAATCCTTTTTTTTTCCTCTCTTAGAATCAAATGTAGTGCTACCCAGCTGGAAGTTCTTGTCACCGGTCATCGACTTTCTATCGGAGACAATAATCGACTTATGTACGACGGTATAAGATTCATCGGAAAGCCAATCGGGTTTTATCATCTTTTAATATAGTCTATAGTCGATCGTTTTTGTCGAACATATATGCCAAAGATAAATAGACAATAATGTCTGAAATTGTGATCATTTATAGTGAAATTCGTTGGATATTTACTGAATTGAACAGTAAAAGATTGACCATAACCGATTATAATTTACTGACTTGGATATATTTCATGACAAATCTCTCTCCAGTCAAAGAAGGTGAATTGTTTTGATCCAACAATAAGAAGAATTTGATGGAAAAAATACTTTTGATCTGTATTCAACAGAGAATATAACCAAATCAGGTATAAAACCCATTTATTTTCTGGATCTATAGTGAAATTTCTTGTATCATTCAGAGTAGTAAATCCTAAATATATCCCACGTTTTAACACTAGAACTATCAAGCAGTCAATTTGACTGTTTTTTTGCAAGTTTCGCAAGTTTCTCAGAGGGAAGATTTAGGTTTTCTCTCGAGCCTTGCATGTGCGAGTGCGACTTTGGGTTAAGTTCACCGCCCTGTAATTCACCGCCGGAAAGATCACAGCCCTCAGTTCACCTCATGGTAAGTCCACTGCAATTCAATTCTCAACGCGCTAAATTCACAAAAAAATTCAAATTCAAATTATAACAAAAGTATCAATTACAAAAATGATACACAATAGTCGAAATTTATAATAAAATGAAACTAGAAATATGAACCAACAGCTATTAGATATAAATTAGGTGAATCATTAGTTTAAATACACCTTATTAAGTATTTGGTACGCTTTTCTAATCAAAGTAAATAACTATGGGGAGGATTAGTAAAAGATTATATTAAAAAGAAGTAAATTAGGTATAATGATATAATGATTGATGTCTCAACAAGATATTTTGAATTAGTATTAAGTTATACTATACATTTAATCAAATAATACTTATATAAGCTACTGAAAAATTTCGTATAAGTTGTTTATGACTTAAACAACTATAATCCCAGGTATTTAACGTTACAGTAGCTACAAGAAAAATCATTGAGCTGTGAAAACTAGTTATCTTACAAAAATAAGATTTTAATACACATAAGCAGATAAATAATATGTAGAGGAAAATAATTAGGTGATGTTTTATGTACTAAATAAAGGAGTCACATCTGAATGCCAAACACAAGTTTATGGAGACCTGAACGAAACTACCTGTTATGTTTATTTTTATTTTATCATTTGTTACCTATGGTCATTTTATTATTATTGATACTCACAATTAAATATATGAGGAGTGTTCTAGTAAGGTAATGTGTGAAATAATTGCCATTTGTAAAGTGTATAAAATAGTTAATGTAATGTATAAAATACTTGTATATATCATTGACGTATGATATAAGAATTTCTCAAATCATTTTTTGACCTTGGATCGAAAGATTTAGCAACACACATTACTTGAATTGGAATGTGCCATGCGGGGAATTTACCACAGGGTGAATAATTTCAGTTGCTGCAAGCTCACCAACAGTGAATTGATTTCATATAACTTTCCGTCGGTGAATTGAGGACTGTGAACTTACCTTGATTTGCTTGTTGCAGTCATATATGGATATATCGACATAACATCTTGATACAGAGAACACAAACTTCTTGGTTTGGTGAGTGATATATAATTCATCCATTCGTTCTATAGTACTCTCAAGTTACCTTCAGTAAACTCACTTCATGAACTAAGTCTCTGTATATGAAATATATTATTTGATTGCAATAGTTATGAAGCATTTCTAAGCCAACAATGCTGTACGTATAGAAGACAAGTTTAAGAGAAATCTATAAATAAATAATTATATTTTGGAATCGTTGCACACAGTATTCTTGAATTGAAACATTTAATTTTTGTTAACTCCAGATAATCAATTCGATTGAAATTTATTGGGAGTAGAGTTTGATCCTGTGTGTCATCAATTGAGCCTAACTGACCTTTAAATTGAGATAAAGCTTGTTTGCTTACTGGGATGAACAAACAGAATATATTGAGGCCACCTGACAATAACGCCAATTAAATCATTCAAAGTAATTCGCACAATAGGATTGATTAGCTAATAAAATATACTGATGTTGAATCAAAAACATCCATCAATTTGCTCAACTGTACATTGAAATTAAAACGTTTCAGATTAGGATGCTTAGATGTTTCACAGATGGTGCCAAAAGTGAGAAACTTTACTATTCATTTCCATCATACTATAAAATAGATGTTTATATGTTTCAAGATATTGAAAATACATAATTACGATACGTTTTAGTGCCTCAGCATTCCAGCATGATGCAAAGAAATCAACTTTTATTCTTTTTGATTTGTGATCTCATAAAATTAGTGCATGGATAATGATCACTCGTCCAACCAAATTTCAGGCAAATTGGATGTATATTATTTTTTTGAGTCATAATTAAATGACCTTGACCATGACATTTGAACAGATTGCTCCCAAAATCTAATCAACTGGTTCTTTGATAATCACCAATCGTCACACCAGATTTCAGGCATTTGGTTGAAAACCTTTTGAGTTATAAATGACCTTGACCTCCCTCAAATCTAATTAAATGGATTAGCACTTTTAATGCTGAGGGAAATTAAAGTGCACTGCACTAAAACACTTCCAAGATTTTGATCTACACAATTATATGAAAATATTAGCCGATGTTAAGTTTCACACTTCTCTGTCCTTGCGTATAAGGTCTCAAATTTTGTCCAATTGTACACCACTTTGAAGAGTTAGAAATTACTACAAAGAACAAATTTTGAAAATACTAATATCTAAAATGGTATCAAAAGAATATAGTACTCGTGTATAACATTTTTACTTTGTACTAATTTCACCTAACTTCATATTATACTTTCAATTTAAGTTATTATGTTCACATATTGTTATAAAACATAATTTACTTCACATTTTAGACATTTTTTCATAAATTAATAAACTGATAGTTGAGCATTATTATAATCAATTATAATCAATCATTTTTATTTTAACCTTCAATTACATTTACTTTTTTCTGTAGTTTCCAAAGTAAAATGAATTCGATATATACAGAGTATGTAAGACTTTTTCGAAATTAACATTTTTTTAATAAGTTAAATAGCTTCTTTGAACTAACTATTTCAGACTAATTCCGATTGTACATGAGGTATTGCTGGATAATAATTAATATAATTATTACATTGTTTCAATTCAAAATATATTTCAACGTGGTATTCTAGGTACAAAAGGTGGCAAAATCCATCATTCAAATTAAACTCATTTGTGCAGAATAAAATAAATCAAGTAATAATCATCTCTTTCCAATTATTATCATAGTTTAATAATTGTTCTTTCCTTGTAATCGATTCTTCCTTAGTTAGTGAGTTATGTTAGTATATGCTTTCAGGTTGTAACATATTCACAAATATGGTAACATAAGATACTGCAAACAAGATGCTTTATTTAATCACAGGACACTACCCAATCTTCGGTGAAGGAAATTAGTCGGATGTGCATTTGTTTGTTAGTAGGTAGGGTGGCACCCCTGTTGGTTAAAATTTAACGTTCATTTTTTTATTAATGTTACGTTTTTATATACGATTTAATTCCCTAACTAAATTAATTGATGTACATAATACAGAGTTCCATGACTTAGGCCCATACTATACTAGCAGTTTCACCGCCGCGGTGACACTGCCTTGGTACTGCTTCTTAAAATTCAAAGTATGTATACTAGGCCATGAGGATGCGATGTGTCTGGCGGGTTCTCACCGCTTTGCTAAGTATATACTGGGCATTAAGAACGCGGCGTATCCGCCGGGTTCACGCTGCTCTGCAAAGTATACTAGGCGGTGAGAACGCGCCAGATACGTTTTACAGTCTTTACAGTGTTTTCTGTAGAAATTGAATGTTGATTCAATACAAATTTTATAAATAAATGAATTTCCTTTATGTGTTATTTTGAGATCTCTGGTATTTTTTCCAATTTTTTTTTATAAAAAATTTTATTTCCTAAAAACAGTGTTTTTTTTCAATTCTTGAGTCTGATTGGTATATAAATGTATACATATATTTACTAGTGTACTACCCCATAAAATTGATGGGGAATCAATAGTAAAAGGAAAAAATGTATATAATTAAAAAAAAATTATGTAATAAATTGAAGCTATGTAAAAAATATGTAGTATCTAAATAAAATTGATGTAAATATATCTATGTATTTAAAAAATTATGTGAATAGAAATTTATGTAAAGAATTGTACATAAAGATATAGGTACATATTTTTATATATTAGCTTTATTGGGATATCTTCTACTTTAAACTGGTCTTTGTATGTGCTTATACTTTGACTGTTGCGGTGAAACTGCTCAGTATACTTTTCAAAACGTTGCTACCGCGGCGGTGGTAACGCGTCCAGATGCGGTGCCACAACCTATCGCCGTAGCAACGCAGACTGCCAAGGCGGTAGCACCACCAGTTTGATATGCAAATTTGCTTTTCCATTCATTTAAACGTGATTAATTGTAGATGCGTAAACAGGGCAGTGGCAATGTGGCGGTGAAACTGCCAGTATAGTATGGGCCTTATAGGGAATTACCAAAATTCGAATAACAAAAAATCCAGGTGTTGGAAAACTGAAAAACAGAAAAACATGAAAGCATATAAATTACAATTCTAGATAAGAGAAATTTGAAGAATTGTACTGATTTGTTTTTCATATATTTTTACGATTTTTTGGTTTTTTGGTTTATCCGGAAATTTTAGATAATTTTCTGTTCCGAATTTGTAATTTCTCTGTTATTTAAACAGATTTTATGCACTACTAATTGTAGATTGAATTAACATATAATTATTTAGTGCAAGGAAATTACCACGTATCCTCCTGGTTAATATAATATTGTATTAATTGTTATCCCTGGTCTGCAGATTGTAAAGTAGTGGAATTTTGGGGTGCTTAGGATAGTGAAGTACTCAAAGAATATTCATATTTGAGAAATTAGAGATCAATAAGTGAATCTGCCCCATTTATTAAGAGTTAGTTAGATAGTTCCTTCATCCTATTTTCACCACAACTAATACAAAATTGACCACTTATATATATTCAATTCTATTAAAGATCCCCTCCAAGCAATATTTTTTTGCTTCTAAAAGAAATTTGGCCAAAGTTATGATTGCAAAAAAACACATACATGCAGAAAGTTTCCTTCCAATTATTCAAGCACTTTATTCAATGTATCTTAAAGAACTCCTAAACAATTTATTGATACATAAATAAAGTCTGGAGAAAGCCAAATTACATACCAGGATAATGTTTTTTTTGTTGGAAATTTTCATATAATTCATAACCATTTGAATTTCTTTATTAAAATTAGCTACGTCTAAAAAATAACCGAACCGACAATATTGTGTTATCATTATTTTATTATTTGAATTTTAACGGCACCATTTCAGAGCCTATTTGAACTATTATGACATCGCTACAATAGTTACATAAGTACTGACATATAAACAATCACTGTATGGTGTACTATCAGAGAAAAGAGTCACTGTGATGATATACTATCAGAGAAAAGAGTCACTGTGATGATGTACTATCAGAGAAAAGAGTCACTGTGATGATGTACTATCAGAGAAAAGAGTCACTGTGATGATGTACTATCAGAGAAAAGAGTCACTGTGATGATGTACTATCAGAGAAAAGAGTCACTGTGATGATGTACTATCAGAGAAAAGAGTCACTGTGATGATGTACTATCAGAGAAAAGAGTCACTGTGATGATGTACTATCAGAGAAAAGAGTCACTGTGATGATGTACTATCAGAGAAAAAAGTCACTGTGATAATGTACTATCAGAGAAAAGAGTCACTGTGATGATGTACTATCAGAGAAAAGAGTCACTGTGATGATGTACTATCAGAGAAAAGAGTCACTGTGATGATGTACTATCAGAGATAAGAGTCACTGTGATGATGTACTATCAGAGAAAAGAGTCACTGTGATGATGTACTATCAGAGAAAAGAGTCACTGTGATGATGTACTATCAGAGAAAATAGTCACTGTGATGATGTACTACCAGAGAAAAGAGTAACTGTGATGATGTACTATAAGAGAAAAGAGTCACTGTGATGATGTACTACCAGAGAAAAGAGTCACTGTGATGATGTACTATCAGAGAAAAAAGTCACTGTGATGATGTACTATCAGAGAAAAAAGTCACTGTGATGATGTACTATCAGAGAAAAGAGTCACTGTGATGATGTACTATCAGAGAAAAAAGTCACTGTGATGATGTACTATCAGAGAAAAG
>CANNZV010001888.1:225409-348291 GCA_947561585.1 Caprella mutica
CTATCAGAGAAAAGAGTCACTGTGATGATGTACTATCAGAGAAAAGAGTCACAGTGATAATGTACTATCAGAGAAAAGAGTCACTTTGATGATGAACTATCAGAGAAAAGAGTCACTGTGATGATGTACTATCAGAGAAAAGAGTCACAGTGATAATGTACTATCAGAGAAAAGAGTCACTTTGATGATGAACTATCAGAGAAAAGAGTCACTGTGATGATGTACTATCAGAGAAAAGAGTCACTGTGATGATGTACTATCAGAGAAAAGAGTCACTGTGATGATGTACTATCAGAGAAAAGAGTCACTTTGATGATGAACTATCAGAGAAAAGAGTCACTGTGATGATGTACTATCAGAGAAAAAAGTCACTTTATTCTGTATTTCACTGTTATTGAAGAAAGACAGGTTCAGTTTAGAATAAACTGAGCTGAAGTGATCCAATGCTTCAAATGAATCTAAATTGAGCTTAGACTCTACTGGAACCTGAATTCTAAAGACTATCAAGTTCAAAGGCATTGGAATTTGATTGAGACCATTCTTTACATGTAATTACCTGATTGAACTATTAACCGGCACTGTATGTACATATTCATCTACTGTAGAACTCTTCTCTAGTTAAATTCCTGAGTAAGAGAATCACCCGTATTGTGGACACATTTTCTATAATTTTGTTTTTGCACTATACGGGATAATTTTCATAATCAAGGCTCTACATTCACTATAGAAGAGTCCACTATATAGGAGTTCTACTGTATTTCTCTTGTATAATTCGTACATTGATAAACTGCAAGTGTTTTAATAAAAATAATCGGTTTCAAAAATAATCTACATAACACCTATTAAATAATACTGAAATGGTAAAAAGACGGAATACATTGCATAGCTGGAAAGGCTGGCGTGAACAGCGTAAAGCATTTAATATCATAAATAATAGATAGCTGTGTACTCTGGTGATTTTTCATTTGAATCTTCAATGGAAGGACATGGTTTGAGATTTATTTTCTGTTGGTATTTTAAATTTATTGTTTGAGTGGGCATACCTAGCTGGAATTAGAAAATTATGTTTCAATTATTCAATTCTACAAAAGCAGCGATACCAAAACAAAGACAGATAGAATGCAATTGATAATATCATGTGCAATGTTGATGACTAGCAGAACTATTGCATAATACTCTCTTTGAATTATTTAGTTGTTTACATTTTGAACACTGCATAAATGAATATGAAATTTTGATTAATATACACATTAATATATAATTTTCAACATTATACAAAGTAGTAAGAAAAACATGTATGGTTCAAAATTTTGAACCCTGTACAAATTAGTACGATTATATGTTATTAAACTCATACGATTGATTGAACATTGCGTCAACAAATAATTAGTGAAGCTTGAACATTTTGAAAAATTCAAGCGATTGAAATTCATATAGATAACAAACGGATAATCTATAAAATACAGCGTGACTCACAAAAAAGAGGGAAGAAAATAAATGATGATAACTCAAGAAGAAGTACTCTTAGAAAGATTGTATATTAAAAACATATAGAAAAACCAGATAAAACTAGGTTCTTCATTTTTTCCCTTGATTTACATTATTTTTCTCATCCAAATGAAAATAACTCATTGTTATTCACATTGATTACACACAATACATATGTTTCATCAAAATCCTCCTCTTACTCCTCATAATCAGAAGGACGATGTTGTGCTAATAATGTGGTAATTTGCACGTACGCCAGTGTAATTTCGTCTTTGTATTCCATGTGCAGCGGAAAGTACTTCTATGAAATTTCTATTTAGATATTGGCATCCTAGTTGGAAAATCTATAGAAACACGTCTAATATTATCGATTACAGATAATCTTGATTGTCTTGTATCAAGTTATCATAAACGTCAAAATTTACCATCAGGATTTTTTCTTCTTTAATGTCCGAAGAAGGACGATAGACTGTCAGGATTTATTAAGATTTGGTTTCAGACACATCAGCTATCGTCGTTGATAGATCACCTTTCACCATTGATTAAAATCGTCGCTCTGAATTCGATGAAATGTAATAATAATTTGACGAATCGGATGTGAGTGTCTTTGAAAAAAATTCAATATTTTTAAATTATTTGTCAAACTATTATTATAGAAATATATATTGTTATTTATAGCTGGTAATGAATAATGATCGCAGTGTTGATAATTTGTTAACACTGATAGCATACTTATAGCATATACACTTTGTCAATCAAATTACATATTGTAGATAAATTATATGTTAAAACAGATAATTCATTTTAATGAAAATATGAATTAATATCCTTTTCCTAAATTTCTACTTTAAATTAACTGAAAATGGATTCGCATAGCAATTTATTTATTTTTGTTTTGCACTGAATTCAAATGAAAGTATCAAATATAAAAAAGTAAGTAACGTGAAACAAAAATACTGAAATTATTAGCCACTATAAAAGCATATGTGTTTTAGATATATGTACAATACTTATATGGGTAAAATTATTAAACCAATTAAATATCAAGTGATTCGTTTTGATGAATAGTTAGTTTTATACTTTCTAATTATGTCATAGAATACTTAATTACTTTTCGATGATTTGTAACATTAACTAAGAGTTCGCAAACCAGTGTAAATACTCGAGATGTTCATTTACTTCCTTTAATACTTCCTTTAATACTTTCGTGTTTGTTTCTTATATGCAGTACATCATCATTTCGTTAATAAAGTCATGTGAGAGTTGTAATTATGAACGAAAAAAGGCTGCATGAATGGACATGATTCAAACATGTAAAATAGTAATTATAATTTTCAAATTATTAAGTCGACTCACTCCTCAAATGAGAGACATAGTTTGACGTAATCGAATGCAATATCCTAATCCATCTCATATATATCCATGCAGTTGATTTAGTGGATATATTGTTCTGGCGATGAATCATGTACATTCATGTTTGGATATTAAATCACGCATATACACAACCATGGTAATTCAAACTCGAGATTTCATTTGTGCTGAGGAAATGATGTTTGAACAAGTGTTTGCTAACTGTAATAACTATTTGAATTACATTACACGAATAACTATTCGAATAATACATTTCTTTACAAACTATAAGCCTTTGTATAAAATTTTTCTCGATATTTTAACTGTCCTACCGTTGGCTATGAGAAAAATATGATTTAATGAGTCTTATAATTACACATAATCTAGCAGTAAGAAAATCATTAATATTTTTCATTATTAGATATGATAGCATTGCTTAATTAGCTATCTAATTAATATAGAGATGAGAGATCTTTATAAATGTACAAGAACATAAAAATTAATAGTGTATTCATATTCAATTTTCAACGCTGCTTCATAGATTAGATTTAAATCGATCAAGTATCTATTTCATTGAGCTTCATATCACAATGGACTAGGTAGGCAACAAGAACTAATAGGAAATAATAATAATTCCATATCAGATTCATAATTCCAATAATTTACGGAAAAAAAGATGGATCTTGTATATCAGGCTTGAATGGTGCTAAATTTCTTGGATCAACATGTAGTCCAATTATGTTTTCAAATGAATTACACTTAATATAACGATAAGTTCATTGTGCGGTTCATTTTGATGATAAATTGAAAGAAAATTCCAAAAGTTTGCATATATCCAAGGCTTTTAATGTTTCTTCCGCCTAAGATTTTAAAAATATAATAAACAAGCGATAAAGTTTATAAGATTTATGTCTTCTACCGCATAGTTTTCTATCGATATAGTTCTGTAAGAATAATGTTTTTATAGTTAATGTTTTTTAAGGTGAACTATTCTCTGATTGGTCGGCAAGAAAGACACTAATCCATTAGTGCTCCGCCTCCTGTTGGCTCCTCCTCTTTCATAAAGTAAAGAGTTGAATTAAATTACTTTTAAGAATATAAAAACTATGGAACATAGATGGTTATTGTGTTATTAGAGGAATCTTCTAGTTTGTTTTACTGCACAGTTCATGATTGTTTAATGACCGGACAGGGAAGTTCAAGGGGGTTATCCCTTATATTTTGACCAAAGATTTTACTTACAATTCTTTTTGCAATCTTAGCTCTTCCCTCCCAAGAGTGGAATGACGTGATTACTTTCATATGAAACGAATATGTCACTGTTAGATATTCAACAATATGTGTTTCAACAGTTTTAAGAAATTGCTTTTGAGAATACTGAATGGACAAGGTTTCTATATTCTTCTCTTTGAGTTGCTTTGTGATGAGTCTTGCATAGGAGTTAGTATGTATACCTCTCACTTCTTTGTTATCTTTGATTTTTAGGCTGATTGAAAAGCTCTTTCAGGTCCTTTACAAACTCAGCACTGAATTTACTCTGCCGAATATTAAAAATTACACATATCAATTGAAAAATATAGGGTAAAGAATATCCAAAACTCACATCTTATCAATTAATTTCGTTATTATAATTCAGATCCAATTAATTTTCGTAAAATATAGAATATATTTACCACGTATTAGACCGTAATCTCACAAATATTAGATATATTCTTCACTCTAATTGCTGTTCATTATTACTACAGATTGAAGATTATCCCTTCAATGGAAGTTCCTGAAGGAATTTTCTCTTATGTAAAGATTATATTTCTCTTTTTTTTAAGAAGAAAACATCGTCTATTTGAATGTAAACATATGCGCAGATTTTTCGTTTTCAAAAAGAGACAGCTCAGTCATTGTGCAATAGTAAATGATTGGAAAATAGTTTATGCTAATGGTCCATAAAAGCTATGTAATGCCCAGCTTTTAAACTTTGGTTTATAATAGTTTTTCTTTAGAAGGAATTACACGTCAGAACCCATTGATTTCCAGATTACAAGAAGAACTGCAATAACCAATAATGAACTTGTTCTTGTTGTGTATAGAACTTTCACGCATATAATGTAACTTTGATACTGTGTGTGCATTTAATTTTAATGTGAGTTTCAAGAAACATTTGAATCATTCCGGCGATAAGAAGAAACATCTTTTAGTATGAAAATCAAATAAGGAAGTGTTAATTGCCATTATCACTTTAAGGATTTTTTATTAGTCATATCGAGTAGCTAAAGAATTTAACTACAACGTTGACCCTTTATATTCGCAATTAATTTTGCTTAGAGGTAAACTATAAGCATAATTCTTTCACCAGAGGTAAACTCTAGTGAAGGAACTATTGGAAAATTTACCCTTTACCCACATATGTTGGATATAGTTCTCTTACTCTTTTCTCATCATATTTTCCATTGCATTACCATGAATGGCCGGCTTAGTCCCCAGCACTAAACGAATCATGTCAAAACTAATATCAAATTTGTTGAATGAATCTATATTCTGTTCACCATTATAACCACAAAGTACAGAGCATTGGACAGCCTAGAACTCTTCTAAAAAGTCTTTTCCAATCATCAGGAAAAGTAATAATAATGATTTTATTACTGATATAGTATTCGAATAAAATTTCAGTTCAGTGTAAGTAACAATAGGTTCCTCATGGTAACTCTATTGTTACTAAGTTACTCAAACAGACTTTCTCATGAGTTACCTCAGAAAAGTCAGGTTCTCGGTTTATTAGTAATTTGATAAATAAATGGTAGCACTTCTTCTCCTGTGCACTTCCTATAATAATTACTTAAGTTATCCTATAATTGAAAAATACTGCATTTAGAAGGATTATTACAACTATAATCTAATTGCTTACACGGAAGTTCGCAAATCTTAGCACAAGTACAAACTTTGACGGAGTACTAGCTACTGGTGCGTTAAATGAAGCTATGACTTATTGCCTTGAGAAACCAATTCACTCATTTGGGCAGTTAAGCCACTGACTGCAGCTGGTTACAGCTAGGCATAAGGCCCAAGTCATTGAGATTACCTGTGGTCGCTAACTTATGTATTAATGCTGGCTTCTGTCAGCATCTTTAACTTTTAGCTTCTTTACTAGCTCATTACAAGTATATATTTTTATATGTTTTTAACGTTATTGGTTTTCACGTGGGATCAATTGCAAAGAATACTAATTTGATTGTACACTCTTTGCTTCTATTTTTAATTAGGATTTTATCAACAAACATTGCATGTTCAGCCTACATTTATGTTGTGAATATAAAAAATTAAATTAAATTAAATTTAGGTTTCTATAATAATTTTCAAAATAATAATCACCATTAAGCCAAATATTTAATATTAAATAGATTGAACCTATCCATTGTTGACTTTCAAAATGAACAGAGTACATTCTTATTTTTTGACTTAAAATTAGCAACTAAGAAATGGGCCTTGTGGTGTATTGGTTAAAAATTGTTTATGATCGAACTTATAGGAACAAATACAGGCTATCAAATCTCACGAGTAATACGATAAGGAGACATTTAAATGATTTTCAAGCAATAAATATGAATATATTTATGGATTATATATTGTTTATTATAATCTTCACTCATAGTCACAAAGTTTTAACATTTAATATTTATTAAAATAAAAATTTTAATTCAAAATTGCAATCAATTGAAATTCTCTCATTGTTTAATATGCTACTCTACAATACGAATTTTTCAATACTGTCATGAAACTCATAAACATTATGAAATTTAACAGATCACCATTATACTTAATTTTAAATAGCTAATACACTATGGTTATGAAAGTATTTTCTTCTAATTATAAGTTCTAATTAATCCGAGTTATATAATAATGTCCTTATATCAATCATTGATATTCCTATCTCCCTGCCTCCAACCAATGGGAGTGATTGCAGCTGCTGCTAATTGCTAAGCAGTCTTTCAATAGCAGAAATCATTATAATGAACAATATATGAATACATGGTAAATGGACGACAAAATGAGGGTTCTATAGAAACTATTTATCCTTTTAATAATGAAAGTGATTTTGAAAATTGATGGCTTTTGTAATTAAAAAGTGAATATCAAGTTTCTGAATTATACAGTAAACGTGATCGTGTAATTAAAAGTGTAATTAAAAACTGATTATCAAGTTCTGTATTATACAGATGACTTGATAATATGTATCACAGAAGAGATTAAAATTTTCATTTTTAAAATCGTATCACAGAAGTAGAGCATCGAATCAGAAATAAAATATAATTTTTTGTGAAAGAAATGAAAGCCAAGTCGAAAGAAATCCAAGAGAATTCAGTAAAGAATAAAAAAAAATATTATTCATCAAAGGTCATTCACGTGAACGTGATATGTACTGACAATATTTTTGTTGTTTAGGAGGGATCATTAATTCTTGAAAAGTTATTTTTAGCAAAACTGTCATACAGATGCTAATTACTATGCTATTAAATACTATAGAATGTTTTCGCTTATCCATAATTGTGGAGGGTTTCTATAATTAGTATTATTCAATTACTTCAATCAATATATACGGTTGAATGATGAGAAGAATTTTGGTAGTTATATTTGGTTTGAGTTCTGAGGTAACAAACTTATTAGATTTATATAATTATATCTTAAATATATAAGATAATTGATTGGTATATAGTTAGTTTGAATATTGTTGTGAAAATTATGTATTATTGGAACATATTATAGGATAGATTATGGACGTATTGTTACTATCAAATTAGCCTAGTATTCAAATGATGTTATTGACAATAATCCTTTAAATGTTAGACTAATGTATTACGACCAAAGCTTCCAGCCAAATAATTATATGTATAATTTTAATCATTGGCTTCCTGCAATTGTTACATTTAACTAATATTATCCATTTAATTTATCTGCTATTAATCACATCAAATGCTCGTTAACAGTTCGATGAATTATGCATTATGCCTGATGACATGTAAATTGAATCTGCTTGATTCCAGTTTTTGAGCTTGGTAAGTCATTATCAAGTAAATCAGACAACTTGATTTAAACAGATAGAAGCATATTAATATTAATTAAATGCCAGAAGGAGTAATCGTCCTACTTAATATTTTCACAACTTTCCTCATGTTACTTATATTAAAAGACTCAACTTTAATACTAAGAGTCCTAAATCCATACCTAGCAATTCAAGAGTAAAGGATCTACTATAACGATATTCATTTTTATCATTGCGACATGATATATACGCGAGAAACATATTTAAACTAAAATCATAATAAGAAATACTATTAATGATTTATCGAAAGGCCAATTGAATTGAATTCATGACACACCATGCAATACGAATCCAATAATATAGAAGTTCGGAAACTCTTATGTTTTATTATGGATCAAATGTTTACAAATGTATCCAGGGATATGAATTATGTAATTTCATTTATTTCGTGTTATGAACATTAAATAACTATTTAGACACTTTTCTAAGAATTTCGACCTTCAAACGAAATGCTATTCAAGTTTACCAGAAAATATTGTGCCCATTTTATTTCGGACGAAAATTAACATGAATAATCGACCTTTCAAATATTTATATCAAAATAATAATTTACAGGAGATTGAAATAATTAATTAATTGCTTCGAATTATTGACCATTAATTAACTTTTTTATATTCTTAAGAATGGTGGTTGACATATTGTTTCAGTTTATATTTTCTTTAAACAATTTTATCTAGGAAAATTATAACAACTTTATAACTATTCTTTCACTTTTCCAAATATCATCAATCAAAATTTGAATTTATCTTTGTAATATTTTAGAAAACGAAATATTTTTTTCAAACTTTAATCCTATGACACTGATATACATCTTGCTCTTTTTCCAAAGTGACTAATATTTCTTCTTTTATAAAAGATTTCACTCTTCTATTTGAATTTGAAGAAGAATAAAGATGTTTAAAGAGTATTCAGGAATATTACTTTTAACGATTATTTTTCTTATGTTTTCGTTTAAAATTGTACTATAAATAGTGACTTTTTATTGACCATTACATATTAAAATGGAAGCACTTAGTTTCTTCATTCTCTATTTATTAGGTAGCCTCAAGCTCTAACTCTTCGTGAGTATAGGATATATTTATAGCTTAAAAACCTCCCTTTCACCATTAATTAAATATTTATATGTGAATAAGAAGTATGTACATTGGCCGATAGATCACTCACTCATAAATATTAGATAGTTCTTTTACAATAAACTTTCCTTTCATTTATTGTAAGTGTTGATATCAGAAGAAATATGAAATGAAAGCTCTATCGGAACTATGGTTTATAAATTTACAGAGTTCACCATCATTAACCCTTTATTCACTAGGGTGCCTTATGTGTCCCCATTAAAGTGATGAAATTTGTGTGTATTATTTTAGTAAACGATTGGATAACCTCTTACATATATTAGAGCACATGTGTACTCTTTCATATATTAGAGCACATGTGTACTCTTTCATATATTAGAGCACATGTGTACTCTTTCATATATTAGAGCACATGTGTACTCTTTCATATATTAGAGCACGTGTGTACTCTTTCATATATTAGAGCACATGTGTACTCTTTCATATATTTCAGCACATGTGTACTCTTTCATATATCAGAGCACATGTGTACTCTTTCATATATTAGAGCACATGTGTACTCTTTCATATATTAGAGCACATGTGTACTCTTTCATATATTAGAGCACATGTGTACTCTTTCAAATATTAGAGCACATGTGTACTCTTTCATATATTAGAGCACATGAGTACACTTACATTAGTTAAGCACAATTACAGGTTCTTTAATTTTTATTATGCTTCTTTACCTTTTTATTACAACTTGAATATCATAGAAGTTCTAGTTTTTTACAAGCTCAAATTAATTCAGAGCATAAAAGGTTAACAATTACTTAAGTTCAAATATTCATCTTAACTCATATATCTTATTCAATGAACAGTCGAAACTCATAATATTTACAAGGTGGTGAGGACTGGAGATTACCGAGTTGAAAGTAACATCTTTTCTTCAGGATTCCTCTCAGGAAAGCGTCAGGAAATCATTAGAGTTTCTCGTCCTGGGAGTCGAGAAGTTACCTCGTTTATTGAGTGCTCCAGAACGTGGAATAAAGTCAACAAAATACCGCCCTTGATGAGAGTGGAAGTAACACTTCAACATATTACATAATTCCGGGGGAAAAAAGATGCCATGATTGTTAACATGAAACGTATTTGGATCTTTTACTTTCTTCCTATTTTAGAGGATCATATCGGAATAACTCTCATTCCCAGTTAGAAAATTATTACATATAATCGTTGATTAAGAAATAATCTGTCATGAACATAATTTATTCAACGAAAATTCAATTGTAACTTATCATAAATTGAAAACACTTATAGTCTATCGACTTTCGTCGGACAGTCCTGACGAAGTCTGAAATTAAAATATTCTAAGATAAAATACCATCAATATTAGGCTATCTGCTGATTGTGAAGTTTCTGAAGAGTTTTCGTACATATAAGTTGAATGAACAAAATTTATTACTAACATTTATCCATTTATTTAAAGATGATAAATTCAGAATGAATTAATAATTGTATAGTTTAATTTTCAGAAACAAAGCCCATTCTAATTGACTGATTGAAATACCATGCAAATACGATTCATATTATTAGACTTCGGATAAATTTTAGTGAAGTCATATGCTTTTCTCTGTAGGTATAATTTTCTTGTAATCGTATTAATTTGACTCAATTCATTGGCTTACTTCGTTTGGAACGTAAATCGAATTATTCTAACCTAATTATGTCCTTTGAATTCGTAATGGAATTCAAATGAAAAGAATTGGGTCGAGTATATTCATACCCAGTCGAAAAAAATATAATTGGCAGATCGTCTGTTATTGTTGATCACTGAAAATAGTGATCATATTTTATCGTAAGAATATATAATTCCATGACATGTTTTGTCGAGAATTTCCAACAAAAGATGATAGACTATATTTGATTTGATAAATTCCAGATTATTATTGGATTTTTGTTTATATCATTTTTGATATATAGAATATATCTTAATCGTCAATTATAATCTCCGATAGTGAGTCGATTATCGACAACTGTAAATTTCCTAACTAGATAATGTACTAAAACTAAAACGAGATTTAGCAGAAACTAAAATACCATCATGATAAATAATGATGATATAATATTTAAAAGTTCTCTTCATGCATAATATTGTGTATAATTTCATCATTCACATTAATTCGATATGTTTTTATTCAGTACCTTTACTCTACTTGTGATAACAATGAATACCTGATATTCAATCAAATTATACGTATGAGAGACATCAGTTTTGTAATTTCTTTTGTTTCCATATATTCTTCAACTAATAATTTAGATTAAATAGCTACTAAACAAATTAGAAGATAAAGTTCTTCACAATTGGACCTTTGCTACTCCTGCTACAATTCTACTCTGGTGTAACTGCGCAGAACTGCTCTGGGCACTTGCTCCTATTTGCTTAGCAGCTTAACTGTGGATACGCGACCGTTAGCCAAAACTGCTGTAATAGTAATATAATATTGCAGTCGTGGCTAGGGGCCTCGCATCTGCAGTTAGGCAGGTAGGAGCAGGTGTCCAGAGTAGTTCTGATCAGTCACGCCAGATTAGAATTAGCCCAAAAAGCGGTCAGTTTGGCTCCCACACTGCGCTCTCGCTGCACCCTGACTGCCGTGATGACTTACCCGATCGGCTTAACTGCTGCCTCGAATCTAATCCTATTTTCACTAGGAAAGGGTTATTCTCGATTGGAGCCAAGCAGACCACCTTGGATCGTTTGTTGTCTCAGCAAATCATCTACCTATTGACTTCATAATTGAGGAGGTCGTACTGCCGTACGCTCTTGTGGTCTATATAGCAATTGGCTCAATTTTGTAGGTATTACCAAGATCAGAGTACGTCTGACTTTTCAAGGAATTCCCTCTTCTGTGAAAATTATATTCTTCTTGTTCTTAATGAAAAAAATTGTCTTTCTAAACGAAAACAAAAAACTCAACCTATACTAAAGAAATCCACATGATTACCCCTAATCCTCAAACTTTTTCCTTCACGACTGTAACTGACTCCTTCATGTTGTGTCCTAAGCTGTCAATAGATAATACCTATATGTAAAAAATAAACACGTGGCGTTTCAACAGATTAATCATATATAGCCAACAATAAAGTTAAATATAGCCATCAATTTGAATGCATGCCTATTAGATATTTTCTCTAACTTTGTCACAAACTTATTTAATATAATAGATCTATAGGCTATGTGTTATGTATTATGTTATTTTTTAAACATCTATACGCTTCTACGTCTACTTCTCATAACTCGCATTTTTGATTTATTAAATCCCCCACCTTCTTAATTTAGCAATACGGAAACTTACACATAGAACTTGATTTCGCTGAAGGTGATTTATGTTTAATCGGTTTCAAATACATCATTCATATATAGAAAAAAAGTACACATTTTGCATATAGTACCTATAAGGGTTACAGTAGAACTTCTCTATAGTAAACTTCTGTACAGTGAATCATTCTGCATAGTAAAACCCTGTATAGCGAACTTACCTCTTTAGTGAACATATTTAGTTTAGTCTGCAACAAATATTCTTAAGTTTTCTAAGAATCTCTATAAGGTAAATTATTCATATTTAATGAAACAGGAGTTCTACCAGAGTAACTCCTCTATAATGAAGTCGTGTGTAGTGAACTGTGTCCGGACAATTCGTTGTGCATGGGGACAATTCGTCGCGGGCACAATTATCCATCGCGGAAAATTCGTCGAGTACATTTTTCTATATTTTTAAATATTCAAATTTATTTATTTTTAATAACACAAATTCCACACAATTTTATTTCATTTTTAATTTTTCAAATTACATCCAGAGATTTTGAGATAGTTTGATCTGAGGTTTTTAGATTATATAAATTACACGTATTGTTGATACCAAATCTTGATATTACTTTATTATTTTATTATTTTATTTACTTCAAATGTTTGATAATTTATTTCGAAATGCGGAATAATTAGTTTCAAAATAATGGAAGATTACTAATACCTATTCATCAGAAAAATCTTTTGTATTGTAGATACGTAGTTTTGTACATAATGTATCATTTATTAATCTGAACATTTGGAAGAAATGGAAAATTGGGCGAATAAAGGGCGAAATGAAATATGAAACTAATTAATACATAATATGAAATATGGTGAAATGTAAAATATGACAATGAATTGTCCGCAACGAGTTGTCTGAGACGAATTGTCCGCGACGATTTGTCAACGACGAATTGTTCGCAACGAATTATCCACAACGTATTGTCCGCGACGAATTATCCTAGCACTGTGTGAACCACCTGATCTTTAGAGTTCTGAAAAATAAAATACGCTTTGTAATAAATTAATCTCAAAAAGAAAAAAATATTTTCCAAAGTCAGCCATGAAAAAACCAGTTTTCTATTCATCTCATAAATCCTCTATAGTAGAGTTGTTGAAATTTACTATACAAGAGTTTTACTGTACTAAAATTTTAATTATATATTACATACTGCTATAGAAATGACGCGTTGAGTTCTCCTGCAGCGAGTTGTTCCGCGGCAAATATTCCGAACACCACTAAACATAATGACTTACTAATCTCCTAATGCTTAGGCTGACGCAATGGATATACTTACAGTTCTGCTCAATTCCATCAAAGCCTCTAATAAAGGTAAATGGATCGTAAATATATTACCAATAAACTATTGGCTAGTTTAAAAAATTAGATGAAATATTTAAATATCTTCATTTTCGATATCAAGATTATGCTAAGAAATTTAGCAATTTGAATTCATAAGAGAGATAGCAATATTAAAGAGATAGCAATCTGATATCTCCAGGATGTTTTTTTGAACTACTTTCGTTTTAAAACTCTTACAATAACAGAATTAAAGGATTTAAACTTCTCTGTTTTGTGAACATAATATCACTTACATTTATTCGAGATTGAGTGAGAAAAACTACAATATTTAATTAAATACTTCATTGAAATCAGATTACATTTAATTATTATTAAATAGTTATAGTATTTATATCTATATATATTCATGTTCATCAACAAAATCTTAAATAAACATCAATTATGTATATCATATCCAACTATATGAAAAACAGCCATTAAGATATAGTACAGAAATATATTTTGATAATTCTTTTTAATTCAGATTCGTGTAATCTAGTAACTTGTGAAATGAATTTCATGAACAAATGAATACGAAATTGTATTCGATACAGCCAGAGATATAGTTAGAGATGTACTCAATTTAATTAGTCAACATCCCAATTTCAGTAGCAACTGCTCTAATTGTCAATTAATTCTAATCACATATATTGAAGCCTAATCATCAAATGAAATCAAAGATAATTTCCCTTTTGAACTGTCGAAGCAGCTTTAATTTTATTACATTCGTGTCATGTCAACCACATACAAAATTAGATGAACTGAGTATGACTTTATTTACATATATACTATAGATTTAGCTTTACAGAGGTAATTATACTGTACAGTTTTTCAATTTTATTTATAATATTACTAGAAGAAAATTACGGCGAATTATTACAGATTTAGAAGGTACGACTATTAATCATCTATGATTCACAATAAATTTCTTTCTTGCTTATTTACATTTATTATCACTAGCATTTCTCACAACATTTTGCTATTTCCATAAATTACAATTTACAATTCAACTCAAAAATTCTTAAATTGAAATTTATTGTTGCTGAGAAATGTTATGTTTGAATTATTCAATACAAACTGGTTTGTTATATATATATTTTCACAAGTTCAGTTCACATTATATATATACAAATAATGTTCGCAGTTCTTCAGGTATACGAATACAATTAACAATGAATGTTAAATGAATATTCTCACGATAGAGGATATCTAAATTCTGCTTTTAAGTTTAATACTTATTCCAAAATTTATAGTCACTAATCATCGTCTATTGATCGATGTTTATAATAGATGATAAAAAGGTGATTCATTTCAATCGTATTTTATCTTAGAACACTTTCATCAGACATTTCAGATTAAAAGTTCATGACTAAAAATCACGAATTATTATTTTCTTATAACAACAAGATACATATTTCCCAATCTTAGAAAATGGTACGTGAACACAATCTCGAATATTTTAGAAGTTGATGACATTGCTCAAGCTGGAGTTGTTTCACTTTTTTTAGACATTTTTCGTCTGTAAAGGAGAATTATTGTTCTGGGCTTGAAAATGAAATTATTTTCAGTCAAACTCTGGAGGCCCATTACACACTTGATCTGACTCACTCTGAAGAATATTATCTTGTACAATATTGTTCGCTGGTTCATGGACAAATAGAGTCAAGGAATTATCCCTAATTTTGTGAATTTTTAGCCATATCAGCTCTTCACCACTAACTTCGGATGATCAAACTACAATTACCTGCGAGTAAAAGATCTATTGGACGATAGACCCTTTACTTATTTTTCTTCCAATTGATAAAAAATAAAGATGATTTATCTGTTGGTATCTCTACATAAAACATTCATTGTATGATAGAACACCACTTTGGAATTGATTATTCTTTATGTAGTTTAGGCGGGACGGTTGACACTATTGATATTTCAAGCCTACTATAGATAATATTTTTCAAATACACTTTTTGATATTATATTACATATATTTCTCACTCTCATTATGTTTATTTACACTTCTATATATATTTCACTATTTACAGTTCTGATACGCATAATATCGATATTACTGAGACCCTCATTCGGAAGAAATGGTCGTCCCCCTGCTGCGCGAGGAGGGGCTAACGCGAATATCAAAGAAGAGACTCGACAGCCACATGATGACAGTAATCATCTTCAGTAAATAGGTGTCTGCTGCTAACAGAGCTGTGGAGTTGGATATGGAAGTGTTTGATTCTTCTGGCAGTGAGTCATGCTGCATTGCTGCCAGGTATTCTCCTGAGAAAGAACAAATACAAATAATGATGAATAACAAAGTCAACATGGAGTAGTGAGAACATGAAGGACTTCAATATAATGAAATGAAGTAGTTACCTACATAAGAAAAGGCATGACGTAGATATTCAAAGAGTAATGCTATACTACATTTGGTGGTCGGAAACGTATAATCAAGATTCTATCTATCAAAGTCAATTAGAACAGATGATTATTAATTAGCATTGGAAAAATTAAGAGATTACTGTGTGTCAATATCATCATAAATAACAATTGAACATTTTGATGCAGATTTATAAAGTATGAATATAATAAAAAGCTTAACGAACTTCAAACTATGAATAAATTCATAAAGTTAATTATCGTCTATAGTTTATGATTTAAAATATATGTATTGCAGTATCTTCAATAATTATCATTAGAATCAGAAATTTTTTTTATTACTTACTCCAACTATCCACCATTATTAATCCAAACGAGTTTGACTATCAGAATGTGTCGGAAGGTTTGACTATGTTTTTAAAAAACACTAGTTTTATGGTACTGTATTTTTACAAGTTTTTAGTATAGGTATATACTAAACTAATGTGTACCAAATTTAAAGTACAAATACCAAGAGAAATATATACATAGGTATATAAGACATTGGCAACTGAGAGAGCAGAGCTGTGATTGGGTGGAATGTGACCCAATCACAGGTCGCTCATTTGTGTGTTCTCCATGAAAACCGTGTACGGTAGTGTGTTTAGAAGCTACACGTCACCACGTTATAAATTATGATTTATTTCTAAAGGTCACCACGTTTTAATATGTGAGAACAAAGTCAAGAGAGGCCAATAAATTAAAAGGAATGACATGAAAGATATAAAGTAATTTAAAAGAGATGTGCTGAAAAAACACATGTCAAACTCATTAGGGTTAACATAAGCAATTTATTATATTGACCTAATCTCGAGTGGTGAGAAGTTTTATTTGAATATGTCACAGAATCGTGTTTTGTCGGAGTTTTAGTCAATCCCCATGTAGCTTTATGAACAAGAGTTTTCAAACTACACATATTGTGTTGATTACCATTCTTTAAATTATAAATACTGGGAGATGATGGAGGTAATTCCAGGTTAGGTATGACATTAGCAGCATTGATATTTTAGCTCCATCTGTGGTTATAGAATCTTGCTGAACGTTTCTTAAAATATTCTTTGATCAAGATGTCTCACAAATAATAATATCGGCAATAGACTTTGATAACCTTCACTCTCTGCTCCCCAAAAATTAATTGGTCACATCATTGCTGAAACAGCTTCCTGTCTTTGGGTATCTACTGTAGTTCTCGGACATTTTGTCCTTGTCCATTTCTTCAACGTACAATTTGTCCTCAAAATGCTTTAATTTTATTAAAAAAATGATCTACTTTACATTCAAAATTAATATATTTATAACCAGATTTAAATATATTATATTAATAATACAGTGATTTAAGCCAAATCTTTTCATATGAACCGATAAAAAAAGGTTTAGACCTATTCATTAGTGTTAAAAAATAGATATGGTAAACGGGTGAAATATTTATCATTTATTTGCATCATTAATGCCTTTTAGTTATGTTTCCGTGTTCAATTTTCAAAAATACCGAATTAATTTCTTACCATATGTTTTACTATAATCATACATGGAAAGATGTTTTTTTTATCGAAACCTACCGTACATATCTGTGTCTATGAATTGTTTTTATTTTTGATGTTCAAAACTATTTGTAAAGAATTTTAAGCACTCAATACGTTTTAATGCATCCACTTCATGTATCAAACACAAGGGTTATTAATTAGCACTGAATTCCTAGTGACCCACAACAAAGAGTTGGTTTGAAGTGACTATGTCGATAATTTGTAAGCTGATTTCATATATCATTAACAAAAATATTTCGTTTTATAATATTACTGTTGCCTCCCAGTAGGAGTATAGGAGAAAAAGATTGCAATAAGAAGGCTGAGACCATGAATTTCTAATTATCATCGAGATGAGTGTTTTTTTACTTTTATAATGCTAAATATATATAAAAATTTAAAAGTATAAAGTGTATTCAAATTAATAAAGCATTTCGTGAATAAATTGTCTGTGTTCGAAATGACCACTAGACGAAATATTCGTTGGCAGAAATTCCACGGACATTTCGTTCATGGACATTTCTTCCACGGACATTTCATCCACGGACAGTTCGTCCAACAACGAAATGTCCGTGGATGAAATGTCCGTGAAATAAATGTCCATGAACGAAATGTTCGTGGATAAAATATCCATGGACGAAAATCTGTTGGTCGAAATGTTCGTGTACGAAATGTCCGTGGATGAAATGTCTGTGGACGAAATGTCCCAGAGCTAAATGCCCATGAAGGAAGTGTCTGGCCATGATCAACTGTATCGTCCAGTTCAAAATATATAAATCCCCTAAGACATTTGAGTGATGTTCTTCATTGTTCTTTTTCTTATCAATGAACCCAAGATCGATCGTGAGAGTAAACAGAATATAGTAATAGCTTTTCAGACATCGTTTATTTTCCTGAAGTGATTCTTTCATCAATACTTCTTAATTGTCGTGTTTCCTCACAGATTCTTTAGGTATTATATTTTTCTTCGAGGGTCCATAAGGAGATATATTCAGATCTTGAAGGAGATCAGTAAACATGGTTAAATAGGAGACATTCGTCATTTCGGTAAGACTTCTGAGAACCTATTATGATTTCTTTGCAAGCTATAGCTCTCTGTTGACCTCAATTAATTTTGACGTGGTAACTAATTGGGGCGATCGTTATATAGAAATTTTTCAATTTTAAACAATTTTTACAGTGTCTGGGATTCATTCAAATTATTAGCTATTATATTATTTTAAAACCAGAAAATATATAAAATTATAATAACTTTAAAGAAGAAAAAAAATTAAAATAATTATAATGATGTCATTTTACGGAGAAAGTAACGATAATTATTATTGACACTCTTACTTGCCGATTGAAAACCGACGATCGGCGCAGTTTTTAGACCGAGTATAATTTTTTTTATGTATATTTTTCTCACCAACATAGAATTGATATCATCCTTTTTTATAAATTACCAAATTATATTCAACATACAATTGATTAAAAGCATACACGACATTAATTTGAAATCTCTTTATGAAAAATTAAGACATTATTGAAAGGAATAATTGCATAACTGTTTTCAAAATATGAATTATATTTTCGATAATATCTATCGCTCTCTTACCTGCGATAACATGCACTGCGATATCGTCACTCGTGTAGTTCTTGTACCAACAAGAGTAAATCCCCGAATCTTTGGGAGAAGCATTTGCCACGTACAGTCTGCTGGTCACCAGACCAGTAATCGGATCTCCTTTAATGCTGTAATTAAAGAACAAAGCAAACACTATTATACTTCTTTTACCACTCGGGGAATTATAAGGAGTGCCATTGAGAAATAGCAGTGGGAATGTATTCTTTTAATTTGGAATGACGAATTACTCTGTATGAATAAAATACATCATCTTTAAAGAAAAGTCTCTAATTTTCACGATATACAATGGAAGAGTGAAAGAAAAGTGTGATTGATATTATAATGTAACAGTTTACTAATTTCTTATTTCTAAAATGAAACTTTACTAATTGTAATGTTGTAGATATTAAAAATTTGGTCTGGGAAACAATAAAAAAATCGATAAGAATTGAAATTAATAGGAAACTAGAAAACTCTGATTTGTTTGCGAGTCTCAGTGCCTCTTTTCTGTGAGAGTATATTATATTTTACTGCGGCTTCCTATCTCTTTTCCTATAAGTTTCTTTGGTGTTACTTAATTTGACTAACTACCAAAACAGTCAGCAGCTCTTTCAATAATTGATTGGCTGTTGACAGAAACATTGAATTCATTCTCTGTATTCATATTTCAAATTGAATTGAACAAGTACTCTAATTATGACGCTCTTAGCAAAACAAGAACGATAGTCACTAAAAAATGTTCAACATCTAAATAGTTTTAGATCGTGTGTTAATTAATTCAACAATATTTTGAACGATATTCAATAATATGCAGCTTGAGTTATTAGAAACGTATTCTTTGTGGTTTAAAACGAATTTATATTATTCTATATAGTCCATGTATGTGTATATAACGACGGCTGGTCAATTAAATATACGTTAGACTGAATCGAGAGAGACTCAATTCTAATCCAATTTTGATCCAATTTCTCTAGAATAAAACTATCTATAGCATGTGTTGGAGTTAAAATATTTTAGCTGTTATATTATTTCTAATCAATTTAAAGGGACTTACCTAATCCCTCCAATGGAAGTGTTGAACATCAATGTGGTTGAACCTTTCATCCATCTCACTTTTCCTATAGGAAACGGTACTCTGTCGATGTAACATTTCAGTTGAATCATACTGCCGCTGTTGTAGTGCTTTTCAAGTACGTCTGCTCCTTTTTCGTCAACCACTCTAGTACGAGGAGCTAAGAATTCGAAAGAAAAATGATCTGATAATCTGTACTCTCAAATATTAGAGTTCAAAGGTAGATAGGGCATTTGATCTAACTCACATTTGTGAGAATTATCCTTTGTAATATCGAGTATTTTGAATGAAAAGTATAACTACCAATTATGTAGGTCTTGAATCCTTTTCAGTTATATCGAGTATATTGAGTGAAGAATACAACCACCAATTAGAGTCTTACACCCTTTACTCATGCTCAATTTAGCTTTCTCAAGATACAGCTTTTGCGAATGAAGGAACTATTAAACGATAATTATTCATAAATGTTTGTTATATATCTATTCATGCAATTCAAGAGCTACTAGTACAATAACATTCGAACCTATTATCTCCAAGACATTGTCTTGTACTAGAGGTGGATTGGTCGCGACCCTGCATCGGTACAAGCCCGCGTCTTGGAGGGTGGTGCTGTTGATTAGGAGACTCCATCTCTTCCAAGTGTCCCCAGAACTTGATTCCAGGCTGTACCTAGTTAATGAAAATGCGAATATATCAATATATATTAATAATGCAGGATTATGCCAATAATTTTATATATGTATTCATACAATATTATAGGTCTTGGAAGATATGAGAATTTGAGAAATGTTCAACATTGTTAGCGGAATATCAATTGTTTCAATATGCTTCTACTAACTATTTTTCTATTGAAGAATATTATTTAGTCATTCGCAAATGAAATTTCAATTTTTTTCTAATTGAATCTTTTTACCAAAAAATCAGTCATCCTTACTTTTCCCATTTTATAATTATTCGAATATTTTGACAGACGTTAATCAAACTCCAAATTTAATCATATTTTAGAAAATTACTATTTGAATATGTTCCCTCTATTAATAAATGC
Source organism: Caprella mutica (assembly GCA_947561585.1). Lineage (NCBI taxonomy): Eukaryota > Metazoa > Arthropoda > Malacostraca > Amphipoda > Caprellidae > Caprella > Caprella mutica. Next base: position 246,741 of record CANNZV010001888.1, read on the forward strand.
ATATCATGCACTACTTAATAGGTTTTCCAAGCAACTGATATATTCATTTCACCGTATAATTCTTTTCCTTGACAAATTCTTTCATTCAATCATATTAGAAGATATTATTTGAAGCTGAAAATCAAAGAGAACTTTTGTTCAGAATTTATGCACGTATTTAAATACCGAATAGAAAAGATTTTATATATATTTATGAATGTATCAATTTCACCAATTCGACAGCTAATATCACAGTCGAATGCTCTTAGTAATTCATGAAAGGAAAACCTGAAAGTGTCCGATTACATTTCTGATTCTTTCATTCAATAACATTTTGATTACGAATAGAAGTTTAATCTGCTTGCACATCAGTTTTGAATTGGAAGGAGTAAACTATGCTCTTTCTTTCTATCATATGAAGCCTATATTAAAACCGAAATAGAGAATATTCTCAAACAAATTGAAATATTTTTAATCTGCGTGCTCCTAAATGTTGTTTCATTTTATTTTATCAATAAAACTCTGATCATATCGCAACCTTTTTTTGAAAGACAAATTCACGAAAATTGTCAGTGATAACGTTTAAAAGATTTCACTATTTGTAAAATATTCTATATATACGTTACTATTATATAACAAATTGAAAGTTACAGAATTATTAAAAACTAGTTTTTATTCAATTTTGTAAGTTAAGTGATAATTTAATTTTCATAAAGATACACCGAAGGAAGTTTATTTGGGCTTGAAGCTTCCATTTTGTTTTACTATTGCAAAAAAATAATTTTTAATTATAAGGAATTATAAATTGGCTTGATGATTAATTGTACTTTTATGTTTTTCATCAGTGAATCCTTTCTTTATTACTCACCTGTTATCATTAGCATAAACCTGGTCATCGTAAGTTATCAGCTCTAAAACATCGTCCACTTGCCTCATCCAAGATACCTAAGTTGATAAAAGAGAATCGTAGTTTAACCATATCTCTCAAATATCAATAGAACTGAATAGAATATTTCAATAATCTAGATTTAATATTTCATACAAACTTTCAAGTCATATAAATATTTAAAATATTAATGTATCTCAGTACAAAAAATATTATATATTAATTAGAAATTCTTCGTTAGCCAACTAATTCAATTTAAAAATAAGGATGAAATTGTATTTGGCCAGTGTGGAACATTTATCCGGTTAAACATAATTTTTAAAAATATTAATAAAATGAGTCTCATTTGAACGTCGATTCTCTGTGAAGAATTGTATCAATTATTTTAATTTAAAAATATGTATTTCGAACGAATATAATGAAGAATGAAAGAAGAAAATGAGCAATTTATAATATCGCTCATTTGCGAGAACACTGAAATGAATTAAAAAAAAATTGGGAGAGGCAGCATATCGTTAGGACATTTAGCCACTCCAGCGATCAATTTTTAACCAACAATTTACCAAAATAATCAGCATTTTTAGAACTATATGTACAAATTAATAACCCATAAATACTCTATGACGTAGTTCTTGCAAATGAGAGATTTGTTCAACTCACCGATAACTCTCCTGGATTGTGTACAGAACAGTTGAGTCTTGCTTGTTCTCCAAGGTGGAATTTAACCATTCCAACGTTAGGCTCTAACCGAGCCTTCGGTTTCTCGACTATTTCATTATGACTGTGATGAAAATGATGATCGTGGAACTTATCCAGCGGTAATTTTTTTAGAGATTTGGAGTCCACTGTAGTTACGGTGTCGGTATTACTATTGTGTCTTGATTTCCTTGAATTCTTAATTTGATTCGATATTCCCATTTTAGTTAGATTACCTTCAGGTAAATAAGAAGAATGGACTTCTTTAATTACTTTTAATTTCAAATTATCATTTTCATGATTTAGTGAAATGTCTCTCTCGTGGATTTGATTTAAACCAAAATTTCTCGAGTTTTTTTGTTCTAGATACTCTGGTTTATGTATGTTATGATCTCCTATGATCTGTTTGGGATATTCCATTGTAGGAAGAGAAGTTTGAATATTCTGACGAATTGCTTGATTATCTGCAGCAGTTCCATCTTGAGCTGAAAAAAATATGAATTTTTATCCAGTCCATATGTTATCTTTATATATTGAAGAGTTATCCAAGTGAAAATTGGAGCAGGTTGGAAGCAGCGGTTAAGCCGATCGTGGTAGTCACCACGGCAGCCATGGAGCAGTGAGAGCGCAGCGTAGGAGCCAAGCTGACCGCTTTGGGGGCTAATTGCTTCATAGGCTGCGTCCTCGCTGCTCGCTGGTTGTCGTGGTGACTACCCCGATCTGCTCAACTGCTGTCTCAAACCTGCTCCTATTTTCAATTGGATAATAATACTATTAGTCAAAGAGAAGTGAATTTGTTATGATTTTTTGACAGTTTACTTAATTAATTAAAAAAAAAACCTCACTGATTGTAATGTTTGTAGATATTTTATAATTGGTCTGGGACACGATGACAAATTTGTAAGAATTGAAAATAATAAGAAACTATTAAACTGTGATTAAAGAAGTCAGTACATCATGCAGAGACTCATTTCTTTGATAGTACACTGAACAATTTGTATCACCCAAGTGTTTAACTTCCACCCTGAACTCTTTATCACAAAAAGTGACACTCTAGTGCATCAACTTTAAATTATTATGAGTTGCTTTAAATTATTTCACTTCGATGCACTCAGAATATGTCTAGTGAAATTTCTCCACTTATTTTAACGAAAAAAAAAATTAAGAAACTAATATGCATCGCTGAGAAACACTTAAGCCATATGGGTGTCTCATATATTCTTCCATGTGTATCTTAAAAATGTTTAAGTGGTAAGTGGCCAATTCTTTTTAGATGACATAATCGTAATTTGCAAATTAATTAAATGTATTTGATATTATATAACAATCTACATTCAATTGAATCATATTTCAAAAAATCAATTTCTTTCATATTCAAGCAAAGGATAATCGAACAATCATTTTAAGAAAATTAATTAACGGATATAAAATGCAGTTACTAAAGGATTATTTTAATTGATGATCTATAATCTATATTCTACAGGCTATACAAATACATAAATTTGGATAGCTATATTAGTGCTTTACGTAACAATAAATTGTGTTCATATCATATTTAATTTCCATAATTATATTAATTTACTGTATATCTTTCCGTTTTGTAGAAAGATTATTCAAAGGTGAAACTTACCTGATATTTGGAACATTTTCATCAGCTGTAGGAACAAAATCAACACCACAGACCAATGTTGGTAAAGACCCATCTTATCTGTAACAAAATACTCCACATTACTTGTTATAAAAATGGACAATATAGTCTATAAAGCTATAATGAAGTCCCTTCGCAAATCCAGTCACGGTGGCATAATAAATTATAATTGAATTTATTGACCAAGTTAAGCTGTAAAGGGTACATATAATATTTCTAACTGGAATAGTTCGGTAATTTGATGCCATGAGAATTCCAAAGCGACTAACAATCAAACGAATGGCTATTTTTTAGTGGGTTAAAATATCAGAAGCTTTTTCCTAAGCATCAATTAGAGTTAAATAAACTTTTTCCTTATTTATTTTGATAGTAAAGTTTTAGAAAAGGATAATAGTTTTCACTATTCAGAAAATAATGTTGACCTTTTTAAAAATATATGTAATGCTTTAATGCAGTAAACTTAGTCAATTCGAAAATCGAAACTTAAGATGATGAAACTAATTGCAAATTAAGTGTTTTAAAAACATTTCTGTACAATAAAGCCATTTTACTGCAAAACTTTATATTTGTTTATTTAAAGTGTGAGGTTCTTTTAATCAGATTTTTCCCGCAAGGGACACATCTTAAAGTTTTGTAACATTTCATGACACACATTTCATTTAAAGTCTGCTTTTACACGCAATTTAGATTGTTTTGATACAATTATAGATGCACCAATCACTTTACTCCGAGTAAGATTGGAAGACAAATTCCAGCAACTGCCTTGCTGATCCAAATCAATATCGTTAGCGTGTAAGTTCAAAGCTGAACAGCCTGCGACAGAGAGAACTAAGAACTATAACGCGATGTTTCCGCTTCAAAACCAGAAACTGATTGTGCTACATTGAGGTACACGTCCTCCGACTGCAAACTCGGAGAAATATAATCGGCAGATTGCCAATTATTTATGTTTATCTTAAGTATTTTATGCGTAATTGAGCCGTCTCTTATAGCTTACGATTAAAATCGATTGTATTTTATCGTAAACAAAAAGTCATTACAGATGATATGGTCAGGATGCTTTTCGAATATGTTAATCGAAATATGTAAGACAAGAAATAATTTAAAGTTATAATAAATAACGGGTTCATTTTTAGAATTGGAACTCCTAATTAACTTTTTTAGAATATTTACCAGTATATTTTAATTTTTTTGATATAACGATGGATGAATTAAAAGAAAGAAAGTAACCATGAAAAGAAAGTTCATGTCCATAAAGTGTAATTAACTATCATTTTTCAATATCACAATTTCATTTTAGTGAATTGGTTTGAGGAAAGTTAATAAACGACTTTAAAGCCGCAGTATCTTAGTACAAAATGTTCGGCTGGTATTCCGAAGACACGATACGTGTTCGATTACCGTTAAGGGAATTGGATTCTTTTAAATCTTTCAGATATCTTATTTCTGTAGTTAGTTGAACTTCATTCGTTCTAGCTAAAATGGAACACAATTAGCTCATGTTAGCAGCAGAAATATCAATAAATTTATATCGGTATAAAAAAATTAATGTAATGCAATATTCTAAGATTTTTTTTTTTTCTTCAATATATCCATTCACACACTCTGATATATACATTTGTTTATTAAGTGGTTTGACTGTCGATATATGAATATAACCAAATACCAATCTCTTAGAAAGTCCTTCAAATACCCTATAGGGAAATGTATCTTTTTCTATATATGAGATTATAACTATGTAGTCCTAGTTATTCAATATGAAGAAATAGGAAGAAATAGGGTAAGACTTCTCTCTCATCTACAACCATAAAGATGTTCTCGGGCTTACATCTTGCCATTTGGAACTCTTTTTGCTTTTTAACTAATAACCAACCAGCCCATATTCCTGAACTTTGTCAAAATAACTGTGGCAATGTACAGTATCCTGTTATTTACTAATTTTCATTTCCTGTGAGATTGATAAACAATTATTAAATCAGTTACTAAATCATTAAAATGAAAATACCTAATTTGAAGCTAAAAAACCTAATTGGAACAATATATGTCCTGAAGAGTTTTATTATGTACGATTTGTTTTCAATACGAAGTGTTCACATTTAATTGAAGGGAAAATGTGGTAAGAATTGTATGTAAAATTCGTGAATAAAGAATAATTATTCAAGGTTGAATGAGTGAAATTAATGGTTAATGAACGGTCTTGGTTTATCTAAGTAGAATTCTCAAAATATAAAGCAGATACCTATTAAGCAAATACCCATTTTCCATACAATCATTTGGAAGGTTCACGGTTGACCTTTTCATCCCGCAACTTCTGTTTATTTTCTCCATGACATTTCTTATTAGCAGACACTGCTATAACACAATCAATTCACACGAAAATGATTGGGAAGTCTCTTGGATTTTATTTCAATTCTTCCTGTGTTCTTAATGTCATTTCTGCTAATAGAGATTTATTTATTAATTGATGATCTTCAGAATTTGGTGTGAGAGGCGATAGCTCAAATACCAAATCAATAGATGCTCTACACCAGTTTCAATCTCACGTACATAATGTAATAAAGTGACTAGGAATGGTGAAGAACAATAAAAATTGAGGCAGTCCATATTACCTATTCTGGGCTTCCAAGCGATACTTGTAATCGTTTAAAAGATCACCTCTCTACGACGATAAATTATTCAATTAACATCCCATCGTAGTTTATTATAAATAAAAATACACTTATAATCTATCGACCTTCTTATGACATTTACGCAGCATATCTTGACGATGATACCTGAAATGGTGAATTTTACGGAAAAATGAATATTCAACTTAATGGACAATGATAATGATTATAAATTTTCCTATTTGGTCGCTCGATGCAATAATTATAATGGAATAATTTTCTCATTATTATCAGCTAGATGTTAGTGCATCGTTGAAATAAATCAGACATTTTAATGCGGAAATGCATTTATACTTTCAATGAAACAATCGTAACTGAAAATATAATAATTTATTAGAGCAAATTTAATCATTATTCTTTTATAAATTTATAATCCCTTGTCAATTAAATTTTGATACTAGTAATATGTTTCTAATTAAGTAAATAATAGAAATGAAATGAGCTCTGATTAATTATTTTATAGGATAATGAATTTAAGAACTAATTAATATGAGGCTCAAAATATGAAATTACTATTCATTAATCGATATATAAATGTGATGAATAAAAGTTTTAAATATAATAACCTAATTTAGTAAGTAATATAAGAGTGAAAAATGGAATTAAAACTTAACTTAATTGTAAGAATGTAAGAGGATTAATGTCATTGAAAATGTGATCACCTTGACGGGTAACATGTGTATATCTTATACAAAATTTCTCACAGTAATCATTCTCTAAAACATGAAACAATCTTCAACAAATGAGAAGTGTACAAAAGTTCTTTATTGAATTTCATGACCCATTTTGAAAGAAACTTTTTTACTCAATTGTATTTGAAATAGGAAACTATTCTATATTGAACATTATTAGATTGACTATCATCTACCTTCGATTGGAACTTTTTTATTTGTAAAACATTGATTGTTTACAAATGTCAATAAAGTTGATTCAATAGACCTTAACCATAGTAACCTAGGGGCTGGTTCGTGCGAATCAGTCCTCTTAGAAAATTATCAGCATATATATGATGTTAAACCGATATGGATGTTGTCTTTCCATGACTTTAACTTTTTTACATAATTACTCTAGCTTACTCTAGAAAAAAATGATTAATGGTAAGTTTCTCATAATGAATAATTATTTTTGTTAAGATCAATATATGAGTAAATATAAAATGAAGGTTTTATTGAAAAAAATGCAAATAGTTGATTCGGTATGATTCTATAAGTTTTTTAGTGACAGCTGGTACGTACAAACCAGTCAATAAGTAAGAGAGTGAATTTCGGTAGTAGGATTAATTAGCAGCTTTAATTTTTGGGATATCGATTTTTTATGGAACCTGATTGAACATCGAAAAAAAGTAAACAGATTCAAATCATTACATTTCACCACTGGGTGAATAATTACCTTTTATGATACATAATAACATTCTATCTAACATTTGTGAGTAAAGGGCCCATAGTCCAATAGATCTCTTACTCGCGGGGAATTGTAGTTTGAGTAAGTGTAATTAATGGTGAGTAAGCACTGGAAAAAATACGAGTCAAATTGACTCAAAATTTGAGTTTTCAGTTTATACCAAAATTAGACTCATCCTAATATTTTACTCAAAATCAAAGAGTCATTTGACTCTTGATTCATAGTCAGATTGACTCGGGTTGAGTGAATCCTGAAAAACTCCATTATTGGAGTTTTACCAGCCTTGACTCAAGCGAAGAGTCAGTATGACTCCCAATTTTTTTAAATCCTTTATCCGATATTATCAAAATAAAATTTCAAAAGTTAAGAATCACTTCCCCTAATTTGGTTTTATATTTATTTCTGTTCGGAGTGTATAAGATATTTTATAAATTCCATTTCAAAACCGAGTTCATTATTTCTTTTATGACATCCAATTAACTAAGCGGATTACTTTTGACAACTGACATCTCGTTTGGAATTTGGTAACCTTTAAAAACAGTTTAACAAAATAGCTCTAAATGCTTCAACTGGTTCTATTTCTATACATAAGAAGCATATTCACTGAGACATCTTCTTTAAAAAATATTCTGTGTTTCAATCATTTGTCTATGATGGAATTTTATAACATGAAGGATAGATTATGAAATATGAAAGAGAATTGATTTGGATAGGCTGTTTTGAACAATACTTGGTTATTATTTTTTTCAGGTCCTAAAAGAGCTTATAGTTTACGGTTTCAATCTATTTACTGAAATAATATTTGTTTAAATTGTTCACCATAGTTGAAATTGGTTGATCCTGTAAAAAAGTGGAAATCGAAGTCTTATAATATAAAGAAGAACAACTGGTGTAGTAAATCACACATTTTATTAAAATTATAGTGATAATACCTATGTCATTCAACAATGAATTAAATAAAAACACAATAATATAATATAAATGTATGTGGCTCTAAGTGCCAGACGCTATTATGTAGTTTACATATTGTTACTTTAATTGCTAATTTTTACTAAGATTTAATGAGACAATCTAATAATTATTTAAAAAAATTATTTTAAGAGTTATTAACTGCTCTTAGCAACCATATAGCTCCTCTCTTCTCAAAAATCTTTGTCAATTTTTTTTGACAAATTTCGCAATTTCCAATTGCTAATGTTTTTGCAAATTTTTGTGATTTCCTTAATTCCAAAACTCCTCATTCCATTGGTATTGCTTACTACCATTATATACTTGCGATTTGACCATATACTTAGTAGATTTTCGATGCACTTTAAATTTAGTGAGCAAGGAGGCCACTCCATTAACCGATCCCCGTTAATATTTTTACTGGCTAAAAAATAGCTTATTGAACCTTGATGCATGGCTAGGAGCGTTATCGCGAATAAAAATATATTTTCGCCTTGAACCCTTCGGTTTGTGAGCGGGAACATGTGGAAAAATACTTGGTGTGAAACTTTGTGTAGGATTGGGAGTGAAGCTTTATTCCTTCTTGAATGTGAAAAGTCCCGACAATCGAATCTCCAAATATGGCAAACAAAAACATTACCTATATAAGTGGTAGCGGAATACTATTTGGTCTACTATAGTTTGGAATTCGATTGTGTGAACGTTGAAGACAATGTCGAAAACGAGTGAAGCCTAACCTAGTATGATAAAATTTATCTACGATCCAGTGATTTCACTTAATTCAAAATGAATCATGATAAAATGACCTTCATGTTCAGATATTTATAACTGAATTTGTCAACGATGAATATTGAATGATGGATATTTTTATTTATAGTAACATAATAAATAAGAATGGACTGTTCTAGTTATTGCAACTTTACCATAGAAGCGGTAATGAAAATACTGTAACAAGATGGTAAATCTTTTATCGTTGTTCGGATCATATTCAATCACTCAAACAGAAGAATCAGATCCGTTCTTGCAGAACGATAAAGGTTTAATATCAGGAGCAAGCAAGAGTGGTAATATATTCATTGAACGCACTGATATAAATAAACAGTATTAAGATTTAGTGGGAAGCTTCGTTTAGAATGGAAGATATAGGATCAAGAATGCGAGAGATCTACTCTTCCGTAGCTTGTTATTCACATCAGATATCTAATATTCAAGATGTTTCGAAATATTTCGATTAGAGACTATAAAGATTTCAATAGTGTGAATTATTTAATATTGTATTATGTTATTGGAAATTTCACACTTCTCTTTTTTAAATAAAAATAATATAATGTTCCCTCAAATTATACGCAGAAAATATTCCTATATGTTCATTTAATTACATAAAATAATAAATACTCTTAACAGAACGTATAAAGATAAATTAACTGACAAATAATATAGATATCAAAAATTAGGTTAATAACCATACAAAAAATAATTCGCGTTGACAATCAAATTGATGATAAAAGATCCCGTTTTAAAGTCACGTTATTTTACTATGAAAAATCATCAATATTATATTTTTTTATTATATCCAATAATGAAATGACCATTAATGCATTTAAACTTTCCGAACCGTCAATTCAAATTTGTAAGAAATATTTCATTGACCTGGTGATTTTAATTAAAATACTCGGGCACCTGATTTCGGTAGCCATGACGTCCGAAAGGGTTAACGTACACACATGTAGATATAAGAACTAGGAGTAAATTCATGAATTCCATATTCCAGCTTGCAAAAAAGTTCTTCCATCCGTTGAAGTGTTGACAACATGAATGTTTTTCCTCCCGAATTGAAGTGGATAGAGTATCGGATGGGAAAATGTTTGCATAGTTTCATCAAGTTGTTTATGTATTGCAGAGAGAAAAAGTGAAATGTAGGTATAGAGGATTTCAACACTCAAATTAACTTTTATTGGTTCTGATAGCGGAATTTTTAATCGACGGGATTGTTTTCTCCGATTAACTATTGGAAATATTTTCAAATAATTTGATTAGTTGAATGATGAAAAAGGAGAAGCGAAAGAAATTATGAGCTCCCAAATTATTATAGAGATGAAAAAAGTAACAATATTTGACTCGAGTTGTGTATTATATTTTCGAATAGGGGAAACAATTTGAAATACAGATGACTTGATTTAGTGAGTGAATAGAGTATATGAACTACGTACAACTAATATTTTAGAGGTTTTCTAGGTTCATATCAATATTTCTTGTAGAAGATCTATCTATCACTTATAGCTTGTTCTCCCCAAATAAATTTCTCTTATTCAAGCTCCAAGGAATGTATTTTTACACCCTATTAGCCATTTAGTTTATCAATCTTTTGATTTTATCTAAAATAATCATCAGAAAACCCTTTTAAAAGCAGTTATTTAAAAGTAATATTCTTGATTATTATGTAATATGTGATACAAACAAATAAAAATCATTATGATAAGTACTAATTTTTTAAATAAAATTAAAAATAAAATCGAAATTATTATCACAGTACGAATTTTTCTCATAATTTTGTGAACTACTTTCGTTTTACAATAAATACGGATTATACGCCATTCGTATACATGAATTAAATTCTAATTAATACTGTTAGCTACCAGAATAACGCAGTTGATAATTTGGGAGGTTTTGAAAAATTGTACATGATTATATGTTAAATTATGATTGCTACTCTAAATAGCAAACAATTTTTTTAAAGATTTAATCCTTTGTAAGCCTAATAAGAAAGATTACAATATATTATATATAACAAAACGCTTATGTTTTATGATGATGTATCAATTTGATATCAAAGTTAGGGTTCATTTTAGGAACCTTTTTTCTGTTTAAAAATACAATATTTCTCCATTAAAAACAAAAAACAATCTAACCCTTCCTAGCATATATGGCACATACCGAAAATTAGATTTTCACTAACTGAAAATCTAATTTGAGAAGCAGGCTTCTTATAAAATATTTAATATAAAAATATATTTTTTTTTGTATATCATTAGTTTAAATACTTCATCAATATTAAAGGCAGATATATAAATCTTGGTCAATAATAGGAATACCGATTATATTAATATATTTTTCATGATTTATTAGAAGCATCTTGTAATACAACCATCGTACGTTATAAATATACTATGCAGTGAAAGGGCAAGATAAATAACAATGACAATGATTAAAAAGGTAAATAATACCATATATAATATATGTTACTTTACTTTTATTTCTATTTATGCTGAAACAATGAAATAGAAAGAAACACAGATTTGATTCCCAGCCTTTGACATTTCCTCTGATTTTAACTGCAATGTTTTCTTTCAAATGCAATCACGACTACAAAGCATTTGCAAAGAAGAAAAGTACGCTTCTAATCAGACTCTGAAATTACATTTTTGTTCAATCATCCTGTAATGATTAACCTTGATAATAACTCAGAAACTGGCATAAATTGAGAATGTAAAGATTAATATTTGTTTCCTTTAATCTCTTCCAAAGTATACCGATAATAGGTGACCAACCTCACTATATCTTCCATCGTTTAAATTGTGATTCAATGAAATTATTATTTAATTACAAATTAATAAATCATTATTGTTTACTATATTATATTACTCTTCACTGCGATCTAAATTTTAAAAAAATGCTGATGATTTTGGGAGAAAATTTTTCTATCAAATCTTAGAAAATAAAACAATTTAGCCTTAAATTCTGTAAAGATCTTATATTAAATTAAATTAGGTGCAAACATGCGGGAAAGTCTCCTCTCTTTTGACTATTGAACATTTTCAGATGTGTTGTGAAATTGAATCTTCTGTTTAAACTTTAATTTTCTTCTAAAAAGTATTAATTACAACACACCACGCAGTGAAGTTATTCGAAACATTTTAGTACTCATTTTAATTTCTTATTTTACAGATCCTTAATTAATGTCACTTTCCTAAAGATATCAGTGTATATTCAAATAATTATTTCCGAGTGAACTATCAACTAAATAGTTGATAGTTCACTTTTCTTATTCAAAAGATTGAAATGAAAGATTGAAATTGAAAAGACTATTTTTAAATTTTTTTTTAAATTATTTCGATTTAATCAATTAATATCTCTTGTATTTCAATTATCGAAGCTACTAGTAATATATATATCTACGGATTATTTACATAAAATTAGCAGTGAAAAGAATTTTTAATAATGTATAAACAAATGAATATATATATATATATATCTATTAATTAGTATTATACAACAATGAAAAATTGAATAAATATGAAAAAATTAATTATCATTTCTGAATTTTGAAATGATTCAATAACTAAAGTTGAACTCCTCTATAATAAACAACAACTAGGTCACTATATAGGGTTTACTTCATTATATAGGACCCAACAAAATATAAATAGAAAGTGATGACCATTTTAAATGGCAGTCTACAGAAAATATCTTTATTATACATTATACAATATACAGAGTATTTCATTACTCAGGACTCTACTAATCAGGATGGCTCACTATACAGGACTTCATTACAGATGAATTTAAATGTAATAGTTGCCGAGTTAGAATAATCTTTATTCTTACTCTCAAATTAATATTTCTTTTTCAACATGGTCAACAATCTTTCCAATTTGGTTTGAATTTCCAAATGAAAAGTAAATATTTCAACGGAGTAGCCATTATATGAGAGCAAATATAAATCCAACTTTCATGTTTTGGCAAATTAAACGAATTTATAACGTTGCTATGAAATTTGAACTATGAAATAAAAAAAATCTTTGATATTTAGAGATGTAAAATTATTCTTAAAACTCGAAACACAAAAGTAACATAATTCTAAATACATAAGTATAAATATAGTTCGTTATTTGTAGTAAAATAATTATGAGAAGTCTTTGAGTTATATGTGCATTATCTAGTATAAAACAAAAGTATATAAGTATTTACGAAAAATTTCATGTACCTAATAATTGTTAGAATTATTTAAAGAAAAAATAAATACTTCATAATATGTGAAAACTTGAATAGAGTAATTTGAAAATGAAAACTTACAATATTCAGATTTATTCCCTTTCAATCTATTTATCCTAGTTATTATAATCATCGTAAATTTAATAAACATAATTTTGTACGAACCCGAGCTTTCTGGTTAATTAATATGATAAATTTTCATACCAAATAACCATAATAAATAATCTATCAAAAAAGAAACATAGTTACGAAGAAAATTAATTGATTTTATAATAAAAAAACTTGTCTAAAACCTCATAGTAATTTTTAAAGTTAATTGGGAAATAAAACTCACCATAATATTGTTCACAATTTACGCAGATTATTCACTTTTACACGGACCATAAGAAACAATTGGTAAAAACACTCTATTTTCCTCTTGAATTCGACTTAAGAAACTCTAGGGCGAGTCACAACAGTCTACGGAAGAGCGACGCACATCCCACCACTCTCTCTGATGTCTCGCCTTGCACTGCTCTAAAACTGACAAATTCGGTCGCACTAAATATTCAATTTGGAAAAGACGAACAATTGAAATACAAGAAAGAAACCAACGCTTGAAAGGCAAAGATAGGATGATGATGGTATAATTAAAGGATAAATAGAAAAAAGGGGAGGGATCAATTACGAGTAAAATATTAAAGAAATAACCAAAATGAAAACATTATTTTGTAGTAATATTTAAAGAAAACAGTGCAAAAAACAATATTATATTTTGGAAACGAAAGATTAGGGGGAAAATGATTAGCAAACGCATAATTACCAAATTCATAAAATGAGAGAAAATTATTATTGGTAAAACAAGTTGAGGTACATTTATATGATATAGAATATTTGGCAACACTTTATTTCAGAAGAAACTAATTATTAGTATTATTTTTATTAAACAATCAAATTAGAGTATTATAATTCACAGTTAACTATTTTGAAAACACTTTAAATTAGGTAAAATATTTTGGAATTGCTCATTATCCGATAATACTTTTTAGAAACGACGATTTGGCAGGAATCGAGAATGCAAGAAAATATAGTCCAAGAATATATTTTGCGGTACGATATTTCTGAGACGCTCCGCCCATCCCTCTAAGATCCAATGGCAGAGCTTGATTCATACGACGTCATGACTTACATCATCAAATAATCAAACCAATCACCAAATAATTAACCTATTTAATAATAATATAAAGTATTCTCAAATTATTCAGTTGCAATAATAAGATATCCAAAGTAACAAAATGCAAAGAAAAGGCACGACAATGTATCGAATAAAGTTGAATGATTAATGACGTCAGAGTGGGCGGTCGTTAGCGAGGCAGGCGGTGGTTAGCGAGGCGTGTGGGTGGAGCATATAAGTTCGCAAAATATATTACTAGATTCTACAAATCTGGAAAATATTGTACTGGAAAATAATTTACATTATTTTCGCCGTTTCGATTTTATTTTATTTTATTTTATTTGTTCCCGCCATATTTTCTTCTAAGATATCCGTTTCCAAATTAACATTTTTCTAAAAAAAAAATTAATAATATGTGGCTCTGAAATGTTTTCATGCCTCAAATATTTCCCAAATAATATTTATTTCAAATATTTACTTCTAAATTATTTTTCCGTTAAAATATTATTTGAAACTATTTTCCTCTATTATAGTAGTATTCAAAGTGTATGTTTTCTAAATATTTCACTTCAAATTATGATATTTCATTTCATTTTCCTACAATTATACAGTTTCTAAAATAGTTGTTTCTGAATTGAATTCTCTAAAAATATTTTACCTAAAATTGATGTCACCCGAAAAAAGAGCTATCCAGAATTTGTGATTAAAGGATCTATCGTTCAACAGATCCTTTACTGATGAAGAATTAATGGTGGGTAGAAGGTTTGAGTGGTAGATAGATCCTTTACCTAATTGAATGCACTTCAATAATTTTAAATGAAAGCTACAATAAGCTGGGAATAATTATATAGATAATAAAAAGGAATAAATATTATTGAAAATGTGGTTGATATATTGAAGTATTTTATTAGAAAACAATAAAATGGATTTTTTTGAATAACATATGCGAATAAACCTATTGCAAAGATGAAGAATTTAACTCCTGTTCCCTATCACAATAAGTAATGACCAAGAAACAGCTAGAGCACCGTTTGTAGTCTAATAAGTCTATGGATTTCACTAACACTATTTAAGTTACTTTTTTGTGGATATATTTTACAACCGCAAGTTAAAAGAGAATTGGTTTATTCATACTTGAAATATGTAAATTTATTGATTGATGTTTAGTTCTTCCTAAATAAATTACCGGTTGGAAATATTTTTCATTATCAAAAAGTATTAGATAAGATTTTTTGGTGATTTTTATATATATATTTTTTCTTTATCCCAAGTAACTTAACCCTTAGGTTTGTATGAACTATGATAAAATTTTAACGAATAGACTTATGATTCTTTCTTCGTTAGATTGCAATACATAAAATAATAATTATCTTATTAAAATAAAAATAGCAAGAGAATAATAGAGTAGAATAATGATCCATTTAAAATATGAAATAACAAGCAATGGTAAGAAACCAATATTTCTTTTTAATTCCTGTTTATTTATTAATTACTGTCACAGATAATTACAAATCCTAATTTAGATCCTAGAAGACGATGCAGTGGTATTTTCAAAAGTTATTCAACAGTTTTCGTAAAGTATTCTTTAGAATCTTTTCTAGTTTAAAATCATACATCGTGTATTTAAATTTTCAAGGAAGAATGTTAACAAGATCAATGGCAGTACAAACTACAAAATTTCTCTCTGTTTCAGCTTACAATATGAACGTGTGTTAGTCACCCAGTACTAAGAGATGTGCTCAGGTTGGCACACTCATGTATAGTACATATACCTTGCCTGGAGGGTGAGCGGTCAATTCGCCGAAAACATATTCGCCGAAAGCACTTTCGCCGAAAACACATTCGCCGCACGACACATTCGCCGAAAAAACATGTTTATTTAAAAAGTTAATTAAATTTATCTCATAAGTCCAGATGAAATTACTAATAGATGAACTTACATATAAGTGTATAAATTACTTTACAATATTCTACATAATTATTGGTTAAACTTTATGGTATTCACGTTAACTTAATTATCTCATATATAATGTTATTACTGCTTTATTTGTGACAGTTTATTAACTCTATATGTTAATTCTTTTTTCTGTGTACAATTATCAGTTACAAAAGAAAACTATTTTTTTTGGATTAGTCTCACTTTATTTTAGTCCTTCTATATACATACATTGTAGAATCAGTCAGCTACTGTGAGTCGCTCATGAAGCTTTCACTATACAGGGTGACCCACAAAAATTCTACCAACTTTAAATTCATATATTTCAATATCTATTGAAGGTACAGTTAAAACAGATCTATTTCTAGGTTTTAATAATATTCATATAGCTATTCCTTTTATAAAATATTGACAATATGGATAAATTTACTTGATTACAATAAGGAATTCAAAATCAATTTTGTTCAGCAACACCTTCTAAAAAATAGAAAAGTTTATGTTAAAATAAATGGATTAAATATTCATTATTTAATAAATACTACTAAATTTATTTAGAAACTTTAATAATGGGACTAAGAACAAGCATTTATATGGCATTAAAACCAGACAATTAATTACCGTTTAATTTAGAGGTAATAAAAAATTTGATCAATTTTGAATATTCATTCAACACAGGATGTTCAATAAAATTAAATTTTTGTAGCAAACCTTAGTCTGCTAAAAAATCATATTTTCGGTGAATGTGTCGTTCGGTGAATGTGTCGTGCGGCGAATGTGTTTTTCGGCGAATGTGTTTTCGGCGAATGTGTTTTCGGCGAATATGTTTTCGGCGAATATGTTTTCGGCGAATGTGTTTTCGGCGACTTTATTTTCGGCGAATGTGCTTTCGGTGAATTGACCTAGAACCGCCTGGAGGGAGCTCTCAAATAAGCTAAATACATGTTCAGTCAATGCTCATAGTAACAATATCTCACCAATTATCACCTTCATTTTTTGTGATAAGTTGTGGAAAAAGTGAAGATCATGAAAAGATAGTCTCCAATTAGCTTAAGAATTTAAGTTATGATTATGTTTTATTACAGCATGGTCGCCCGAATCGGTCACTAGGCTACTAGGGAGAAATAAAAAGTTTGAATTTATTTCTCAATTATTAACTTGTTTTGATTTGATCGATAACAAACAATAAAGATTTATAATTTTGTTATCACATTTAGGCCCCGCTTTTGTAGAAGCCCAAATAATTGTGAGGAACATCTTGAAGTCATTACAGTACTGAGACATAAAAGAAGGAGACAATTTATTGTGATTTAAATTTAATAGTATTTTATCTACATTCATTTTTTTAACAAAATTTTTCAACATAAATATTCTTTAATTCAGTTTTTAAATATATTCTTTAGATATTATTTTATATATATTTTTCAAACTTTTTTTAACATATACTTTTTAACATAGTTATTTTACATGTTTTTTACATAATGTTTTTTACATAGATGTTTTATCATATAAATGTTATTTTTATGTAATTGTTTTTTTTTGTTACAAATATTGCTTTAAACACAAATTTCTTTACCTGCATTTTTTTCTGCATAAATATTTCCTTACACATAATTAACCTACTTACATTTTTTAAATTTGTTTTTTATTGATATTTTTCAAATTTAAATATTTTTTTCTTTTACTATTGATAATCCATTAATTTTAATGGGAATTACACTAGTCAATGTTATTATTCACACATTGAAAAAGAATCAATAATTGTACAGAATTTAGTCTTCATAACAGACTTTTTATTGATATATTCGCTACTTTGAACTTCCACAACAAAGCCTTCATCAACTGATTATTGCGTGAAACAAGGCAATATACGGTAATACTGCAAGAGCATTTTATATCTAACTAAAAGAAAATTAAATGTGCAAGTAATTACCGTAATTTAATATCTTTAAGTCATTTCTCGATCATATTACCATTTGTAATAAGTTTGAGTCGTGATCTTGGTAATAAAAGTATGGCCTTTCTATAAGGATTACTATTGAAAGTTGATGGCCAATGACCATTATTAAATGCATCGGGACAGTTACTATTTTATGAGTTTTCAGGTATAAAATATTCAAAAATCACTAGTGTTGTTCTTATTGTAAAGTAAAGACTATCTGGAATTGTATTCAGGATGATCAATGTAACGAAAAACTGAAGGGTGAAAATTGTGAGTGGGGAAGAAACGATGATTACACGACATTACATTTTCTTTTCTCAGTTTTGAAAATATTACACGAACTCACTCATTAAAATTCAGTAAACTTCTTCCAGCAAACGATACATAGTTTCTGAGACGTCTTCAGATGTATTATACTAGTAAAGAATATAAGATATTGGATAATATGTAGGTACGTGTATCTTCAATACACGTACTTTTTGCACAGGGAGACAGACGTATGGAATTATATGTTCTCCTTTTCTAGGTATATCCACCACAATCCCAAATCGAAAACAAGATATCTATTCTCACAAACACAATAAATTGTGTTGTCATGACGAACTTGAAAAAAATTCATTTTGAAGAACACGGGTGGTAAAATCTTTCAATCAATAAAGGGATGAACGTTAACTAAAAATATTTATCACTGTAAAGATCATACGATAATTTTTTCATAGCTTACAAATCTAAAATTTACGAAAAGAAACTTCACCTGTTTGTAAAATTAGTCCGGTTATACGACGACAAATTTGTAATATTTGAAAATAATAGGAAAATAGAAAACTGTCATTTGTTATATAAACATGATGCAGTGAATTTTTCTCTGACAGTACCTCATCACACTGACTCTTTTCTCTGATAGTTTATCATCACAGTGACTCTTTTCTCTGATAGTACATCATCACAGTGACTCTTTTCTCTGTTAGTATATCATCACAGTGACTCTTTTCTCTGACAGTACATCATCACAGTGACTCTTTTCTCTGATAGTACATCATCACAGTGACTCTTTTCTCTGATAGTACATCATCACAGTGACTCTTTTCTCTGATAGTACATCATCACACTGACTCTTTTCTCTGATAGTACATCATCACAGTGACTCTTTTCTCTGACGGTACATCATCACAGTGACTCTTTTCTCTGATTGTACATCATCACAGTGACTCTTTTCTCTGATAGTACATCATCACACTGACTCTTTTCTCTGATAGTACATCATCACAGTGACTCTTTTCTCTGATAGTATATCATCACAGTGACTCTTTTCTCTGACAGTACATCATCACAGTGACTCTTTTCTCTGATAGTACATCATCACAGTGACTCTTTTCTCTTATAGTACATCATCACAGTGACTCTTTTCTCTGATAGTACATCACCATAGTGACTCTTTTCTCTGATAGTACATCATCACAGTGACTCTTTTCTCTGATAGTATATCATCACAGTGACTCTTTTCTCTGACAGTACATCATCACAGTGACTCTTTTCTCTGACAGTACATCATCACAGTGACTCTTTTCTCTGATAGTACATCATCACAGTGACTCTTTTCTCAGATAGTACATAATGCAGTGACTTCCATAACTGATAGAACTAAATTGACAGTTTAAAATATTCAAATTTATAATATAAAATATAAAGTTAAAAAACTTTCTATACGGACATGCAGTAAATTGAAATAAAAATTTGAACACCGTAGACATACCATGGGAATACTCAGTCAATACAACAAAATACACATGTAGCAAGAATTTTAGGGGTCTATAATGGCAATGTTGCAACAGTATTGCCACATCAAACCTTGTTACCAGGATACTCCCATCTTCTAAATCTGCGAACAGTCATTTATTCTACTCTGACTAGAGTGACGTCTGAATTGCCTCTGAGTAACTGTCTCCAGTCTGTGGCTAATGTATTGTCATTCATGGGAATTTCTTTATCCAGTAAGAAAGAGGCAGAGAAGATTCTAAGACCATCAGTAACTAGGTCTGCTAATCTTCTGCGACAATTTTAAACTCCGGTTTTAATTATATGGGGCGGTACTTAAATTTAAAATTGTAAGGCATTAAAAATAACTGAACATATATGAAAGTATATTCAATCAGTTCTACAGTATTTAATAGCTATTTCATAATAATGTATAAGTTTCTTATATATATTATTTGGAATAGAATTGGTGGTCCCAATACGAAAATAGTTTATAAAATCAAATTTTGACTTCGTACAAATTCGTTAAAAAATAATGAGTAAAATTTTGACAATTCTTGTATAATGAAATTACTGTTGTAAATCATGAATACCAAAATAATTCTTCGGTACATGACAATCAAAATAATGATGAATATTAATACAATACATGTGATGAATATTAATACAATACATGCATACACTGGTAAAAATGGTACGAATTGACTCAAAAATTAGAGTTTTCATTTTGTCCCAAAATCACACAAAATTTGTAACCCAAATTGACTCATCCTAATAGTTTGCTCGAAAACAAGAGTCATATTGACTCCTAATTACTCCTAATTTAAAGTCAGATTGACTTAGTTAGAGTTAGCCTTGAGATTCAAGTGATGTGTCAGGTTGACTCGTAATTGTTTCTCAGTGTATCCGCTCTTATTACGTCTAAGATTTATGGCACTCGAATAAGTGTGGGACCTGTATACCTTTTAGTTTACAAAGTAAAGAATTTCATAATTTGTTGTTAGTTTTCTATTAAGCATTTGCAGGTGGGATAGATTAAAATAATTTTATAGTAAGTACTATAAGTTATTACCGTAAAATTTATTTTAATCTGTCCCACCTGAATAAGTTAAAGCAAAAACGACCAACAAATTACCAAAGTTACTTCTAAAATATTTGCTATACCAGGAGAAATTAAAGCGGAAAATGTCCCACACTTATTCTGTAATCAAAAGTCTGTTACTTAATAAGATCGGTTTATGCCTTTATTTAATTTGAATCAATACAAATTATTCAAAATGGTAATTAACATTGATTGAGAATTAGGCGATGAATTCGGTCACCTCGTCAGTTTTGAGTTGTATATTGCTCGGGAGACTTGATCTAAATCCGCTTAATGATTGAATTAAACTAGCATAATTACCCTGTTCATGAAGCCAATTATATTGAGTACAAACTTATGCAAAACAAAGGAGGAGATACAAGACACGTGCGCCAAATTATTGATCTCCATGAAACAATAGATCTTTGTTTGCCCCAGTATTGTCACAAATATGGAATATAATTTTGGGACGATGCTGCATAGGAAAAAACAAAGTAGCAAAATGGATGCATGGTGATTGCTGAAATGATTACAAATTATTCTTGAGTTAAAAAAAATGATTTACATATTTTCAAAGGTTGTGTTTCATTGATCACATATAAATTTGGCATTAAAAAATAAATTTATAATAATTGTTTTCATTACAAATTATCATAATTAGATTAATTAATTTTTTTTGAAAATTGCAATAATTACAAATCTATGACAATTACATAAAACACATATTATGATGATAACTTTAATTACAAAATAATGATAATTGCATTAATTGCATAAGATTTAAATTTGCGTTGATTTCTAATGAACTTTGTTTTAATTACAAGGTCCACACTCAGAAGTTCAACATTATAAGCGGTTTGACTTTTAACTTACACTTTTAACTTGACCTACGACTATTAAAATTTTGAGAAAAATTAGTAGTGAATTGTTTTGCACAATTACATCAATTTGTTGAATCTAATAGTAAAAAAATCAACTGATAGGATTAAAAGAGGAACGACTTCCAATCATTTGCTTCAGTGAATTGTATTCTCTAGGTTTGATTCTCCTATAAAAACAGAGATTATTTAATACGCATTTTAGAATGACGCAAATGAAAAGGTAATCCATTTTTTTCTATAATCTAAACATTGCCAGTGGAGTAATAATCAAATATTCGCTCGAGCTTTCCGACTACAAAACAATTCAATAATCACACCATTACAGATTTACATACAAGAAACCAACTGTCGCATTATAAAAAAGGAATGACTCGGTTCTAAAGGACACTTGATTAGGATCACAGTACTTGGAAAGTGGGTGTGAACTCATGAAATGATTTGGTTATCAGAATTTTTTTAAATATTAACGCCTACTTTCTAATAATTTAGAAAAGGGACAGACAAAGGCCTTGGCATAATCACCTAAATAAAAGCATTTGTAAATTTCTGATTACCTATACGACATACGTATTTCATAAAATGTTATAGATGTAGGGGGTTGACGGGGTATCACTGCGCACAATCCCGCAAACTCTGTATTTACCAGAAAACTAAAGGTACTAGAGAAACTCTTCTTCTCGTGATGAAATGGTCATGAATGAAGATGGTTCTCAACTAGTTTCGAAATAATAACTGAATAAATAATAAAACTTATTGGAAATTTTTTGTGCGTAACTTTTAGTGATTGCATCGGGGTATCACTGCGCACTTGAAGGGGTATTACTGCGCATTGCATAAATACAGCACTTCTTTCCCCCACCTAAATACCTCCTGCCCCCATTTTAATGCCTCTTCTCCCCCCTATCTAAACCCCCTTCTTTCCCCATCTAAATATCCCTCTTCTTCCATCTTAACCCCCCTCTCTTCCCATCTAAATCCCCTTCTCCTACCATTTTAATCACACTCTCTCCTCATTGCAATATCCCTCTCTTCCCATCTAAATATCCCTTTTCCCCATCTATTTCCCTCTCTCCCCCATCTATTTCCCCTCTTCCAAATCTAAATCCGCCTCCCCTTCATCTAAACGTCTGTGTTTCCCTCTCTACATGCCCTCTCCCCATTCTACTTGTCCCTGTCTTTTTAAACACATATTTAATGAATCTGCAACAAATTTAACACTTAAATTTCACGAAACTACTTAACTAATCATATCAAGTAATATAATACGATCGTACGTTTATTGTTAATCAATATTTAATTCAAAAACTTCTCACCTCCCCCCCGCCCTAAATTAAATACCCCCTCTCCCTATTTTAATACACCCACATCAAGTTGCATAGCTACTACGATTGTAAGTTTATTGTTAATCAAATTTATAATTAAATAACACCTTATTTAATAATTATGCCTTTATTATTAGCTAAAAACTCATAATTTTTATATTTATTTGCATACTAATATGGTTATTAATGATGCACAGTGATACCCTTCTACCTTTAAATTATCTGGGGTATCACTGCGCATGGTTGTGGCAGGAAAACCGTTAAAACTGACAAAATGAAAATTTGACATAATGTAACTGGTAATGTTTGTGGTAACATGTTAAAAAGGTATGAATCTATAAATCTCGGTTCTAGAGTTATTGGAGAGTGTGCGAGATTTAAAAATCATCAGCGCAAACTTTTTTCAGATTGTTTTGAGAGCTCCACATACATCGCGACTTAGCTCTAAAAATAGTTATAGGATAATGGTGCGTCATGATGTTTATGGGAGAAAAGAAGATGCTTAAAATGATGGTGCTATCAGATTTAGGCTAAAACAAGTGGTTTCAAAATTATAAGAGGTGCGGAGTGATACCCCATAAAAAGGGTATGCGTAGTGATACCCCGTCCGACCCTATAACATATATAAAATTTATGTAGAATTAATGTACATATATTAGTTGATGCTCCTTCAATGAAAAAAAAATAGTTTATAATAGTTATATCGAAGCCGCTGTAGTTTCAAATAATATAAGTTCATTCGAATTTAAAGGTTTAACATTCAAAATACATAACTAACCAGACCACCAAATTGAATGAAAATTTCTAGTTGAAATCATTTGTCTAATTCTATCTTGTAGCCGAACAAAGAAAATTCTAGAATTAAATAGGAAGTCGAAGTCACGTTGCAGTTAATTCATCAGTCCGACCGATAATCGACGACTGCTGAAGCGTCAGTGACCGATTTCTAATTCCAGGTCTGGAATTGGGAAAGAACTGTCTGTCATCAGTGATGAATGATGCCAACATTTGCCTCGCCATTGTAACTGAAATTTCCTACCCATTTAAATTGGTGTTTCAACAATGAAAGAGAAGAGATCTAGTCAATACTATAATAAAAGTTGTTTCTCTTGGTTTGGTCTGTAGGTCCGTCGAAAAAACATGGTAAGCAAAGGCTAAGTGGTTATGAAATTATTCTGACATTCGGTGAATAAATAGTTTCAATAACTATATAATATTATATTTTAATTTATTTATTTTAGGTGTATTGAAGTAAAGGGTGGAGGCAGAGCTAATAATCACCTTATGAAGTCTTTTGGTTTGTTGGTTTGTCTGTTGATTGCCAGAAAAATGTCACTCTTTTACATTTATTTCATGATATGGATTACAGAGATACGGATAATTGAAATATGGAAGATGATTAACTTACAAGGTAGGCCACGCCTTGATTCGAATTTTAGACTCTTCGGCGCATAAAGAAATATGCATATACAAACTCACAGATGTAAACCTGCATTATTAGATTACATACTTTATATACTATACATCGGGTTAAACACCTTTTCATGGCATCTGAACACTGTACAAACAACCATAAACAAATTCTCATATACAAATAAATATTTAATCACCTGTATTTAATTATTATTCAAATAACTATTCAACCTACGGTATAGAGTATGCAATAAAATATTGCAGAGTCACATCTGTGCGTTCCCATGTTCGTATTTGTTTATGCTCAGAGGAGTCTAAAACTCCTATCAAGAAATTTAGTATAACTTCTAAGCTTTATATCTTGAGGATAATCAAGGTAATGCTGAATTCAGCCAGTTTAGTCAAATAAAATTCGGTTAAAGCATTCCATTCTAAAACGAATGAATAGCACACCTTGTTTCTATGTAAAAATATTTTCCTTGTGTCATCGAGGCGTCTTTCACAATAAAACTGTAATCATCTTGATATGAATCTGCGCAATACTCTACCGTGTAGGTAATGTACCTTGGAAATACGGAAACGAACACCCAGAAGGCTGGAAAACCGAAACGTTAGAAGAATAACCCGAAACTATTTAGAATTTGAAAAAAAACGTAAAAACGAAAAAAAATGAGATTCCCAAAAACTATGGTGTCAGGTCTATTGGGTCGTGGTCATTTTGGTCGCAGACCATTTGGGTCACGGTCGTTTGGGTCGCGGTCATTTGGGTCTGTGTTTACAAAAAGTATAAAAAGCATGCATAGTTAATATAGTTTATGTATAATTGAATTCTTTCTCAGTTTTAAGGTTAATTTATAAAATATTTTAAAATTTAATGAAATTTTAAAATATAAAAAAAAACACTTAATGCACTCCCACAACGTGTTGAGCAGTGAAAATTTTGCATACTCTATAAAATAAGATTTTCTACAACAAAGGTTTGCTTACGTCTAAAATGGTAAAATAAGCTTTGAAAATACGAAGGTTTAAATTAGTTCATAGTATAGAAAAAATCAATACCGCATATTGTGGGCAATGTTTTTCTAAAAACAATAATTTATTGTCTGAGTTGTACCATTTAACAATATTTTGAAGCTTTACCGTAGCATCTCTGTACTTCCTCTTCCCAAGAAATGGCTCACAGCATTCGACCTAAATTTTCTTTGTTGCTGCTAGACTTTCTTCCTTTTTCAATGTATCTATGAATTTCCATATGTTTGAATGCAAGCAAGATGCGTTACGATGCGTTATGATAAGCTTCGATGTTATTGTTGGTTCTTGCTAAATTATTCAACAATCATCCATGGACATTACAAATTTCAGCAGGAAACAATGGCATTAAATGTTTTTTTTTATAAATTAAAATTTCACTAAATATTAAAATGTTTTATTAATTAACATTAAAACTGAGAGTGCTTCCAATTATACATAAGCTAAATTAACTATGCATGTTTATTATACTTTGTATAAACACGGACCCAATTGACCGCGACCCAAATGGTCCGCGACCCAAATGACCACGACCCAAATGACATAGACCCGAAAATTATCGAAAATTTGAAAACCAAAAAATAAAGAAATATGAAAAATCTGAAAAATGAAAATACCGAAAAAAACACAAGATCTGAAAAACAGAATATTTCAAATAGAACGAAAATTCATAGAACCAAATAATGTAAAAAGAGAAAAATACGTAAGAAACACAGTGATGCTAGAGACAGAAATATACTGACTATGCTGCAAATAATATAATTATTTCTTATAATGAATTGAGTTACCCGATACGTTTCATTAAAAAATAACGAGAGATAACTTCTAGTGATGGTATGTATTATTTACTTTATAACGATGTTAAAGTATCATTGAATAAGCTTTGTTTGACCAGAAACAAAAATTTTATGATTTTCTTCCAAAATATATTGGCAAAAAAAACATATTAAACAATTATTTATTTCAAGAAATAGAAATATATTTACATATTGTGTTTAATTAATGTAAGCGAATGCATGTAACCTAATAGAAGAAAGAGTTTATCCTATCGTTTAAGAAAAATATTTAGAAGAAAAAAACGACAAATACTTCACTTGAATGGAAACGCATATGTCACCTTAGAGCATACAGCAAAACCTTGATTCAGACCAGCCTCCTAGTAGACAAACCTCCTATTAGATCAAGAAATTTTTGAAACTGTACTGGAAAAATCCTCGTACTAGACAAAACACAGTTTTTGTCACGCGACAGTTATTCTAGTGTAAATATTACATGGAGTGATAATTACAATACTGTTTTAAAGATAAATATCTAATTTTACTGATGTATTATATTCATTTATGCTGTTTTTAGGATAAAACATAAGGCAGAATCGGTTTCACATTTAATGGTAGAGTCTGTGCTAAAAATAATTGATATGAAAAGTTACATAAAACTAGATACAGTGACAACTATTATAATTTCATAAATTAATGATAATTTGATTTTAAAAAATAGTATATTAATTTTATTTGAAACAAAAAGAAAAATCACACCGTTTCTAAATGTGTTTCCCTTCAAAATTGGTATGTTAGTCACTATTAATTTGGCATTAAAGTTATAATAAACAGATAGAGCTATCGAAACTTTTAAAGTCACCGCTTCACTTTTAGAGAAAACGATTTTGGTCTAGTAGGAAACAGCTGAAGTGAATTTCCTACTAGACCAAACAAACTTGGAACGTAAATCTGGTCTACTACGAGGTTTTGCTGTATAGGGTTAATGCAATGAAATGTTGAGGGAGATAAATTTGAAATTGCGTGGTATAAGAATGTTTTTTTAATTTTTCTCAGGTTTATTTGAAAACATTGTGTTAATTACTTTATCACTAGTAGCTTCTTAGACTGAAGTTTATTTTTACTTAGGAAATTGTAATCCCAATGGAGTAAATTGAATATTTAGCATTTTGTGAATAATCTATAATCCGATTGCCCACCATTTTCAAATAGTTCCCTTGTACTTTTATATAATAATATACAATCACAACTTTCCAATTTCATTAATTCTTAATTCTCATCCCTTTGGAATAAGGATTTCTCCAGATAAAAATATATTCATAACAATTCAATCGAATCTAAGAAGGAATAACACGCGATACGCATCCATTTCTGTACCATGAAATGGTCGGTCCTTAATGTTATGATTTGATTATCCTATTTTATGGACAATTGCACATACGTTAGATGGAATCATGACAGTATTTGTGTAATAATTTCTCTCGAATGACACTATTCAAATCGAGCCTAAAATGGAATGAATAGCATTATTTATTGAAATTAAAACCGTGATTTTCTGGGCCCAAACGAAATTGGAAAAAGTCAAAAACTCCTAAATTGGTCTTAGAACGCTAGCTAAAATGGCTTCGAGATATTTTCAAGTGGTATCTAAAGAGGCCTATTTCGAAATGATCGAAGTGCTTTCTGCCCTATATTGGAATAAAGCCTTATTCGATTTCTATCATCACTCGTAAGTTGTATTTAGAGTGTGAATCTGTAAGCGGTGAGATATACAGACCTATTCAAATTTCCAGTTTTCCACCAATAACTCCTATTAAAAATGTAAATAATTGACAGAAATAATTTAAAAGAACGTTATATTTTTCTATTATTACTTTTGCTGTAAAAGGATTACTACACAGTTTCCAAACACTTTCATTTAATTGTATCAAGATTATTGATTGGTTTGATTAATTAATGAGTAAAATAAATGTTAATAACAATTAAGAGAATGTTCTTTAAATTATTAATATATATTTGAGTGATTTTCAGGGTTGTGACATTTTGTAAAAATATGCTCTTATAACTATAAACTCCATGAATGTTATAAACGACATCAAAATTTAGGGTATTGGAGCTTCCTATCGCTAAACTAGAAGGGCTCTACACAATATTTTTCATGTTGCGCTTAGGATTACATGGAATTTATATTTTTAGAGCATATTTTTTACAAATGTCACAACCCTAGTGATTTTACAATACAATCATATATATTGTCGTGATTTAATAATTATATATATTATTTCACAATGTTTCATCATTAATATGTCGGATCAAATATTCATAACAATAATAAATTTGAATCATGAAACCAACTTCTATATGCATAACCAGAATGATATTGAAACAATATGTAAAACAAGTAACAAGGTTAAAAAAGGCCAAATAATTGAATTTAAAGTTTACTACTCCAAATAATGTATTACCCTATCCGACAATAGTATATTAAACTAGATGGCGTGTACTCGTAAAGCGCATACCTTCGCCGTTATTTATAAATGACGTTGAACTTATATATAGTCGCTCCCAAAATCGAATAAAATCGTTCCTGGATAATGACCAATCGTCCAAACAAATTTCAATCAATTTTATCGAATACCTTAAGTTATGTGAATAACAAGACCTTTGCGGATTACTTTCCGTAATCTGCAAAGGTAATTATAAGGTCTGTCATATCGTTATGATTTTTCGTCTACGCGTATATTTAATTTGAACCAAAGCACCGGTCACGGTGAAATGGGATGCACATATTTTATTGAAATCAAGACTAAAATTTACACATTTTTCATTATATATTGTTTATGTGCTAAATGATTTTGTGAATGTAACATGACTGGTTTTTTTGGGGGTTATTCATATTGATTAATAAGTAATGAAATGAATGTTAGAAATAAATATATGAATAATTTGCTTTAATTATGTTTACTCTTATTTTCGTAAATAATTGAAGGAAACTTGTAACCAGGAAAATACTTGTATATACGTAGTTAATAGGCAGGATTTTGGAAGTTGAGAGTATGCCCTGATTCGTAGAAAGAATAGTTCCGGGTGAGTTGTAAATACTTAGGTAGGATTGTCGAGACACTCTCCCGTCCAGTAACAACTGCACTTGCAGAAGGAAGAGGGAAATGAAGAGGTGATAGTCTATAATCTCTGAAGAGCATAACCCTAGCACTATCCTCTATAGCCGCAAATAGCATTAAAAAGATGATAACAATTGTAAAGCATAAATTTAATCCATACTGTAATAGTTGATAATGCTTGATGAACACACAGTGAAATATACAAGTGCCAATGGTATAATTCTGTCCTTTGCCTCACGATTTATTGCCAATACTCTTAATGATTTCTACGTAAATTTAGCTAATAAACTTGATAGGGAATTATCACCGAGTAATTTAATTGCCAGGAATTAAATTGACAGCGGGATGAATCCTTTTAATATTTTCCCAGTTATATCAAGCGAAACTGGGAATACAATTTCGAAAATAGAAGATAATTTTATGAGAATGCCTTTATCCTAGCACAATTCTTTCAATAGTTTTTTACGTTTGTTTCTTTTATTTTGATGAAATGTTCTGTGAGATCCAAGACTTAAAGCAGTGTTCATATGTTCATAAAGTAGAAGATTTTTTAAATTTTACATATTCTATCTTTTATCATATATATTTTTAAATTTAATTATGTTACAGATAATCATATGTTCTGTATTTTCTAGCTTGAACTATAAATATATTATTATAACATCTGCACTGATTTTTTAAATCGTCGCCTAGTATATTTCTATTGTATGTACATCTCTATTTTGCGAACACTTCTATTAATTTCAAATTATTGATATTCTACATTACTTATTGGAATTTTAAAGATATATCCCAACCTATATTGTAAAAAAATGGATACTAAAAACTTTTATCATCATTATCGTGAAATTAATTTTACGAAGATTATTATGTCGTATATCAGTTATTGCATCGTCTGGTGACCACTAAATCACCCGAAGCA
Organism: Caprella mutica; assembly: GCA_947561585.1. Classification (NCBI taxonomy): domain Eukaryota; kingdom Metazoa; phylum Arthropoda; class Malacostraca; order Amphipoda; family Caprellidae; genus Caprella; species Caprella mutica. The sequence continues at coordinate 277,286 of CANNZV010001888.1, forward strand.
ACTGTTACGCTGCTATAGATTTGCTGTTGCCAATGATTGATCGATTGGATATTCAATGAGGGAAACCAACAGCCGGTGGCTGGCTGTGCAAATTTCTTAGCCTTCTTTTGGTGTGTTAGACAGTTTCAAAGGATTATTAACACACGCACCTAATCACGAATAATTATTTTAGTTCATAAAACTTTAATATTTACGTCGGATAAAATTAAAAATTATAATTTGAAATGTTTTTAGAAGGAATATATGAAGGGTAAAGAGATTATCCACAATTTTGAGAATTTTCTTTAGTCATAAAATATCTTAGTAGTGTGAAGGATTTAACTATAACCTAGACGGTTAGACCATTATAGTCACCAATAATTACACATACTCAAGATCCTAAAGATGAAGACACTTGGAGAATAACTCGCAAAGTGCCCATTCCATATCATCCTTTGGATTATATGGAAAAGTGGGCACCGCAAAGTGCCCAATCCAATATTTAATACATCCTATCCAGAGTGCAGCATTGGGAGACTCCAAAACTTTTACATGTTCTGCTGTATAGTCTTGCTTTAAATACTTGACAAGATCTCAGAAACAACAAGATTCAAATATGGCAATAAGGGAAAATATTACAACTAGATTCTTTGCTTAGGATAAAGAAACTCTAATTCAGGTGGCTGAATCTTGATGAATGACCATCGAAGAATTATTTTTGGGTGGGTATTTGGGTAATGGGTAGTAAAAATCCTTCAAAGATATCAATCTGAACTATTCTACTGGTACCTTTCATTAGTCACGATACCGTCATTACTAAAACAGTTCTTTGTATTCGAGTAACTCTTCTAGATTCAACCTCACGATCCCAATTCGAAGTATTCTACGCCTAAGATTTAGTCATCAATAAGTATGAAATTATGCAGAGTGAATCCTTTCGTCAACTGTATTTGAATGACAGTCTATTCTGATTTTGGTGGTGCCATATACGAGACATGGCATATACGAGACCCGAAAATGTCCCGCGTATGTGTCCGAAAAGGTCCCGCGTATTGCAGTAATTTATATATGGGCTTCTTTGTGAAAATTACTATTTTATGTGTTTTGTTCCTTTAATACGAATCATTGATAAGATTTATGATTTTTCTCTGGAATGCATAACTTATTGAGATATTCTGTCACTTCAAGACGATCTTCATAAGTTTAACTTTCTCATTGAAAACACTATGAACAATTTAATGTTTTGGAAATATCCTCTGGTGACTCACCTCCTGTAAATAGTTATGAAGTTGTGATTCTATTTAGTAAATCCTGAACCAGAGAATTATGCACTTGGGACAAATAATATAGGAAGTTATAACAATTTTATGATTATAAAATATTGTAAGAAAATTCAAATTAATAAAGATTATATATTTACGTAATGATATTCATGGAGACTCTCAACAAATGATTGGAACAAAAAAAATCATTTCGTATTAGTATAGCATATGGGAAAACAGATTATGCCAATTCCAGATGTAAATGAATTATTCTGAAAACTCTTTTAAGTAAATATCTATGGTTCAAATCGATTTTCTTCTCTGACTTCATCTCATTTCAAGTGATTTTGAAAATTTTGATCAAATCATTATTTATGTTTAAAGCATGTATGGTTAAAGCATGAAATGAGTGGAATGAAATATTAATATTAAGTCAGGTATCAATTACCGTGGAATGTTGTGCGTATTCTTTATGGGAATAAAAAAGATAAAAAGTAGCGCATCACAGCTAAGCCTTATGGTCCAATAAACTCATGATCAAATCGATTCGTTTTAATTATATTTTGTTATATTACTTTCAAGAAAAAATATCCGTGCCGTGGAAAGTTATAAAGGCACCAACAAAAATTCCTCATGCTCTGGAAGGAGATTTTCACTTCGACAACACCAAATTAAAACTTTGAAGTATCATGATTATGCTTTAGGTAGCTACGAGGAATACGAATGGGCTTCAGACACGTGTGAAGTGAACTTGCAAAGTCAGTCGTTTAACCTGCTAAGAATATGAAGGGTGTTCTCAGAAGTCATAAGTCTTGGGCGAAGCTGTGCAGTCTTCACGGCCTGCCAACTTTTCAAATTCTTCTTCTGGAAAGCTCAGTTGGTGTTGATGAATACAAATGGACTTCTTTTGTGCGATATATTCAAGAAATGTTGCAACTCAAATGACAAGCTATCTTTGCTCTCTTTCGAAACATTGTTAGCAAACTTTCGGTAATATGATTTGGATACTTGAATCGAATATTAATAACCTGAAAAACATTAATTTATAGTAATTGTACTTCCTTTCCTTCTTATTCAATTTTAATTACTATTTTAAGAAATAAGTGAAAAGAATAATTTTGATGAATAATTGTTGAACGTTTAAATAATAACATTGATAAAATGGAAAATAATCACAATCCTAATTTTAGGGAAGTTTTGATTCATCGAACGGTGCTTTCCATGATAGCAGTAGAGTGTAGGTATCATGGATACCAATTAAAATAAAATAATTTTATTTTTATATACGATCGATAATTCAAAACATACAATATATAGTATGTATGCATAAGATTAAAGGGGGTCAACCCACTTTTGAAAAAACTTTTTTTATTTTGTGTAATAATCGTTTTGAAATTTGTATGGTTTATGTAACTTCGCAAAAAAAACACATTTTATTCATGTAACTTGTATTCAGTTTTTTTTTGTATTCAGTTTTCGAAAAAATGTAGATTTTAAATTTTTTTGAGTGTATATGCTAGAATAAAAACGAAGATAGTTTTGGAATCCTTGGAACATTTCGAACAAAAAGAAAGAGTGGTTTTTTAAATTACCTTCCTGGTTTTTTTATTGGCATTTTTTGATGACTAACTACAATTTCAAAAAACAAAATTCTATTTTGAACTGCGATAAAAAGAGAACGAGGAAGAAAGCCCTCTTCAAATTCGTTCGATAAATAGTTTGTCCATCATCTTGAATTAAACACAAAAAATATTAATGTGATGATAATATTTTACATTAATGTTTTAGATTGAGATAGTATTCGAAAACTATTACAAGAAACATATTTAATATATATATCTTCTTCAGAATCATTAAAAAACATTTCTGCTGATTCATAATATATAAGGATAAGTTTATTGGCAATGATATATGTGACAACATTAGTTATGTGAAATGAGAAAGTTATATAAAATATTGAGAGGGATGGGAATTGGTGAACATCATTACTTTAACTTGTTAGTAAATATAGAGTCATTTGTCGAAGAATACGATAGGTACAGAGTCCCGGAGGAGCAAATTGAGATTAATTTCATGAGCAAAATGGCTGCTATTTTTCTCATAATTGGCTCAAATTGAAGGTAAAATGCACACTCACAACATAGAATAGGAAGCAAATGGAAGGATTAATAGTTGATAAACTGATTGGTCAAATCGAGATGCCAAATGAAGTGAAATTTAACAAATATATTCAATGCACTCGCGCGATATAGAGAGAGTGATTGTTCCGGAATTATGCAACATTATTTTCCAACATTTCTTTCTTGTGATTTGAATTCAACGAAGTCAAAAACAGAATAAAAAAAATATGAATGGTGTGGACCCAACAAAATAGTTTGCAAATTCTATTATATATTTGATTTTCTAACACTTTATGAATAACTATAGTTAAAGAAAGATTAATAAGGTACAGGGACCTTGATCTTAAGGTTTTTTGAAATATTATTCTCACTATTCAAATTATATTTTAATATTACTGCCTATATAGGCAATACACAAAAATATTTCTATAAGATTATTCAGTTAAGCATCCTATATACTTTATGACTTTACTATAAAATCTAAATTAAAATATACAAGAGGGGTAATTTTTCAATTAATAATTGAACGTTTAAAATATACCATTGACAAAATTGAAAATAATCATAATATCAACTTCTATGACTATATGTTCATAACAAACTAAATAAAGTTCAGACCAAAAAAAAACACAAATAACACCTATAGATTGAAGTCATCAGTTTGATAAGAGTGAATATTGAAGGAGACCATCATTCGTGATCTCATTATATATTTCAAACTTTCATATAGCGCTTTGCAAACTACTGGTATGTTAAGTCCGCGTTCATTTCATCATTAAAATTGCTGTTGAGTTCTATAGAAAGAAACATATCTGGGTGTATTGAATAAACACTTTATATTTCACTACAGTTGACCTTTACAGCATACTTATGACAGTGCACTTATATCAGGATTTTGTTTATTCGAAATATTTTTTCAAGATTATGCGCAGATTAATTTTCAATAAAAGGACAAACGAGTTTGTTGATAGTATATCATACTTTAAGTACCATACTTGTTGCGTTCTTGGAACACTATATAGAGTGGCATTAATATTTTTGAGAATTGATGGGTAAAATTTGTAATTAATGGTGACCATATTATAAACTTGAGGAAAGTTTGCGTGCTTGGATATAAGGAACCAAGCATCCATGTTTCAAACTTTATCACATTTATTTTGTAACTTTATTCAAAATCTTAGACTATGGATAAGTTTTCGTTTATTTTTTGCGTCGTACGAGTTACTCTTTTTTTGTTACATTTTAGCCATCAAAAAACTATAATACATCAATAATATATTCGAATATAGATTACTTATTTCCTAATTTATAAATTAAATTCATTTTATGATCCTATTTTCAGTAGCGATTTCTAATAGGTATCCGTCGCCCATAACTCCAGCACATGCCTCCATAATATCAGCCTGCTGTGACTCACTGCATGCAGGTATATAATATAGGACAGCGCTTTTAATCAAAGTTAGTGAGACACAATGCCCAAATATAATACTATACTATTATAGTATTATATTACGGGATATCAGATCACAAGCCAGCTTATTGCACACTGCACCGGGGTACGTAAATCCAGTTAGGTGTATAAATATATATATATAGTATATACCTACTTCTTTGATTGGTTGTTTGGATTGTCTTCTATCCTCACTAGATAATAACAAATATAACGTGAAATACATTACATTCTTTATGATTCAAAATCATGAAAAAAGGTTTATGATTAAAGTTGTTAAATAAAGATGAATATTTAAATCAGCCAATAGTATTTATACAAAATGTAAAAAGGTAATGTTGTTTTGATATTGTGAATTAAACAATTAAATAATTATCTAAAATAAGTTTGAGTGCACAATTTACCATACCATATAATGAAAATTATTAATTGTTTGGTGAAACAAGGGGTTTGCACACTGTCATCTGATAAGAGATATACTAGAAAAAAAAATTAAAAAACTAGCTGTATAAGAAGAAAACTTATTCCGATTGTAGTGCAACTATAAGATGAAAGATAGCAAGGTGTAACACTTACATAAATTAAAGGGGCCGTTCCTGGTTTTTCTCATAAAATCTCATAATTTTATCATTTTTTTTAATTCGTAATTAGCTACCTAATACCCTTCTAGTTGTTTGTGTGAAATATCAGAGTTCTAGAGTCACTATAACCCACTCTGGGGGGGGGGGAAGGGGACGAGGCCGAGGGTTGGGGTGGCGCTATGCGTTTTACACACTCCCTATCAGCCACTGATAATTCATAATAATTAAATATCTCTTCATGTCTGGTATATTTCGTGTTACTCAGAACACACACAAAAGCAATTGACTACACTCCGCCTCAGTTGTCCTCCATATCTTATATGGGAGAGATGCTACTTGTCAGCGTAGCTATCAAACACAGCAACTTTGAATGTTATCTTATGGCAATTCTTAAAATTGACAAGTTTCGGCATTCAAAAGCCTGAGGCCTTAACAATTTTGAAGCTACGACAATGAAGTTTCTTGCATTCGATTCTCCAAGAAATTTTCTACAACTGTTTTTTTTTTTTTTTTTGATTATCCAATTATTTTTCGAAACAGTTTTTTTTTCACCAAAAAATTAATATCCCGAAAACCAATTGCAAAATGAAAAAAAAACTGTGATTGACAGTTTTAGAGATGCATAAAAACCCAATGCAGTAGCTTCAAAATTGTAGAAGCCTTAGGCTTTTTCGGAAAACGGTTCGAAATTCGTTCGAAATTCGAATAACTCGTCTTCTGTGTGTCTAATCGAAAAAGTGCCGGGCATAAAAACGATAGAGAATTCTATAAGCATACTAAGTTTCAGAACCGTAGATTCATTGATAAAAATATTTTCAAAAACCAGGAACGGTGCTCTTTAGCTGAAATTTGTATTTCTTTTTCGTATACACAATAGAATTTCCTCATTTAATATTTTAATTTAAACTATGAATTGAATGGCTAATTGGGTGAAAAATTTAACTAAAATTGTAAGAACTTGTATTAGTCATATCTAGAATAAAGGTAAAAGGATATATCTAGTCGTCTTAATTATAAATTATAACACCTACTAATGCTCTCATTCTTTGTAAATTAGAAAAAAATATTTACCATTTAATTACATTCCTTACTTACAAATCGTAGATAGGTCATTTAATCAGTTTCATTTAGGTTATTATTATTCAAAAATTGAAATAAGTAAATACGTGAATAAATGAATATCATACTGCGCAAACATTATTTTCCAAAGTTGTTGTGGCAACAAGATCTGCAAAGTAGTTCCAGACAATCACGTCTGAATCCTATCAGAAAACAGCAGGCAATCGCGTGATCGAATCACTGATGACATCATTTGCCATTGCAAGTTTCGTCAGTTATTGTCAATGAATTTGTTCAATCAATGAGATGAAAATATTTTCATTTTAAGTAATTCTATACGTTTTTGTTCCTTTAGAAACATAATAGGTTTATCGATGAATAGCACTTTCTTTATGTGAGAGAATTCCATGTAAATATGATTATCAAATTATACCTACACTGTTGTAAACTTAACATATAATGAATAATTTTTATATTCTAAGATATTTTGTTATATAATCAGAAATAACACACTCGATAAATATATTTCTTTTATTGAAGATTTATACTAAAATGTGACTATATCAGTTGCAAATACATAAACTATACAGGGTGGCGCAAAAAAAAAATGAAACCCATTTTAAAATTAGTTTATCTTACAAACTACTAAAGCTAAGATAATCGGGTAAAGTTACAACTAAAATTAAAAATCCCGCAGCGAATTAAAAAAAAGGGAAATAGAAAAGGCTTGTGCGAGGATGAAAAACACAAAATAAATTCATAAAATGTATGATTTATTTTCATATGGTAGTAAAAATTAAATCGTACTATTTTTTATTAACCTTTGTCAACATGTGTTTATTGTTGGTAGGAATCTTTCCTGAAAGGAATTTTCAAAATAAGGTTGAACCTGTTTAAAGCTTTCAGTGTTTAAATAACTTGTCACAACAAAAACTTCGTTCTTTTGAAAGCTTCATCTTGAGGGTTTCGAATAAGAGATACATATTAAGGGCAAATTGATTTTAATAAGGATATCAATTTTATCTTATAAATAATGATGATAAATTATATTTAAGTTCTTTATTGTCTCTTTTTTGTTACAAAAAATACTAGAATTTGATGTTCTCATATCCATATGAAATAATTATACTCATTTGATTTTTTTCGTATATTTTGTACTTATTTTAATATTTTTTTAATTCGCTGCAGGATGTTTGATTTTTTGTCGTAACTTTAATAGATTTCAAGATATATGCAGAAATATCTCTCTGATAGTTTGTAAAATATACAAATTTGAAAATTGGTTTCCTTTTTACTTGCGCCACCCTGTATATCCAATTTATACATGCAAAGCTTATACCGTAGATTGGTGAAGATCCACTACCGGCCATTCAATGGATGAAGCAAAGACAACTATCTAGTTAAAATGATAGTAATATTGGGAATAATAACAAAATGTTACCCAATGTAAGGAAATCGTAATTAACATATGAATATATAATAATAATTTTAATGAAATAAAATAATTATAAGGAAATAAAATCATTATAAGGAAATAAGGATACACGAAGGACCCCAAATTTCAAACTATACCCAAAGTTTAGTTGAAGGACCCCAGTGTTAACCCAAGTGTAGTTCAAGGGCCCCAGATTGAGCTGGGTTCCTTAAATTACACTTGATCCCAGGATTTCATTACAAAGCATCGAGTTCTACTGTATCGGAATTAGTAATGCGGCAAACTTTTCTTATAGTTATTTTTGTTTTAGGTCGAAAGTTCAGTCTTACACAGGTATACTTGTTTATTTACATTCGATTACGTGATCAAAAAAATGCGTCAAACATTGAAATTATATATTAAGAAATTACTTGTAAATTGTATACATGAGGTTTATTTGCAAATGATTTAAGATAACTCCGTAAATAATATGTATATTCTCAATATAACAAATGTATCCACATTTTATTCTTCTATTTATAACATGAAATCACATTTGCTCTTTAAGAGAATGCGAAATTTCTTAATATTAAAAAGTTTGGTAAAATGTAATGATCAGTTTCCTAATAAGTTTTGAATCAAAATGGATTCATTACAAAGTTTGACATCTCGCGGCACCTTATTTGATGAACCAAAGACATATTTTGGGTCTGAATATGATAGCAAATCGGAAAGGATTAACTTTGGTAAAAATAAATTTTAATATTTATGTTCATGTAATATTAGGGTCGGACGGGGTATCACTGCGCATACCATTTTTATGGGGTTTCACTCCGCACCCCTTATAACTTTAAAACCACTTGTTTTAGCCTAAATCTGATTGCACCATCATTTCAAGCGTCTTTTTTCTCCCTTAAACATCATAAAGCACCATTATCCTCTTAGTATTTCTAGAGCTGAGTCGCGATATATGCGGTGCTGTCAGAGAGATCTGAAAAAAGTTTGCAGTGGTGATTTTTAAATCCCGCAAACTCTCCAATAACTCTTTTACTAAGATTTAAAGATTCATATTGTTTTAACCTATAAGCACAAATAATAACAGTTACATTATATCAAATTTTCAACCTCTCAGTTTCAACGGTTTTCCTGCCACAACCGTGCGCAGTGAGGCCCCAGATACTTTAAAGGTAGAGGGGTATCACTGCGCATCATTAATAACAATATTTGTATGCAAATAAATATAAAAAATATGAATTCTTAGCTCTTAATAAAGCCATAAATATTGAATAAAGTGTTATTTAATTATAAATTTGATTAACAATAAACTTACGATCGTAGTAGCTAAGCAACTTGATGTGGGGGTATTAAAATAGGGAGAGTAGGTATTTAGGAGCGAGGGGGAGTGGGGTGAGAGATTTTTGAATTAATTGATTAATGATAAACGTACGATCGTATTATATTACTTGATATAAGTAGGTAACTAGTTGCGTACAATTTAAGTGTTAAATTTGTTGCAGATTCATTAAATATGAGTTTAAAAAGCAAGTGACAAGTAGAATGGGGAGAGGGCATGTAGAGAGGGAATCATAGACGTTTAGATGAGGGGGAGGAGGATTTAGATGTGGGAGAGGGGGAAATAGATGAAGGAGAGAGGGAAATAGATGGGGAAGAATTGGATTTAGATGGGAAGAGAGGGAGATTGCAATGAGGAGAGAGTGTGATTAGAATGGTAGGAGAGGGGGATTTAGATGGGAAGTGAGGGGGATTAAGATGAAAGGAGAGGGCTATTTAGATGGGGAAAGAAAGGGGTTTAGATAGGGGGAGGAGGGGCAATAAATTGGGGACAGAAGGTATATATGTGGGAGAGAGAAGTGCAGTATTTATGCAATGCGCAGTAATACCCCTTCATGTGCGCAGTGATACCCCTATGCATGCACTAAAAGTTACGCACAAAAAATTGCCAATAAGTTTTTATTTATTTAGTTATTATTTCGAAACTGGTTGAGAACCATCCTCATTTATGACCATTTCATCACGAGAAAAGGAGTTTCTCTAGTATCTTTAGTTTTCGTGTTAATACAGAGTTTGCGGGATTGTGCGCAGTGATACCATGTCCGACCCTACATGTTTTTAAAATATAGGGAAACAATTATAATGGAAAAATGACAAATTACAAACGAAATAAATAGTAAAGAATTATTACTAAATTAGAACTAATACTAAAATTTTTATGCTTGCCAAAGTTAGGTAAAAAGAAGCGAAGAGGAAATTATATAATAAATTTGAAAATCATCACCTATTAAGATATCAGAAAGAAAATAATATATTGTTAATTAAATTTCCTTTGACGCAATGTCTGAGGACGAATTGTCGGTGGACGAAATTCCTGAAGAAGAAATGTTCATGGACGAAGTATCCTAGACTACGGATCCAAGCACATTTCTCTCATGATTACATATCGTTAATAATGTCTCCGATACAAACTATAGTTTAGGGAGATCAGCTGAAGCAGTAGATAGCTCTTCAGAGACACTTAAACACATACTTAGTACTTTTCAATATATCGATTCCTCATTCCTTAGCACATTTTTACCTAACAGATTTAGGCTATTGGGATCCGATACACTCACTATACGCACCAGCTGAGAAAAGGTAATTGATCATAAGAGCGTTAACTGAATGAAACGTCAGGAATGTAAACATGAACGTTAACCGAGATTGAACTATTAATAATTATTTAAACTATAGTAGAAATACATTTTAATGTAGATCCTTTGTGATAACTAATACTAATTCAATGTATGGAATAATTAATATACTTGGCTCCGTTTTTGCTGTTTGCTGAGATATCTACAACTGTATGGAATCATATTTTAAAGTTATTGAAAGAAATTATTCAGCTGATATCAGAGAAATAGGGTGTAATTATTTTACCAGCTGCTTTTACTCTTTTTCAAACCAGTCTTCAATCTAGTATTCATTTTCATTATCTTATGCAAACAATAGTTAAAAAACAATTTCACATCATATTATTAAAACCAGTGAAAGTAATATATTTTATAATTAAGAAATTAATGTTAAAATCACTAGAGGGCTATAAAAATGTATTTATTTCATGACTAACTTCCACAGTTGTTAATCATATCACCTTTTCGACATTCAGTAACTATCACAATCTTGAATATCTATTAATCAGTCAAGAGGAAAAAATCATCCATTGACCCACGTCCTCAATACATATACTATGTAACAAAATTCCTATATTGGTATACAATAATTCAGCAGTGATGTTGTCATTACCGGCTATATCCCCCAATAATTAAAGGAACCTTCCTAATTTTCCTATTTTTGTCCTTGGAATTATTTTAACCCTTCATTATTAAATGAGCTACAATTATATATTAGGAAACTGTTTCATAATTTTGTTGAAGTATTTATCTGTCAGAAACTAATTGCAAGAACAGCCTATTGACAGACAACATGGCCCCAATTATGTACATTGTTGGGGAAATGTTACCCAATGAAACATCCCAGGCAGCAAAGATTTATTCCTGGGATATTAAGGGAATATCCCAGGAATATATCCTTCTTTTCAGGGTTATTCCATTAATATCCCAGGAATAATGCTCGCTACCTAGGATAGTTATCTGGAAGTATTCAAGATTATATATTACAAGGCATGCATCTGTATATGTAGATGTGTATAAGTATTTGAATCTCCGCCCCCAAGAAGATAACAAATTCTTCGCATGACATGCATAACTTTGAATTAGCAGCAGAAGTTGTGAAGAAGATGAAGGAAAGATGTAACATTTTCGAGTGGTGCTCTTCTCTCCAGAAACTTCCAGAAAATGTAGAGTTTTCTCCGTCTCTAAACTGCCACTGTCAAAACTTTTGCAGCTAGATAGTTTACAGTCTTAATTTATTACCTTGGTGGTGTACTCGAAATTCGCATATATATGATATATGTTCTATTTTTGGTAAATTATATTCATAAAGAATGATTTTGCAAACACAATTAGATGAATAATTGAAGATCAATAATGTAAAAAAATCTTATTCAATAATTTTGATTAAAGAGTAGGTATACAATTGGTAAAAAGATCCTTAGCCTATATGCCTAAAGTAAATTCTAAAAAAAAAAATTCTTTATAGAATTTTTCCATCAATGAAATGTTGCAAATAACAACATGATCTTTGCATGTTGTCTGACTTTCGTATTTTAAAGAGCTTTGGTTTTTTATAAGGTACTCAAACTGTTACCGATTTTTTTTAATTTTAGTAAACCGTAAACTAGGTATTCTTAGTCCATGAGTTACACTATAAAATTAACAGTGGAGAAAACTAAGTCAATTTCACTCTTAATTATATAAGTAAGCACCCATTAAATTGAATCACTTTGAATTATAATATAATATTAAACACGTCACTTTGATATAAGTAATGCAACAACACATTTATAAGTTTTATAATGAAGATTGATGTTTTAAGTGTAAAGAAATCATAAATTGAAGTAGACTCGAAATATGACATGATAAATAATAACACTTTCCTCTCAAAGGATAACTCTGAAAAGTGGAAGCACTTGACCAGCAGTTCATATAAATAATATGTTTGGAACTTGATGTTAATAATTGTTAAGCAGTTTAGAAACCAGCTATTTTATTTCGTATTAGACTAATCGAGCGTTATCCGTTAGGTCGGCATATATATATTTTAAATGTATTTAGTATATCTTAGTGATTGGGAAGTGTAGGTATATTAGATGTATGCAGATTGTAAAAAAATCCCCCGGAAGAAAAATCCCATACGGAAAAAATTCCCCATGATAAACATCCAAGCAGGTACCCTTTACCCAAGGTTAATTCATCGGTTAGTGACAAAATGTATACTTTACAGAAGATATAAAACTTTTTTTAGAATTATCATTCTACTCTGCAAATATATTTGTCACTGTGGGACTTCTTCCGATGCTATTTTTTCCTAGACCTGTAGATTGGGTGGTGTTCGATGATTGGGAAGGTACAGTGATTAGGTAGAATGTAGATAAAAATTTATTGATGCTCTGAAAAGATAATGATATATATAAAAAACTTAATAAAATTCAATAGTAAGTATTAGATGTGTTAATTATATTTTTCAAACCAAAAATACAAGAACATAACACTGAATATAATGGTAACAGAAATCTACGTAAAATATAAGTTGCTCTAATGAATTAATTCATTTCCACTCTTGCTACCTACATTTCTATGTCTGTGTTGAAAGCAGTTCTAACGAGACAGCAATGATTAATTGCTTGATTTAGTGCGCACTGTGAATGTTGTTTTATTCCCTCCATGCATTCGTGTCTGAATGTCAGTCATGTTTGCGCTGTGCAATCCTTGAACTGGAGTTATGCATGATTATATAATTATATGAATTTAACTGTTGCATATTATATTCGCATTTAGATATAATGTAGATTTTAACAATAACTCAAATTCATATTTTATGTATGAAACACAGTGAATCATTATAGAGTTTAGCGTGATGAACAAATCTGACATTAAGACAAATTTGATTGGCCGATTGTGACTTAAGTTAACTCCAATTCCGTAGCAAGTAAATTCCATCTCTGTAAATTCCCTTATGGAAAATTCCACCATCGGTAAAATACTTCGGCAATAAATTCCACCAGTGGAAAAATTGAACAGTATATAATATATTATTGAAGTAATTAAAGTTACTCACATACTTTATGCTTGATTCGGTAGAACGATTCAATAAAAAAAATGTATGTATAATGTAAGGCTGCTAGTCCATATGGGGTCACTGGAAAAATGCATAATCTAAGTTATGTAAAATAAGGGCAGTGTATGTCTATTTAACTCCGAAATCATACCAGTCTACCTTTTCACATATTGCACTAATCTATGGAAGGATTTTTTGAACCTGAAACTTTGAGCATCTCAATTTTACCAATTTTCAAATGTCTTCGTATTTATAATGTGTATGAGTTTTCATTTATAAATAGGTACTATACTCTATTATCCATTGATAAGTTCTTCCTTTGCCAATCATAGTCTATCTAGGTTAGCAATATTCTATGTATGAGATACTCTGGATTGCAGGGATGTGGCAGAACGCCAAGTCGTACGACATTAGCTTTGGAATAATATTCTGGCACTCAATATATAACAAGACATTATATCATGCATGCAATATGACAGAGACGGTAGTAATGAATATCTGTCCATAATAACTCAGTGAATATAGGTAATGGTGTGTGAAGCACAATGAAAAACTCACTGGACGAATAGTACTGAAAATCTTGTACTAGATCCTTTTATAAAATTCTTTTTGTGTATCATAGTTTTGTAGGAACAGAAACATCATAAAAGAGAATGAATAAATCAGCTTTCTCTAAATATTCACTACATATCAATGTTTTCGTAAAGTACCGTCACAAATAATGTCTTTCATCATTATAGATAAATTCGATCAAAAAAGTACTAAACGATTTACCGGGATTCTGTCATTATTTATCGAGAAGACATGATATAAGTTTTTTATCACCTCTTACTCCTGTGGGAACATATAACGGGTAGCATATTCTGACCCACTAAATTATACACACATACTGAATAGGAGAGGCTATCGTACTTGTTGAGTCACTTAATTACTGCCGCACCCACACTCACCCCCCCCCCCATCCAGACTATTCCATATAGGAATTTGTTTGGTATGAATAGAATGATGATCAAAAAAGTTAATACAAATATGGTGATATCCTTTCCTAGATATGTTCTATGATGTTAAAATAATTCTAATTCAAAATGATCTCTTGAATCATTACGATCCAATAAAATAGGTATGTTTTTTCGTGCATGATTTAAAGATATTGCATGATTCTCAGTGACCATGAAACTTTCAAATTGAATAACATTCAAGCCGTAATAGATAGATTCCATATTTCTATCATAAGCCAAACCTCAATAAAATTAAAAGAGCGTGAATATAGCTATGTGGAAATCACCTTTTCGCAAGAAAAGCCCAAAGTTATCTAGACAATATACATTGTGACTATTAGCTTCCTCTGCTCTGCCTCTATAACTAGACTCTGAGTGCTCGAAGAGCAGTCAGTCAGCTCCAAGAGCAGTCAGTTAGCTCCAAGAGCAGTCAGTTAGCTCCATGAGCAGCCAGTCAGCTTCAAAAGCATTCAGTCAGCTCCAAGACTAGTCAGTCACCTCCAAAAAAGTCAGTCCTTAAGTCAAGCATTCTACAATGTCAAAAATAGGGTAAAATTATCCCGAAAACATCGACCACGGAAAAGGCTCCTCCAAATTTAGTATGTACCCTCAAATTACCAAAACAATTAGCAGGTGAATAGAATTTATCTCGAAGAGTTGAATTAATTCATTATTAAACTTAAATTTATTAATTATTGATTATTATTAATATTGAATAATTCAGCACAGCACAATACTATAATCTTCAATAAAAACTCTTATTTCAGAAACAATCATTATATTCAGAATCTTATGCATAAAATCTTTTTATTTTTCTACCGAATAAGTATGGCTAAAGCTCGTACAAAATAATTCGAATATATGCAAAAGAAGGATCTTGTCTGCTTACAACGTCAAAACAAAGGTTTACGCGGAGGCAAATCGTTAGAGCTGATTTACGTCCAGGTGATGACAGGCATCTTCTGCAAAATATTGACAATGATAAGCATACCCTTCCAATATTCCTCTCATATTAGCAATGAAATATGGAGAAAAGATTGTACTACTGTTGTGATGTCTGTGGAATGATCATTCTAATATAATATATATTCAGTATATCACTGGGAATAGTGAATACACACCATAGACTTTCTATATTTACCTAGAATTCTATTTTACTAGTGGAAAGTCGAAAATATCTATTTGGTGCATTCCAATCCTATTCTTGAAAGCGGACACACATACCAAAGCAGCATAATTATATGTAGCTTTTAGTGCACCTGCAAGGTGTAAATAATTCCAAAATCATATATCTTAATAAACAAGCATTTGTTCCGCGATTTCAGTTGTTCTAACAATAATTAAGTGTTTAAGTTAGGTTTACAAAGAAGAGAAAATCGTAAATATTTAGACATAGCTATAAACAAATTTTGGTTAAAAATCATATTTTCCACACAAATTTAAACTATATAAACTACGTACTACAATGGATCCTCTACTCTCTAAAAATTGAGCTTGAAGAAGCATAATTCTTAAAGAGTACAGAGCCTAAGTGTTAGAGAGACCCTTTACCCGATTTGACTAAGAAAAATGATGGAGAAACCCTTCATCATATTTGTCTTTCAAATATTGTATCTTAAACTCGAGATCGAGATACAAGATTAACGAGAAAGAATGGTCTACATATGCCATAATGAAGAATAATGGGTACAAAAGGGTCTCTTGGGATCGGATGAATTTATTTCGAATATAAATTTTATGAAAGTTTCTCAAGTTTTCTTTAGGAAATTCTTCAACTGTGGTCCTAATACGAGCCATCATATATAAGAGACTTGGAATGAACTAGCAAAAATGTAAATAATTATTCATTTTGAGATTTTGAATTCGAATAAAACTAGATAAGCAGTTTTAAAGTGGGTTTTGTAGATATATATATTCGGTTTCATATAGCATAGAAATTATTGAACTTTAAATTGGATAATTGAGCCGTGAAGTTGTGATGCTCATGTTGACCGAGAATGTTCTTTACATATTGTTACATTCCTTCACCAGAGATCACCTAGCCATCCATAGTCCAATTTGGTAGAGTATTGTAGAATAATCATGCTATTGAAGTTCTTTGGCAGTTAACGAGTTTTTACGGTGATGTGGCCATTGGTCATGTATATCTGGTTCTAGAGTATATTGAAGTTGGAGACTACCAGAAACTTTATATTGTAGAGTTGGGATGCATTTTTTAAGGAGTGGAAACATCAAGTGTTTATCTCAAGTTCCCAATCCTTCTGCTATCTATTTGAAGAGTTATAAACAGTTTGGTTTTAGAGAAGACATGTAAAAGTTGGTTGACTCTGCTCACATCACGAATATTTCATTCCTTTACTGGTTGCTAATTTCGATGGGAAGTATCATTGCTTGACTTTGACTTCCATCAGCTCCTTTTTATATGATGGATAAGCCTGCCAATTGGCTCTGTCTCTGATAAGTGACAAGTCTGGAGTTTTCTCTGGTTTAGTAACTTTAATTTTTCTTTTAAATGACAATAGAAACTCCAACCAGTAAAACAATAATATAATTACTATATATTATACAGTTATGATGTATATATAGCGTAGTATTTGAAATTAATTTCACAAAGAAACGAAAATCTTAAAAATGTTGATATAGCTTTGTTCAGATTCATACTATCTACGCAAATTTAATATCAGCTAATTCAGCTTAGATAATATTGTATCAATAATTCGCTTGAAGTGAATTTGCTATTTATTTGAAAATTCGAACATATAAACTCGAATCTAAAACTATATTCACATAATATTTGAATATATTAAAGCCGATCATCGGCTTTGAATCGACGATTTTAATTGATGATGATAAATAACACATAATTATTAATTAAGGAAAATTTGAAACACGTTGTCGGTTTATCGTCGAATATTCATGTCAAAAATCCATGGAAAATGTCTTAATATTCTTAACAATAAATTACGATTCTTATTTATAATAGGTGACAATAATAGACGAGCTGACGATTATAAATTTCCGTTTGGATTTCCTCGATACATTTATTTGAAACCAATTAGCTGGTACTGAACTCATCACTCTCCTGTGGGAGATTTTTCCTCCCTATGTGGTGATGACGATGCCCTAAATTAAATTTAGAAAAGTCCCTCGGTGGACAAATACGGACGATGGTAGAATTTAGCACATGCTATTTCCGGGAAAAGAAAAACTGACACAAGGAAGCTCTTACTGAGGGCTGCCTTCATGAATTTCACATAACAGGCTTTTATTTTTATATGTCCTGAGTCAGCGAAATCTAAAATACATTTCTCGAATCTCAAACCATGCAGTCACACCTATAACATTCCGTTTGCTTTACTCTTCAAAATTTGAAAAAGTGATTAACTGTTAAAATGATTGAAATTCTAACTTAAAGGGATAGTAAAGTCAAAATCTAGCAATCGCCAAATTGGTTATAAATCGATTCAAAATATCTAATTATGTAATATTTGAATGCTCGTTTATTTTTAAGTTGTTCATATAAAAAGTATATAATAAAATTAGCGACACCTAGCGGAAGCATTTGCACTCATTAGTATGTACATGAGTATGTTTGTTGTTTTCATATTAATTTATGTATGCAGTAATCAACCTTTGTTTGCGTCAAAATGGTGAAAAGATTATGTGAATTCGATGACAAGAAGGCATAGTTTTAAAAATAAAGCCATCTCTTCACTTGAACTAGAATTTAGATAGAAACTTATTAATTAAGGTTAGTTTGTTTACAATATGGCGTCACTGATTGTGGCGCCATCTACCGTTAGCATTTGCTAAGAAATTAATTATAATGAATTATATATAAAATGATATATTTCCATCATTAGATTTTATTGAACATTACAATTCTACATGAATATTTTATTCTTACTAACCAATCGTTAGAAATTAAAATTGTTAAAATAAAAAATGACAGTACTGCCCCTTTAAGCATATGAGAATTTAGATTGTCAAGATATATCGTTATAGGTCTATTTAAATAACAAAAGGAAAGAATATTTTAAATTAAATAATAAGTAATGTGGACAATTAAATTTTTTAGTTCTGAGGTTGTTGGCATTTTTAAGATTAAAATTAACAGACATAGAGAAAAAAAATGAATATCCCTGGAAATGAAAGAAATTGTCAAGTGAAACAAACTAATAGAAAATTAAATAAACTTTATAATTTATAATTTAAAGAACCTCGGCCATGAGTAATTTTTATTAATACGAATAGTGTACACGTGTCGTATAAAATTTTAATAATTTAATATTTCCATATTATAGTAATTTTGATATTTAAATATATTTAAAATTAGAAAAATGAGGCTCTAGAAGAAGCTATATATTGAAAAATATTATTCATTAATAAATTTCAAAAATTTATTTAAAATTAATGTAAATTATTGACTAAAATTATAATAAAATATGGAGAAGATGTCAAATAATTCACCCCTGTAATTGATAACAATAATTGTGACACTATAATAGTATATTTGAGTATATTTAAATAGTATATTTGCTATAAGTATTAACTAATATGAAAGAACATAATTAACGTTAGCATGCACATTGAACATGCTCTATCATCACAGCACATGTTCTATTCATTCAATATTTGTTCGATATTTGCAGTAAAAATCTTTAAATGTGCTCATAGGCCAAGTTTGATAGTATATGTCTCTTGAGACTCAAATTATGTTTTCTATGTCTAATTGGGTAATTAGTGAATCCAATGCTAGAACGATATTTCATTAAATTATTATACAGATGAAAACTACGTTAGGTTAGTTTCTACCTTTTTTGAGATGACTATTCTTTATATTATAATCTTTATCATGTTGAGGCAACTTGTGAACTTTTTTGTCTATTGTGATGTTGCTACAAAAGTTTAATTTTTTGTCATGTTGAAAATGAAATTAACCACAGATCAGAAATTGTAATAATTAATTAGACAATAATTTATATTTGAATAACAGAGGTGATATAAGGATAAATAGAACTAAATGAGATCATATACGTATGTACCTAAATGTATATTAGCACATTATTGTATTCATCTATAAATTAATTTTGTATTCATTCATAAATTGTAGCTATGAAACATGCAGGGTAAGGATGACACTAATTGCAGTTTTATAGGATAGCTATAGGGTTATGCTCTTCAACTATACGAGGTGTTAGATTTTTCTGTTAGATAGACACGTAAGCTTCATTTGCTATCACCTCTTCATTTTCCTTTCGCATCAATGAGTGGAAACAGCAGTGCTATTGTCCATTTCTTGGTGACCAATAGACGGAGTAGCTTTTCTACATCCAAGAGCATGAGCATAGTCACTGACTGGTTTTAGGTGACTATATTCATAGAGCAACTTTATTAGAGTCCCCTATGTATTTCATTAACGACAAAAGTTCTGAAGCAGACTAATAAAACCTCCAATAAATACATTATCTGAGTGAAATGATCAGTAAAAAGTTATTTAAAGCTAATGTTCTGGCAAAACATCGAATTTATCATCGGGCAGCATATTAATCTTTATAATTATTCAAAAGAATCATGAAGCAAAGGTAAAAAAAAATATTTTCTCCATTATTACAACCAAAAACTGAGCACCGTATAGGTTGTCATTTGCTAATAGGATCAATACATCGCAAGAAATCTATCACTATTCCTGCACTGTGAGACAGGTAGTGATTGGTACAAAGTTACTGACGAATGACTTTTCTGGTCTGGATTCAACACAAGAGGGTTTGAACAAGTAAACTTTCACTTAACTACAGCGATGAAAGACAAGACAAAGGACCTTTAAACATTTTTTCAAATATATTAGAGTTGAGATTATATGTGTATCTTCAGAGCGGTGACTGGACAACTCGCAACCCGACAAATCGCCGCGGACAACTCGCCGCTAGGACAATTCGACGCCAAAACAACATGCCCTGTGATATTTGTTTAACCGCCATATATATCATTTATTTATAAAAAATATTTTGAATATAAGCTGCGTGTTGTAAAATAATTATCAAATTTCCTTAGCAGTATATGAAAATGTTTTCTTTTCCATTTCAAAAGTTAAATATAATGTTTCTTACATTAAATTTAAATTTACAAAACGTATTTTGTCGATAACATTGGTTATGGTAATGGGAAAATTTTGTTATATTAACAATCAATTGAATTAAATCAGCAATATAATAGTGTTCAAAAATTTCTTCACTACAACAAAAAATTTTTTTGAGTTAACTGTACAATTTTTTGAAGTGGAAGATTGTTAAAGCTACTAAAAAAGTCTTGTTCATATCAATTATAATATTGCTATGATAGCAATACAATATTGTTCAATGCTTTTTTATTCATAACAAAATGTTTTGTAGTAGAAACTTGAAACATTTAGTTAAAATGTAACATTGTTGTTTAACAGAATACATTTGTCTTTACAAATAATAATTTTGCTACCATTGTGTTATATTTCTATTTATATATATTATAATATTAACAATAATATATTGACAGTAATAAAAATTGTCTGCCATTTCTTTTTTGTTATTAGGCTACATATAAATTATAAGTTACCACAATATGTATTCACTGTTCGTACAGAATCAATATATGTATATATATTTATACGTGTTTCTTGAGTGCTATTTTGTATCGATATTCCCACGTATGTCCCACGCGTGATGTCCCTCGTCTGTTTTATGCGGGAAAAAGTACGCGGGAAAAAGTAATATATTAAGTCGTGGTGCAAATCTTAATGGTAAAAATATCGTTACGTATTGCAGCAAGTTCATTCTAGAGCCTTATTTACGTATGATAACTACGTAAGTATTGATAAACACTAGTAGGTATAGGTGTAGTTATTGATAAACACTAGTAAATAACTAGGTAATTAGGTGGGAAATGATAAATATGAATAGATTCAATGGAAATGTTGTTCTATTGCTTTTTATAATAAAAAAGAATAAATACAAATCAATAGAATATTAAATAATATTTATTTATAATAACTATAAAAGACATGCGTGTTTTCATATTGGCTATAGTTCATTCCAATCCTACTTCTACCATGTCCAGGATGGCTGAGAGGATAGCGCCGCAGACTGGAGACTGCAGATGGTCAGTTCGAGTTCCTGATACACCAATTCATTTATATGTTCATTTCTTACCATTTAATTTTTATATAACAACATGTAACATTAAGCTAATTTATATACAGCCAAATTTACATATATGCTATATGCTATAAAATAAGAAATAATAATTAAAACAGCATAATCTATTTTTTCAGTTAAAATAACAAAATGATTATGTTGCTACTAAAAATTATGTGTTTCATTAAATATACTTTTTGTTAACATAACAAGATACATTTTTTGAAGCAACAGTATTGTAATGTTATTTTAAGGGGACCGCCCCCAAAATTTTGAAAAAAAATTATTATTGAAGTTATGGTTCTGAAACCTTGTATGTATATATAAAATTGAATTATCAATCGTTTTTGTTCATGACATTTTTTCGATTAGACCCATAGAAAACGAGTTATTCGAATTTCGAACAAATTTCAAACCATTTTCCCTACCCCCCGGCCCACTTTTCCTTTTCTCCCTCTCCCCAGGGGGTTAGAGTTATACGAGACCTCTGGTATTTTGCACACACTATAAGTAGGTTATGAAGCAACTATTTACACAATAATAAAAAAAGATAAAATTTTGAGATTTCTTCGAGGGGTGGTGTCCTTAACTAATGAGCTCTAGTTACCGTTGCCTTCAAAAATTCTAGTTTAACTATAACAAAAAATCATTAACAAAAAAATATATTTACTATAACAAGATTATTTTGATGGCTCATTGCTGACTAACTTATTTTTTTGATACAAACAAAAGCCTACTTTTGTTGGTTGTATCAACTAAACCGTTATAATAAACATAGTGTGTGTTGTAAATTAAAACTAACATTTTCTTCGTTCTATTTCAAAGTATTTTGCTAAAAAATACTTTGATATTGGAAAGAAAACAAGTTCAGGTGTCTTCTTAATACATTTAGTGACTTATAAAAAATATTTAGTTTAAAACTATTACATTAGTGCAAATAAAGGTTTTTTAACTACGAAGTATTAGATTTTTGTCTTAGCTAGGTAGGCTAATAAGTTACATTTACTGTCACCTCTTTATTTTCCTCTTCAATTAGTGAGTGCAGTCACCGGTGCTTGTGTTCCTTTTCAAATCATTCCTTGGTAATTTGGTAAGTGATTGCATCCGCAAAGTAGCTTTTATGCATCTATGAGCTTTTCACTGACTGATGGTTGGTGCCTTTGTTCAAGGAGTCAGTTTGCTTTCTGACTTCTTTCTTTCCTCTCCCTTGTATTTAATTTCCTTTTGACGTACGTCAACTAGAAAGTCCTTCGTTTCGAAGAAGACCCTTAGTGCTTCTAAATTTATATCAATAGTTCTTATATCTCTTGCAGCCTGAAATATTATCACAGATATAACAAAAGAAACTAATTAATTGAAATAATGAAATTTGTCAAATACTGTTTTACGTCAGTCTTGAGCGTATAGACACAAATCATTGTTCAAATCTATGATATTTTTAAATATACGTATGTAAATGATGTATACACCGGCAAAATATAAATCACGCAGCGAATTGTCCTGGCGGTGAGTTGTCCTACATACAGAGAACGGTTTAGTTGATACAACCAAAAAAAGTAGGTTTTTTGTTGTATCAGTAGAATAAGTTAGTCAGCTATGAGCCATCAAAATAATCTTGTTATTTTAAATAAAAAATTTTGTTAAGGATTTTTTGTTACAGTTACACTAGAATTTTGAAAGAAACAGTAACTAGAGCTTATAAGTTAAAATAACTTTACAATACTGTTACTTCAAAAAATATATTTTGTTATGTTAACAAAAAGTATATTTAAAGCGACACAAATAATTTTTTGTAGCAACACAATCATCTTGTTATTTAAACTGGAAAAATAGATTATCCTCTCAGCCATCCTGGACATGGTAGAAGTAGGATTAGAATGAACTATAGCCAATATGAATACACGCATGCCTTTTATAGTTATTATAAATAATAAATATTATTTAATATTCTATTGATTTGTATCATTTCTTTTCTATTATAAAAAGCAATAGAACAACATTTCAATTAAATATTTTTGTAATAGCCATATATTAATATTTATCAATTCCCACCTACCAACCTAGTTACTTACTAGTGTTTATCAATAGCTACATATATACCTACAAGTGTTTATCAATACTTACGTAGTTATGATACGTAAATAAGGCTTTAGAATGAACTTGCTGCAATATGTATCGATATTTTTACCATTAAGATTTGCACCACAACTCATTTTATTACTTTTTCCCGCGTACCTTTTCCTGCATAAAACAGACGAGGGATATCACCTGTGGGACAGATGTGGGAATATCGTTACAAAATATCACTCAAGAAACACGTATAAATTTATATATATTGATTCTGTACGAACAGTGAATACATATTGTGGTAACGTATAATTTATATGAAGCCTAATAACAAAAAAGAAATGGAAGACAATTTTTATTACTGACAATATATCATTGTTAATATTATAAAATATGAAACAAAAACATAATATTATTGCAGCAAAAATATAATATTATTGTAGCAAAATTATTATTTATAAAGACAAAGGTATTTTGTTAAACATTAATGTTACATTTTAACTAAAGGTTTCAAGTTTCTTCTACAAAATATTCTGTTATAAATAAAAAAGCATTGAACAATATTGTATTGCTATCATAGCAATATTCAAATTAATATGAACAAAACTATTCTAGTAGCTTTAACAATCTTCCACTACAAAAAATTGTATAGTTAACTTAAAGAAATTTTTTGTTCTAGTGAAGATATCTTTGAACACTATTATATTACTGATTTAATTCAATTGATTGTTAATATAACAAAAAATTTCCATTACCATAACCAATGATATCGAAAAAATACATTTTGTAAATTTAATAAAACCGTTTTGTGTATGTAGCGGCGAGTTGTCCTCACTTCGAATTGTCCGGCGAATTGTCTGGCGGCTAGTTGTCCTAGAACCTTTTAGAGCATACGTATATATCATTGGCATATTCGTATAGTTTTAAATTTGTAAGGCAAATTTGCCTTTTTTTAAAACATATTGAAATACTTTTTCGATCATATTTGCATATATACTGAGAATGAACAAACATCATTCTATACGATAAATAAATCTTAGGGGCATGTCACACGAGCGTTCTAGGAGCGTTGAAAACGCTCCAAAAACATCGCTTAATTTGAATACATATGAAATGGGTTTAACAATAATTCTCATAGAGTCGAAAACGCTGTGAAAACGCTGTGAAAACTCTGTGCAAAAACGTCGTGTTACATTGCCCTTAAACTCTGAGGTTGAATTGCCCTCTCGGAAATATCTGGCAAGTCATTGTTTTAATATAATCACATCTTACAACAATTATATATTTAAATATCATTGAAGGACATTCAATTATTCACACACTATCTTATTGGCTAGAACTGTCTGTATTTCAGTTCTGTACAATTGTTAGCAAAATGGCATTAACTATTTGTGCTGATATGAATATGTCATATCTAGGACTTGTTTCTCATAGAATTAATTATGAGGTGGATTATTTACAGATATATAATTAACACAATACTAATTTCAATGATTAAATTTAGCTGATTATAAATGATTTTTGTAGCATTATAACGACCTTAGGTCTAAGTTTTACTTGCTATCATCGCAAGCACTAGTTTAACACGTTTCATTTTATTTTTCGCATATACTTGACTTCTTACTTCAGAATAGTTACTGTAACTCGTTAGTTGGATTATTATTGAATTAATTTCTTCTTTATTTCTAATTTTATCAGTACACAGTGAGCATTCGAAGTGAAAGGATGTGAGTAGCTCTGATTTCAGTCCGTCTGACTCGCGATTCAAATGTCACGAGTTCAAACTCTTAGTCCAGGTTCCCAAAGATGGACTTGCTTCAATGTTTTCAAGAGATATGTTGTAACATTATTGAAATGAAAATTAAATGGGCCAGTAGTGAATATTAGTTAGTAAGAAATTAATCAATTAGGATCAGGATATTTATTGATGTAAAAAACATAAAAGTTAACAATAATTTATCGAGAACAAATTAATTTCTTCAAAATGACATTTCTCGGAATTTGACATAACTTTTTCAACACATCTTTTTTGAATGGTGAGTATTTTAAATAGTTAATTAATAAAAAAACTCCTTTCACATAATGACTCATAAAAAAACATCTCAATTCATCATTAATATAACATCAAACTATATCATTGATTATAATAAATACATGGGAAGGTCATAATAGAACACAGACACTCACAGTACTCGTAAATGAGAGTTTACTCATATATCATGGTGTGCAGACCTTTCATCGGAAGACATTTGGTCGACGGGATATTTCGTCGATGAATTTTCGAAAAGGAGATATTAACATATTCAAAATAAAATTGTTTGTATCCGCTAGGTTGTTATACTGCTCACTTCATGATTGTGTAATGACCTGGAAGTGGGATTTGGAGGCAGCACACCTTTCGATACACATACATTAGAGTGTTTTGATATCCTCTTTTCAAAAATTCGTCCTTTCTACGAGATGCCTCAAGACGAAATGTTTTTCTACGAAACATCTGGCAACCTAGATCACGAGTCAATCTATCCTTTTGGTATATCTGACACATATGTTGATATCCACTAAATAATTAATAATATATATAAATGTATATTAGTAATAATAAATCTGAATAATTTAATATTTATAAATTGTACAGGTTTTTTATTGATTTACAAAAACACATATTTGAGTTATAGTGGTATCAGTATTTGCAGTTCTTATTTGTATCACTTCAATAACACTGTTATGATAATTATTAACTGAATTCCTACCATTCATAGACAGAATATATTATTTGCTATTGGGTCAATATTATTGTCATGTGGATATTATTATTGTTCAGATGTGGAATGTTTCGGATTATAAACTCTGTCGGGATAGCTAACGTCACACTATATAGTCAGGCACTCAACAGTATTCGAAAGAGGGGCAGATCCAGAATCAATCTGACAGTTAGATATTTCTGATGACTCTTTTCTATATATTTAATCTTTCCTGAATAACCGTGCTCTAACAAAACACTTAAGTATATAATATTCAACCTTCATTCTTACTTCTTTCAGATTAAACTGATGGACTTCCAATAGATTGAAGTGAAATGATATCACAGTATTAATTGAAACCGAAAGGTAAGGGATTTATTTACGGATTAAATATAGTCGACACAGTGCATGGTGTAGCTTACAACTAAATTTATCTCATTTACTGCTCCATAGTTTAATGATAAATTTATGAGCAGATAGGTTAAAGGAACTATCTTTTTTTTATGAGGAACTTTTATTTTATCTTCCAATACAGATCTTTAACCAAAGAAAATTTTCAAAATGTTAGATAGACTATCTACTCGATCCATTGGGCCATCGACCAATTAACAATATAGTTATATCACATCAAAGGTAATACTTGGTGATGGCATGGGTACCAAACTTTTAATGTAACATAGATATTGTTTGATCTCGTTGTGAACTCGCCATATGCAAAACAATATCGTTGTGGGATGGGAGAGATTCCCGAACAACCTTAATTAATGTGTATTTTATTTTTTCTCGGAACTTATGAATGGCGGGCTTAAACACTAGTTTATATTCCTTAAGTGAAAAGAAATAGTCATGGACAGTAACTTTGCTCTATTATATAAAGTAAAGCAAATAAACCTTCACTAGTAATTAATATACGTGATAAAAGTATTTGGACAAAACCAAAATGGGTGCTATTTGATATGTGATCTGATAATGCATTAGTATTTCTATTTCAATATGATAATCATTATATTTAAGTACCTGTGATACAAAACAAACAATATAGACGAGATATATCCTCAATAAATTTTTATTATTTTATTAACGAATATTATTATATAATTTTTACTATATTAAAATAAATAAATATATTACATTGTACAGCTACTGTATAAATTGTATTATATTATGTTCAATAGCAACAAATTTCATTATATTATGTATCTCGTATACCTGTATCCTTTCTATTTGCCAATAAATTCTAACCAGGTCGCAAGCCAAACCAGTAAATGACGCTCAGATCGCATACCAAACTAGCACCCATAATAAAGTGTCTTTTCCAGCATTTTGGTGAAACACATACCAATTTATAATATAATACTTTTACATTATTATGTATATAAATAGATTGAAATACTATAAACTGAACATTTATTAAAGACTTACGATTCATTGAACATTTATTGAAAAAGACAGTGAAAGAAATATTTAGACAGATACTTAAGTAATAGTTAATATTAAATTTGGCCTCCTTCGGTACTAATACTGCTCTCAAACTATTCGTGTAGGTTTTGCCCAAGTCCTTGCTATATTTTACAGCCATTCTAATGAGATGTGGGTTTTGGTGAATGACATGACAATTTAAAACATAAATTCCATATCTTCATACCACTTAAGAATTGCTCTCTTAGTATGTTTTGGATCAATTTTAACTGGAGTCCCAATCATCAGATAATCCAATTTTCTCCATAAACTGTTGCGCGTTAATTCTTCCGTTGATTTTTTCATATCCCATGTAAGGAGAAATATCTATCAGGTCATATTGTTCCTCCACCAGACTTCACAGTAAGAATAGTAATCTTCATGTCTGATGCAGAACTGTTGACGATTACTGATGGTGTAAACCGTTGTTGGATATTATTATTATGACCCAAAAGAAAACTAACATCTTCATATATCTATATTTTTTCTGGCCTACTCAAAACATGATTTTAGGTGGACATTCCATAAAGGAATTTTTCGAAGCACGCGATGTTTTAGACTTTTTCCCTTTGTTCCACTCTCGGGTGCCAAGGGTCATTCTAGACTGTTCGCATGATCTTCCAAGTGCCCAATTGACAGGCAAAACCTAACCTTCGCATGTGGTCCTTGATTCCTTCAATTTCTTCACAATGTACCCTACGGTACTAATTAGCAGGAACATGCAGGCCCACAGGGAACGTACTTTAGATCTATAGCTTTTATGATCTTCATGGGCAGAAATTATCCTATCTAACGTGTAGCGTGCGTGTTCCATATGTTTGAGTATTTAACAATGTTACCAGAGGGAGATCTTTTGCAAGATTACCAGCATATGGTATACCAGTAATTTAACTTTGGCTTCTATAGGTGTGTTGACTGTTTTTCTTCTTGTCCAAATACAAGAAAGTTATTCGAATGTTTTTTCACTACATAACTCACTGAATCAAGTTGATGTCGGTTCTCCATATAACTCATGGCGGGATCGGTTCTCCATACAACTCAGGGCGGTGTCGATTCCCCATACAACTCATGGCGGTGTCAGGTCTCATACAACTCAGGGCAGTGTCGATTCTCAGTACAATTCGGGCGGTGTCAATTCTCAGTACAACTCTGGGCGATGTCGATTCTTCATACAGCTCAGAGCGGTGTTGGTTTTCCATACAACTCAGGGTGGTGACGGTTTTACATACAAGTTAAGGTGGTGCCAGTTCTCCATACAACTTAGAGCGTTGTCGATTCTCCAAACTACTCAGGGTGGTGTCGATTCACCATACATCTCAGAGCGGTGTCAATTCTCAGTACAATTCGGGCGGTGTCAATTCACAGTACAACTCTGGACGGTGTCGATTTTCAATACAACTCAGGGTTGTGTCGGTTCTCCAAATCTCCATACAGGTCAGAACAGTGCCGGTTTTCCAAATCAGGGTGGTGTCGGTTCTCCATACAAATCATGGTGGTGTCGCTTCTCCATACAACTCAGGGGGTGTCGGTTCTCCCCACAATTCAGGGAGGTGTCTGTTCTCCGTACATGAACTCAAGTCGGTGTCGATTCTTCGTACAACTTAGGGGTGTGTCGGTCCTACGTACATGAACTCAGGGTGGTTTCGGTTCACCATACAACTCATGGTTGTGTCGGTTCTCCATACAACTCATGGTTGTGTCGGTTCTCCGTACATGAACTCAGAGTTGTGTCGGTTCTCCGTACATGAACTCAGGGTTGTGTCGGTTCTTCAAACTATTCAAAGTGGTGTTGGTTTTTCGTACAACTAGGGGTGTTGCCAGTTCTCTGAAAAAACTCAGGGCGGTGTCTGTTCTCCGAAAACAAAACCTGCAACTGATTACTCCAGTCACACAATTTGTGGCATAGAAAAAAATTAAATATGATATGATATAAATAAAACATTAAGAGATGATATTATGTAGTACGGTAAGGTTCCTTCTAAATGAAGACCAAATAGTAAATACCAATATTTAGGTATTACAAACGTAGCCACAGCAATGATGGTATATGAACATGTAAATTAGTGCCTGAAATGATATTGGAATGAAGCAAAAATTATCCCTTACAATACCTTTCATAGCTACAACAATGAAACCGTACATTAATCTACATCTAAATATTTACATTTGTTTAACCTGAAAAAATAAATTTACTTCAGTTTGCCCCTTAAGCCCATTGATTTAAAAGAAGTAAACCACACATTCTATTAGATCCGTTTCCCTGTTATAAATATAGCTAAAATGGTAAAATCCACACTTTTTTACCCACACAACAATAAATAAACATTATTGACGAGAACATATTTTAAACTAACCACGCCTATGAAAACCAAGACTTCTAACTGGTAATAAAAATTGTTACCTTTAGAAAAATTCCAGCTATTGCTCCTAATACTAAAGAGGTGCAGAAAATAGTTTTGAACACATTCAAGTCTTTCCAAAAAACTAGTGTTGTCATTAAAAAATATTCCCGTTAATAAAAGGTATTTTTATATCTGCTAAACAAATTCAAATTGTGATACTAGTTTAAAAAAGAAATCTGTGTTTATATAATTCATTTCATATAAAACTTCCCAATGGACCTTAAATTTGAAACTACCCTTTTTTTATTTTATAATAAAAATTACCGAGTTTAATCTTACTATCAAATTTTTACATTATGTCATTTGGAATATCATTAACGTATATAAGATGCATAAGTTTAATAGATTACTCAAAAATATCATAACAGTAGCAGCCTATATAGAACTAATAATAAACCTAATTTAATATCAGCCATGTGTGATTTTACAGTGCCAAACATACAATTTAACCGAGGAGGTTGCTTTAAAATGAGAACATTCGTGATTAGATCATAAATTCTACAATAATCAGGAAAACCTATGAGGAATGTTGAATTAGATTTGTCCATTTGGTTACATGGAAATCTACCAATTTGAAATATTTTTCTAATGAAACTCTAAAAACCTCTTAGTATGAACTGAAATATTCAGAGATACATTAGATCTAATTTAGAAGCCTTACATAATAATAACTTGATTAGCAATGCAATATATTTTCATACTTTTCTAAATCAGAGAATCTTTTTTGCCGAAACTATCTCTAAAAATTATGCAGGAAAAATCAATTGTATGATGAATTTTCGACAGAGCAATCATGATTCACAGTCCTGTTCCAATCGCTTATAATAACGACTGCAGAAATACATTTAAAATGGTTAAATAATATAGTCATATAACAGTATAAAACTGTTCTTTTGTATCAATATTTTATAGTTGTACTAACTATATTTATTTGGAATAAGTTTAATCTAACATATCACTGATGATGTAGGTGAAATATTATCGGTAATTTTCAAATATAATGAAAATTAGAGAATATATGATTATTATTTTAAATTAATAATTGAACTGAATAATATATTCATGTAATCAAGTAAAATATCTATTGATTTCTTCTTAATATAAAATTCTTCTTTTTATCATTTTCCCTAGTTGACAATAATTGGCACGATTACACAGATTCAAGAATGGACTAGAATTCGTTTCAATTTGTTGGATTTCCTTCTCACTAGAAGTCATTGAAATGGTGTACATTCATTGTTTTTATCCCGATTATTTTATCTCTAAGTCTCTCAAATGGAACAATGAATATAGATCAATATGAGAAAGAGAACTCTCACTATCATGATTAGTTTATTAGTTTTAGATTTTTTTTTAAATATCTATGAGAGCTATTTTCTGAAGATTATCATTTTATTTTGTATAACGGTGATTGTATATAATTAGTATGTGGTATTATAACAATTTTTAAGTGGGATACCAAAAGAGCTTAGCGACTGGACAGATCTTTATATTTCCCTTCCTTTAAGTATTCATTATTTTCACATTAATGTAATGATCTGTTATTGAAATGTAAGGAAATATTCTGCAATGGACGTGTTAGTTATCTCACTCAATTTCTGTCAATGTTAATGGAGAGAAATGTAGCTAGTAAATTCTATGTTTTGTATCAAATTTGCATAAAAAGATTAGTTGACAATGCTACCATTCTAATTATTACTAATATCCTAATCATTTTGTATGGGCTAAATATAATACTTCATTCAAAAAATATATAATTTTTCTATTTGAAACCGTTTTTCTGTGAATTTCCTTCCAAAAATATATATTTATTTGCCATTAATCACTGTATGTTTGATAGCGAAAAAAATAACAAATGAATCTATTTATTTCAGATAAGATGATGCGATTCAAACTTAATGCAGTGATGACTTTTACCATCTTTCTAATCAGAAGAAATGTTGTCCTGGGTGAGTTCAAACAACAGCAGTTTTCTGATATATGATTTTGACTCAATTTAAGCTACAATGAATTTCACAATAATTTATATTCCAGTTTTAGATTACGATTGTAAGTTTTCACTATATGCATCTCTTCTAGGGTGACACGATTATGAAGGATATTATTTACTTTGAAAATCATTTACTAATTATCGTGTGTAGAATGAAGGTTACGCAGACGATTCATTCAATATATTCTCATTAGCTTATAGTGATTCATGATACGTACATCAGAGAAAAGTGTATTCGAAACGATTTTTTAAAAGTTTACTAATTGCACATTTCCAAAAAGAAATTTACCACTTGTAATGCTTGCTTATATTTTATGATTGGTTTATGTACTCAATGAAAAATTTGTAAGATCTTAAAATAATAGGAAATAAGAAAACTATACGATAGATAATTTAACTATAATACGATAAGATATAAATAAATTCGTAGTTAGTTTAGGATAAAGCATCATATTATACAGGATGACCCACAAAAAAGTGTACCCAACTTTGAACGAATATAAATATTTTATTTAAAAATATATAGAGATAGAAAAGAGTTCAAGCAGAACAAAAATGATATATTTTTACTTCTATTCATTATACCACCATCATTGTTTAAGATTCATTATATATTTATAAGAACAATATTTATATTAATTCAAAATTGGATACACTTTTTGTGGAAAGGTGTCCGGACAATTCGTCCCAGGAAAATTCATCGCCTAGATAATTCGTCGCCAGGCATTTTGTCCCTGGACAATACGTCCCCGCACAATTCTTTGCAAGACAGTTCGTCCCCGGAAAATTCGTCACCGATAGAAAATAAACGAAATATAATTATATTTGGTAAAAGTGTATTCATTGATAGTTACGAATAAAAATAAGTATACATTGCTAAATTTGAATAACATTGTCTTGGTGCAAAAATCCATCAAAAAATGAAATACAGGGATAAGAATATATTTATCTCAAATATGATCAACAATTTCGATACAAATTATAAAATATCTTTTTTGCAGGCCGCTGCTATAGCAATAAAAAAAAATTCTTTAATCCTTAAAATCTGAAATATTGTTGCCTAGAGTTTGCAAATTTTTAAATAATTTGTTACTCCTTCTTTTCTTTTTCAAATTGACATGGCAATAATGAATCAATTGTTTGTACTGCCATCAAAGTGAAACGGTTAACATTGCGTTTTAGTTTATTCTTTTATTAAGTTATTTTATACATGAATTGTAACATTTTATTTGTTATAATATAGCAATGTTAGTTAATAGTTTGTTTTTCTCTTCTGTCATACGTAAATGAACATTTGAAATATTTTTTTTTATATTTGCGATCATGACTATATGCGTAAAAACAACGTTACGATAACAAATATAATTTTGAGTAATATATAATATAAGATATAATAGTATTATAAATTACAACTCCTTCATTTTCAATCAGCGCCCAATTTTCCGGGGACTAATTGTCCGGCGACGAATTGTCCATTCAACGAATAATCCTAGCACCATCTATGAAAATTCAATAAATTTTTCTACAATGGCGTCAAAGAGTAACTTCACCCTGCCAAAATTCTTTCATTAACTTCGAAATTATGTGATGTTTTTCTCCTGCATGATAAACCAATCTTGAAATTGATTGCTATGTGAATAATAACATTAACATTTATAATAATAATTGTCTTCCATATTATGACCCAAATAAGCTACAAATTATAAGCACTTGAACTTCAGTTTCCGACTAATGATACCCAATGCTTACCATAAACGTGCTTCCGCCATCTTGCATTGCGGAAAAAATATGAGAAGGATTAGGTTTTTTGCCTTCTCTTTATCGAGCAGATTATTCTCTTTTATCACTTAATATTCACATAATGATTCTGACGAACTACTCCTGGCACTATCATTTATTGGTTACGTGTGGCAATACATCTCCCAAATTAAATTCATCCAATCGATTCTTAATTGTTGAAGAACACTCATCCTCAAGGTTGGACTGTTGGTGGATCTTTATGACACAATTTTCTTGGTTTGACGTCACCTTAGATTTTTAGAACGACCAGATTTTAGAGTTTTTGTACAATACCATTCTTCTGATGCATTGTAGAACCATTCAAAAAGTTTTCTCATCCCATTTAAGTCTCCTTCCAATTTTAAGGTTGTAAAATACAGCATTGTGATACACAGTACGTTCTTCACTGACTTTATTTCATGACCAAAAGAGGTCATATTAAATATATACGCTTCGTCCGACTAATTATAAAACTCTGAACACTATTAAAAGTGATTTTGAATTCTTGTGACGTTATTGATTAAATGAAAAGATTAGTTGTAGAATAAATTTAAAAGATAAATCTAATTCTATTGCTTATGAAATAAAAAAAGTTTGGAAAAATAAGACCAAAATTCTAATTTGTCTCGATGTTTGTTATTAACCTTTTTCTCTCATTATAGTATGTAAGACCTAAACAAGTTCCAGAACTAATTTCATGAAGAAAAAATTATTATCATGTACACCTCTCTGATTAGTTTACCTTTGGGAATACTTCTTTCAACTATATTGGCCACATAATTTTTTCATCTGATTCATTCAAAATATCAATGTCTTTGTATACTGATTGATGCTTTTAAAAACAGAGAACCTAACTAATTTTAGTTACCTTTCTTTTGCAGCTGTCACATCGTTGGAGGACAACAGTTTGGATCAAAATTCTCCAAGTTCGATGAATCAAACAGGACACTCTGTTTTGAATATTCCAAGCGCCACTTCTTATTTATTCGCTAAATCTAAAACAATGAATATAGAACATGAATTAGAAGAAAATAACATAATGTTACCTGAAGATATGATCACGAATAGCCAAAAAGAAGTTATATTGCATATGAATAAAAATTCCGGAGAAAATGATGAGATTTTAAGAATTATATTACCTGATAGTTATAAAAAGAATTCTCGTCATAGATTCCATGAAAAGCTAGTGATAGAAAGTACATCAATCGATTCCAACAACAGTAGTTTAAAAACCTACTTGGGAAAGGAAGCAAGATTGGACTGCATTGTTCGCAATCCTGGAGAGTCTTCAGTGAGTCATTATTAGTAAAATTTAATTACCTTATCCATCATAGCTCTATTGAGGGTGATCATATTATCACCCTTAATGTTGGAAATTTACATTTCCTTAAAAGTTCATATATTCTATGGCTCTATATTAATAATTAGGTTTCAAATATTTTCTTAATTTTATTTTCGGTACTCTCACCATTTTGTATATAATCATTTTTTATTATAAATTACTATAACTTTCCTCAAAGTGAGGAGATTTTTGTAAATTAGTGTAGGAATAATAACAAATATATTTTACATTGTTATATATAAGAAATAAATATTATTCCTTTTTATAAATTTAGTTCAATAAAACTTCTTATAAGCTTCATTATCTTAATCTTGTTTTAAGATATAGAGATACCTTATTTTATGACAATAAATATATCCATTGTAATGGATTAAATAAATCCATTCTGATCAAGGGGACCGTTTACTAATTTTGCTAGCTACCAATAATACTCGTCTGATTGAGCTGAGATTTTGATATAAGGTGTAAAATATTCTGAGTGTTTGAAGTTGCTCATTTATATTTTTCATTTTTTGGCCCTCCTCCCCAGTGGGTGGGAGACTCAATGGGGGTTGGTCCAACAGAAAAAAAAATTTGGAGTTAATATGTTCATTGTTCAGGTCAACCTTCCTAAGATCGTCAGCTGAGTTTATTTTGAATTTCGATCTAAATATATAATTATTTCATTTAATAAAAATTCTCTTTTTTATAACTTCTTTTGACTATTTTTTTCATTTTCTAAATAAAAAAGTTTTGAGATCGAAATCCAAAAAATAATCATTAGACGATCTTTAGAATTTCAAGTTAAACAGATTATATTCCATAATTTTTTCTGTAGGACCAACTCCCATTGAGTCAATAGACTTAGCGAGTGCACGATTTCAGTTAAAAGTTACTGAGATAATGGAATAAACAAGAAAAAGTTCAAAATTATGAAACACAAAAATAATCAAATATTTGAACAAAAAGAGGGAGCTTGTCGTCCCTGCCAGAGAACTCAAAAGTCTTGACGAAACTTTCAATCAAAATTGGGAGGCTAATTCTATTTCAGCAAAGGAGGGGTTACTGTGAAACACCCTCTTTCACCCTCTCCATTATTCAATCCCCCCCCCCCCCACACTGACTTATAGTTGTCACACCAAAATGAAACTTTTAGTAGGTTTTCTTTGGAATATTTACTGGGGAACTAGGGTAAGAGAAAAATCGATAAAAATTGAAAATGACAGA
Source organism: Caprella mutica (assembly GCA_947561585.1). Lineage (NCBI taxonomy): Eukaryota > Metazoa > Arthropoda > Malacostraca > Amphipoda > Caprellidae > Caprella > Caprella mutica. The sequence continues at coordinate 314,036 of CANNZV010001888.1, forward strand.
TAAACAACCCCCTTAGAGTGAAAGGTGTGATTCCGTTTCTAAAATAATACGAATATGTTTTCATATATTTATAGCCATTCAGTAATCATGGTAAGAAAATATATTTAGACAAAGCAGGATCATTATTCAAACGGCATCCAAAATGTTATGAAATTATTAATATTCATTGGTGATCTGACCTAATTAGATAGTTAGAAAAGAAAAATTTGCACAAAGAACTAAAACGGGAATCTTTTAGATAAAATATAACTTCCCCAATCTCATAATTCAGTCACGACTGTAATCTTTACCTGGTACACTTTTTTCAAACGGTTTAATCAGTTATCTTATATTTTTCGTCATTCCATTAAATCCTTGGTTTTTGGTTTAGAAGTCTGAATTTGAATAAAAATACATGCCTATTGCCTAATTATAAAATAACAGTAAAGTTCTTTCTAAACACCTCTAAACCTCTGACTGTTTATCTCTTTCTCTTTAGGTATCCTGGATGAGACAAATTGGAGAAGTATTGGAATTGATAACTTACGACAATCATATCTACGCAAATGATAACAGGTTCACTTTAATACATGAAATAATTGATTATGTTATATCATATAGTGTAATCTTCCATCCGAAACCAAAAATATGATTTTCATTAAGAGTACTCATTATGAATGAAATGTTATGACAACAACAGGAAATTCATTAAACTTTGATATAAATGATGCTTGAAAAAATTATTGGACCAGCTTTCTTGGTTCATTTTAATATCAGGGAAGCAGAGGTTCAAACATTTCAGATGTTTAAGTTCATTGTTTGTGACTTTTCTTCAAAATCTGCATCTAACCGTACTTAAAAGTCAACGAAAACGAAGAAGAACTGAAGGGAGTGAAGAGTTTCTTGCAAAAATAAATCAATTATTTTTCTAACTTCTCATCAGACTTCAAAGATTAAACAAAAACGTGGAGGATCATCAAAAACATCTTCAATATTTTTTGTTCTATCATCACATTTCAGTTCAATTCTCAACTGATGTTTACATAGTACAAAGAAAGTTTTATAAAAAATTCTGCAACAACCATCCCACATCTTCGAAAGAATCGATTGGACCGATGACAGGTTATTCTGTTTCCATCATAATTCAAATTAAAAAATGAAAGTATTGACTGATTAAAATTCTCATAATCACAATATCTTTGGAACAAAGGATTAAAATAAAGTTGAGGTGATGCTGTTCTTTGCTAATATGAACGGGATGGTTTCAATTGTAGAAGAATCCCATGAAAATGGTATGTCCTACATCACTATGGTAGCTTGCGATTTTCTGTAATATATTCTACTCCCTGGTTGATGCGAGAAGATTCTACACCACATTGCACAAATACACATTTCCTTTTTTCATCGGCAAGGGGACGAACTATTCATATTTAACTGCAATATTTTCTCACTTCTGGCTTGGTGCATAAAATCAAGTTTAGAAATAAAAGATTATATTGTCTCGAGGTATCACAAACTTGGATAAGAGATATAGCCATGGGTACTATCAAGAAAATTTAAACAAATTTTATGAAGAGTAAAACGTTCTAACTTATGATGGAAATGATTACATTCAACCATTTTTGTCAGACCTAAATTATTGTACACATAGAAAACATGCAACAGTATATAATTTAAAATAATTCTCTATTTGTCTCCTTTAATAAGTAACATATCTTTAATACCATTTGACACATATCGAGGCCTCTCAATTTATAATTAATATTTGTTTCCAACTTTTCATTTAATGAAACCAGTTTTAAGAAGAAAGAAATTGCTCAGAACTGTTTATTGTTTTAAATACTGTATTCTTACTTTTTTTTGTTAATTTATCACGTTAGAAACATAAAAAGTGTGGTTTACTTCTTTCTAAAATCAATAAAACTCTAATTATTGTATTATGGGGTAGTCAAATTATTAGTTCATGCAATCAATATTACTTCATTACCAAAATCCTGCAGTATTACAGAAATTGAATATCACTTTTTTCAATTCAATCTAATAGGTACAAGTTGGAATCCAACTCAGCAGCAACGTGGAAAAGATTTGAATTAGTTATCAACAGTACTGTACTCACTGACGCGGGGTTGTACCGGTGTCAGGTTGCTATGACTCCTCCTATATTTCAAGACAGTCATTTAGAAATTGTCGGTGAGTGCTAGCTAAATACTATTATTTTATGAGTTTTCAAATGAAACTGGGGAACGTCGTAGTACTTGGAAAGTTGGCCTTATCATATGCCACGGACCTTTCTGATTGACATATTATGACCTATCGCAACAACTTATTTCCGAGTACTGTGACGCTCCCCAATGTATGGGCCAATATTGATACTGCCATGCGGATGACTGCCATGCGGATGACTGCCATGCGATGATGCGGGTGACTGCCAAGCGGACAAATGCCATAGCGGACAACTGCCTTGCGACAAACTGCCATGCGGATATCTGTCATACAATATATTATAATTCTGTTTTGGGTGTGAATTGTAATGCGCTTGTAAACTTAACCTTCCTTAGAATTAATTTGATGTGAAATAAATTATTATTTTAACCTACAATAATTGTGAATGAAGAAGCATAGAAATCAATATTGAAGTAATACTTGATTTTCTTCCACATTTAACGTCTTAAATGACCTAATGGTTGACAAAAAAAGTTAAAATCTATAGATACAAAACTTTATTTTCAAACATTTCAGAAAACAAAAAATAGTACAAAACATATAATCCTTATAGGTTAAAATTTTCAGTGAGTGTGGTCTTGTATCTTATTATTTAAGTTGCTTTCACACAACACTGGGCATATATGAGTTAATTAAAGTTTGATTTGTTATAAATGTAATAACAAATTCAAAAATAACTTATTTCAGCAATAATAATTCAGATATTTTGACACTTTTAAAATATTTATTTGACATGTAATGCATGGATTTTTGATTAGTGGGAGCTGGAAACAAAGGAACGATAGAAAAACAAATTCAAATTTCAAAGTTACCAAGTAAAGTATTCTTTGTAAGAAATGTTTTAACATGGAAATAAGATAACAACAAAATTAGTTTTTACAAATAACCCAATGAATAATTATTAAATAATAAGATGCAAAATCACACTCATTGGAAATTCTAACCTGAAAAGCTTTTGTTTGTACTATTCTTCGTATTTTGAAACATTTGAAAATAAAATTTTGCATCTATAGATTTTAACCTTTTTGTCAAACATTTGATTGTTTAAGGGGCTTAATGGGTTAAATGTGAAATAATATAACTTAGCATAAATTACATTTAGCATACTTAAACTATAAATTCTGAACTTACCGTCAATATTAATTTCGATATTTATTCATACACAATTTCATACTATACAATTAATATTATTATACTAAATTTTTATATTAATACGATAATATACTTCACATAAAATTAATTCCAAGAAAGGTTAAGTTTAGAAGCGCATTACAAATCACCCAAAATGAGTTGTTTGTCCGCTATGGCAGATGTCCGATGTCTGCATGGCAGTTATCCGCTATGGCAGTTGTCCGATGTCCGCATGGCAGTTGTCCGTACACCTTAGATCCCATACTCGCTGAGAATTTCAGCTTGGGTTAGCGTAATTAATTGTGAATGTAGTGTCTAAGTTGAAGATGGATTTTTTACCCGATATGACTATGAACGATTCTCTATGACTATGGACTATAGGAATTATGACTATAGGCTCTTTATCCAAATTGTTTATAAATTTCACTCTCTTATAATAGCTCCAAGAGTCCGAATAGTAGATGAGAGAGACTCGGACGTGGAGGAGAAGCACTACAACAGTGGCAGTATGATACAGTTGAAGTGTTTCATAGATGGAGTACCTTTCCCATCAGATAATATTTTCTGGAAGAAGGGTAAAACGGTGCTGATGTTCAACACTTCAATAGGAGGAATCAGGTGAAATTTAGATTTTTCATTATTATTTGACAGTGACTGAAGTACTTTCTCCTGGATTAAATATAAACGAATGCACTTGGGTATTCTAGTTTTCACTTAAACCTTTTATTTGGAAACATCCTATCGTTTTGAAATTCACGGTGAGGTAAATATTTCAATCAAAATGTAACTCCATGTATAATTTACTTAAAATTATGAAATAATTTGCCTTTTCTTTATTAAAAATAAGAATGAAAATATTTATTTGTAAAATTAAGTTAATTTATACTTAAATTTAGTTTTATTTGAGATGAAGTTACACACTATATATTGAGTGTAATTGTAATGATTCTTAAATATATACTACATTACACACCACCTTTTTTTGTTGTCTCACTCCAAGGATTTTTATTCATTTTTCCTTTATACTAACTAACTTGATATTATTTATTTTGTATCACTATGACTCTTCAGAGTAGCGTTTAATATTCTGTAAACTGGTATATAATGGATATCCTGTGACCTACAAGTTAGGAAATAATAGACTTAATTATCGTTCCTAATTTTCTCATATTAATGTATATGTTTAATTCTTGTTTTTTCTCAGCTAGGTGTAATTAAATTTTATATTGAGCCAGTATATTTCTCGTAATAAGTTCGAGGGAATTTATAAAAAAGAATTATGAAGATTTTATCCCTTAGCTTAAATTGAAATGTCTTCATAATTAATAAATATACTATTTGTCTGTAGCTTGTCTCTTGCAAATGTGTTTCGGTGTGTTATTTGACAGTTTCGTCAACCGTGTGTTGATTCAAGCGCTTCCTCTGTTTCTTGTTTGTCCTAAGTATACGGGGAGTGAATCTCACAAGCTTCATCTCGTATCTTTAAGGGGGATCTATATTTTAACGCATTTCTTTTCATAAATAAGCTTTCAAACGCAGGATTTTTGTGATAAACAATAATAATTTCATCGTTTGCAAATTCATTAATTGGGATTTCATATCGCTATATTTTCGTGTTTAATAATTATAATTTTGATGGTTGATAAAAAATCGTTATGATCGCAAAGTTAACCAGTTAATATTTTAATTTTTTTATGTTTCATTTTCTTTGGGTGAGGACAGTGAAATATTGATTGAAAACGGATATTGTGATGATAAAAACAAATGCTTATTGTGAAAACTCACAACTAAAACTTTTTTGCCTGTTTTAAACATTTAACAATAGTTCATATTGGAAGCAGATTATAAAATAATAAACTTATCATAATTACCATTTCAATCTATTTTCTCACAGCATTAAAGGAGACCCGATTACTGGTCTGGTGACCAGCAGACTGTACGTGGCAAATGCTTCTCCCAAAGATTCGGGGATTTACTCTTGTTGGTACAAGAACTACACGAGTGACGTTATCGCAGTGCATATCATCGCAGGCTAGTAAACATTTTTTTTAGCACGTTAGCTGCTGCATTGTACACACAATTTTTAATTCAAACATTTCCTATTCATATTAATGAATAAATGACACCATTTCTCTACTAAGCTTATCACATAAAAGAGTTGTTTGAAGGCATGAAAGATAAGAGCTTGTGTCCACCGGTGGGTCACGCAGCAGCTAACGTGTTGTTAAATCCATTTCGGATGAATTAGTGGATTGAGATTATTGAAATAAATCTTCATGAAAAGAATAATAGCAAAATTTACTCTTCCCTATAACAGGTGAACATCCTGCTGCAATGCAACATGATAATCTCCCAGATGAATCAACCACCTCTACTTCTAAATCAACAAATATCAATTCATCTAACTATGATATACTCTTTATAGTTTGTATTTTGTCATGTATATGTATTTTAATTTTCAATTCTACCTTTTTAATCTTACCAATAGCTTTTAATTCAACTAAGGTAGGTGAAAACTTTGATCATTTAATTCAATTTAATGAAAACTGTATTAAATTAAAACAGTATTATTAAAGTTATATTATTATGTCTTATAGCGGTTAATTTGATTGTTCAATTAAACATAATTAGGATTATCATTTGTATAAATACCAAGTCAATCATTTTATGGCTACATATAAAGTTATCAGTGAAAAATAAAAAAATAGTAATTCATTATTGCCGTATTTTTTTTAACTTTTATTAAACATTTCAAGTTAACTGCAAATGTCAAAATTGAAGTCCTTTGATAATATTAAAGATATATTCTTCAAAGCTTTTTAAATTTAACCTTTCTCAGATGAAATTCTGCAAAATAAAAATACATCAAATGTATATTCTTGTGTCATTAAAATGAAACAAAAAATTGCTACAATGTAGAAGGTGAAGGATCTTTCTATCCTTTGTGAGTAAAGGGTCTATCATTCAATAGATCCTTTACTCGTGGAGAATTGGAACTTGAGTAAGCGTAATTAATAGAGAGTAAAGGGTCCTAAGACTCTAAATGGTAGATAGATCCTTTACTCGTATGCTTCACATATTCAAAATAATGATTTGATATTATTATATAATTATGCGATGAATTAAATTGATTGATACACTTTTCTCGTTGTCAGTCTTGCAGTTTCGTTTACGTTCATTTATTTATTAGTGTAATATAATTATTCATGTTCTCTCTAAATACCAATTGCTTAAATTTGAAATGAAATATTGACAGAACTGTATTTTTATTTTCCTTTAAATAGTTTTACACGGAAAATATGAAATTAAAAAACAATAAAAAAATAAAAATCGAAAAAAATAAAATTAAATACAATTAAAATAGACAATCAATTCAATATATGAATTTATATATGTATATGTAGAATATGATAGTATAAAGTTATAAACTCATTCTAATCATTAAAATAAATAAATAAAAAAGATTTTTATGTAAATTAAATGAACATTTTGTTCTTGTTAAATTAAAATTAATAATTGTCTCGCAAATAATTAAAATTGATATGAAAATCCGAAACTGTTACTATTCAAATTTTCTCATCAAGCTGATGAATTAAAAGCACTGTACCGAAGTTAATTAGACGAATAATTAAATCTTTCTCATTAGAACTGATTTCATTTAATCAGGAGCCTAGATATAGAAAATTTGCCTTGAAATGATTTCATTAAACCGAAATGTTTCACTAAAAGTCCTTTTATGTCAAAATTATCATCGCTAAGTGTTAAATAATTTTGATTCGGCAACAGATATGTAGATGTTTGCGCAATTTACCGATTTTGCGCTATCTTTAGATTGTAATGGGCGTTTTAAGATTAAGAGGCAGGTTCGCTACCATGATGAGGTGAAACTTGAATATGAAAAAAAAATGCGTGCTGTTTGAGGGATTGGAAGGAAATTTCCTAACCACAGTATATCGGCACCTAAATACATTAGTTTGGTACTTAAATACTTGGTACCTCGATACTGTAGTTATTTAATTGTAAGTTAAGTATCTAGATACACTATCTGAGATTTGACGGACACTTGGCCGATTTACACTTGACCGAAGGGACACTTTGCCGAACGGACATTTGGCTGAAAGATTTTAATTATGAAATCAAAATAATTAATATTTATTAATATTTGGCCAAATGTCCTTTAGGCCAAATATCCCACGGTCAAGTGTCCTCACACGGTATCTGGATCGTTACAAATTATATTTATCTATAGACACACTAGTTGGGTAATTACAAACTTGGTACTTAAATACACTAGTTTGCGCACAAGACTAAATAATAGAAATACGATACATATTTAACTTACTTTTCACAATAAAACTACCAATTCAAGTTTACCTACACTTTCGATCTAGTTAACAGCAAACACTCCTTATTCCATAATAATTAGTGATACAATAACTGGATGGGAGTGAACCTTGAATTGAAAAGATTCTCGAAGAATGAGCAGGGACCATAATACCGGATCTGCGGGCGGTTCTTATTGAGAAGATCCAACGGACCATGAACGTGACTGTCTCAATGCCTTTGAAAGAGTATTTTATGAAGAAAAAGTTCTTAATTACCTCTGTTAATGAGTGTTTGGGATTGAATAAAATCCAAGGCTATCAATAGTATCACAAATGTTACACTTAATTCAATAAAGTATATAATTATATGAATGTAAATGTGAACTGTATTTATTTTCATTTGTAATTCTACTCCTGCAATAGTGTCTTAGAAAATTTGATGGTGAATAACAGTGCGGGATAAATATAATATATTATAATAAATTGTGCTTTAGAATTCATTCGTATTTATTAGGAGAAATGCTATAGGATATAATTGATATTCTATCAACAATATTCATATTTGATAATAACATGAAAAATGAAATTTACAACCTTACCTACTTTTTGGCTAAAAAAAGGGCATTCAGTTGAGTAATTTCATTTTACATGCATTCACCTCGTCCAGTTGTCATACATTATTACAGATCTACAGTCAAAGAGAAGTGTATCTGTAATGTGCTTTTTTTCACAGTTTAATAATTTCACATATCGAAAAGGAAACTTTACTAATTGTAATGCTTGTACGCGACAACAAATTAATTTGAAAATAATAGGTAGAAAATTAGAAATTAGCTACAATACTTTTCATAAATCCAAAGGTACTTCACGTAATTATATTTTCAATAATTATTAATGGTATATATTTATATTATACGTGCGATAACTTTTCTCGAATAAATAATGTAATCACAGTTCTCTAAAATATTTCAGTTTGAAGATATTCAATATAATTGAAATTAATCACATAATATCTGATATTACCTGTTTAGTTAATTTTATAAATACTAATTATTTACCTCAATTGTATCACATTCACTAAAATATAGGAATTGATATGAATTAATTCTATCTTCATATCCTATCTCTATAACTAACATCTCAGTTTTTAGAATTCAGTCATTAAAGAAACTTTGAAAAGACTGAGAGAAAAATATTAGCAGATGAAATAGCGCAAGTTCTTAATTCCCTCATCCAAGAAGTTTTATAGACAACAGACCATGAAGCCGCGCTCTCGACTTTCGAAGACCGGTGATTAATTCATCATCAAATGACTTCAACCTTACAGACATTGCGAAAGAAAGCGGGAGAAAAGATGCGAGCACGGATAAAGTCAAGATGCCAAGAGGCGTATGATTAATGATCTATAACATCTGAGAGCTGTTACTGAATATCTATTAGACTACCTCAAGTAGATTCACTATTCACTAGAAATCATTGCTTTTTATAGCTGAATTATAGGATCTAGTACTTTGTTTTTCAATTCGGTACATTAATATATTTCAAATAATTTTTTTCGACTGATAAAATATATATTTATAGTGTTACATTCTATCACCGCCTCAAAGAAAAATGTATCTGTAATTATTTTTTCTCACAGTTTATCAATTTCACATTTTCAGAAATAAACTTTACCAATTGTAAAGTTGTACATGTTTAAGTTTTGGTATGGTTTACACGACGAAAAATTCGTAAGATTTGAAAAGCAATCGCAACTAGAAAACTGTGATTTATGAAATGCAATGACATTCCTCAAAAAATGCTTCATATGTGACCTGGAGCATTGCCTTGTATGAAGATAACTAATTCAAGTAGGATAAGTTAAATATTCAATCCGGAAAGTCTGCATGCAATTTTCCCACCATTTTTGTGTACAATTAATAAAGACAACAATAAGTAATGCTTCCTCCAGAATTTTTCAATTAAGGTACAAAACAGCTTGAGGAATATGCTTCTTCAATATATCTACTTACATAAAAAGCATCTGGTCTTTCAAAAATTTAATTAAAAAGATGATTAGGTTGATTTCAATTTAATGAATTCAGCATATTTAACTTCAAAAGAGACAAAGCACCATTCAATGAGAGAAAATTAAAGATATCTACCCAAAAAATGATTTTGTCTCACCAAACCATTTAAGACGTTAGCCTAATCATCACAGATTCAATATCTTTTTGTTATAACCAGCAAAAGCTTTTCTTAATATTGGTGTCGGACAGCAATGAAATCTTTCTAGCTTTACTACCTGGATGCCATATTCAACTGGAATACATCACACCATCGGAGAAAAAAGTTCCTTGTGAGTTGCTTCTTCAAACTAAGCAATAACGTTCGAAGTCTTTTTCTCAAGTCAGCCAGCTGTGTCCTCTTCACTATAGTCTGTCCTCTCTTGGTTTTAGATCACATTTTCTTCCTTGTTCTTGACGAATTTTTAATTATTAATGGTTTTCCTATATTTCCTGACCACTTTATGTTCAGCAATTCTATTTTGAGATCGTTCAATTTGGAACAGTACAACTGGAAATAGAATCATTTCTTCCTCTGAAAAATCCTCTTTTGCGAAATTCTTCAAAAAATCGTGCGAGGAAAATTGCCACTGGGAAAACTGCCACTGAGAAGATTGCCACTGGGAAAACTACCACTATGGGAAAATTGCCATTGGGAAAATTGCCACTGTGGGAAAATTGCCACTGTGGGAAAATTGCCACTGTGGGAAAATTGCCATGCAGAAAATTTTCAATGAGGAAGATTGCCACTATATAATATATGCTAACATTCAAACTAAAAAAATTGTCTATAATAAACAAAATACCAAGCTGTATACAAAATTATTAGAGTTTTATGTAATTAAATATTCACACTGTGTTCATCGTTGTTTGACAAGTTAAGTGATTCTTCTACATAAAATTTACAAAACAAACTATTCAACCCTGGAACGACCATGGGTCTGAGAGGCCTGTTCTGGTTAGAAATATTTATGCATAATTTAAATAAACTAATGTACTTGAGTTGCTGAAACCCAGTGAATTCCGTTTTCTATAACGTACTTATTAATCATATAAATATAAATGAAACTAATGTAACATGATTTGTTCTATTTAGTTTTTTAATTATGCACATTTGGTTTTTGATCACTCTTGCATATGATGTTAAATAATTGGTAATATTTTTCTTCTCCCAGCGTCGTGTTGAAAAACAGTGGTAAAAAAGTATGTTGCACAAAACAGTTTTCCAGATAAAATTTATACAAAAGCTTAAAATTATTGTTATTATTTTGTGAAGGCTATTTTCTCACTATTCATCTTATTATTGTTATGAAAAAATAGAAAACAATAGTTTTAAGATTTAAACTAAAGCCTCGGTCACACAGCCCGAAGTTTGTTGGAGCGTTCCTTGAACGGAGGTACATAGAATAAACCGAATTTCGACAGCGCTCGTTACCGCGAACGCTGGGGAAAACCAATCATGGTAACGCAAGCGTTGATAGATCGAGTGGTGTTCTATGAGTGAAGGCGTTGGCTGGGGGTATAACGGTATACTTATTTTGACTACGGAGCTGAGTGAATGAAATTTATTTTCCCATTGGCAGTTATCCCTCAGTGGCAGTGTTTCAAAATATCATTTATGTACTTAATAACCGAGCAAATTACAAGACTATACAATCATTTAACAGCACAAAAAAAAAATGATCATATATATCCAAAAATAAATTTACCATGCGGTACTGCATACTTTTTTTCCAAGAATGCATAAGCCGATATAAATAAGAGTGAATTATTATGTATGTACATATATCTTCCATATCGAATATGGAAACTATAATTTAAATTTATAGATATGCAAATCCATTTCACTTGAATATGTAAATAAATCCCATAATCATTTTATTGGCTCGTAGTGTTATGAGCGTAAATCTCATGAAAACCCCAAGAAAATATGCGAGAGATATCCGTTTCATTTTTTATGATGGGATGGGTCTCCTGTGATAGCCCATTCGTTTGTAGATTCATTCAGAGAGATCGTATGGATATCCTGATGCCATCTCTTCTTAGTTTATCTAATGAGCCTTGAAAAGTCATTTAATTTCCTCGGTGATTTTCATTCCATTTGGGTTCAGATTCGAGTTTATGGCAGCAATCCAAAGAGCTCGTGTATATTATTTTTCACATCGTGAAGTGTGCTACATTTTCAAACTGCTTCAGAAGTCGACATTTAGAGTAAGTAATTGAAATTATTGGTTGAATATCGTCGATAAAGTTTTAGTGCATTTTCACTTTCTGACAATATTAATTAACTAACGTTTTACTGACAGTGCCATTGAAATTTATTATATATATTATCTCGTATCTACATGGAATACTGGTATAAAAAAGTGATCTATCTGACATCTAAAATATGACCATTAAATACTGATGATATTGTAAAAGCGAGATTTTATAATTACATATAAATACATCGTAATTTAAATGATTTATGTACGAAAATGTCAATTTTGTCTATATGTAGGAAATATATTTCTAATTCTCAAGTTCAGTAAAAGTGAAATCGATAAATTCATTATATCAGTATTATTTTGAACAATTAACAATTAAGATATTTTTAATAAATACTGATTCCTATTAGAAAGATCGACCATCGTCAACAGTCATTTCCGTTATAAGTGTAGAAGTCTGATACTTATCTCTAACAGTACAGTACCTACCTCCAAGAAAGTCGTATTTATAAATAAATAAACTATACATTTTCAGAAATATGAAACCGATCTCTTTTCTTTTACAAATATGAACATAAATCAGGTCCATTCTAATCAAAACAGAATATTTTTAAACTCAATTTATTGTTAATGCATAATTTTGGATGAAATTCTAAATCATGTACAATTTTGTCCGTCATTAATATCAAAGATTTGTATTGACCTGACTATATCTGTGTCATCAATAAAAGTTATTTAAGTAACACGAATCAAATAATGCACAGTTTTTCTTCGATGGAGACAATATCAGAATGTTTCACTGCTGATGGTATCATCCCAAAGGTAGTTACAAAAATGGCTCTTTATTTCGGTTCACCTGCTCCCTTCCTGCTTCATCACTCTAATGAGACATTGCAGTCAGAGATCAAATCCAATCAACTCTCACAGCTAGAACTTACAGCTAATCCACATAGGAGGTAATTACTTTGGAATACATTCAATCGATCCCAGTAGGCAATCGAAAATTTTGAATAAACATACAAAATTGATTTTGGAAAAGATAATTAAATGAAAAATTGAATCGATGCTAGTTCCATTGACCCAAGCTGATAATAAAAAATATGAACAAACATACGAAATTGACTTTGAATATGATAATTAAATGAAAATTAGAGTGAAAGAACTATTTAACAATTTGATTATTTCCCTCGGTCATATTGAATAAAGGATTTATTATTTATACCTATTCATCATTAATTACATTTACTCATGCTTCATTTCTTGTGATGGCCTTAACTTTTCGGCAATCAATTGTCATTTATACACAGATCTAAAAATTAGTTTTAATAAAACCAATATCTCCATCAAAATTGACTCTATGGGCCCAAAATATTGTTGGGAAATTGTTAGATTTACGACAAGATTTTCATTTTCTCACATGTTCTTAAACCAGAGAGAAGTCGGATAATTATACTTTCTAATTAAATAGGGAGATTCGCGTCTGCCTCGGAACTATAAAGGCCATATCGTTGCTGTCAATGAAAAGATATTAAAATAAGAGAATGGAAGAAGCTGTCAAAAGACAAGTCACATACCACCATTTTGTGACTAAGCTAATTTAGCATACTGGAAATATACGTACAACTTAAATACAGTTGCTTACCAAGAATATAGCAAAGAATTTGGTATTTGGAGTAAATCAAATATGGGTTTTCTTAAAGGGTATCATTTCCCTCAGAAAAAGATCTTTAACTAATATACAGATTTCAAATGCTGTGTTCTTTATTTAGGATTTTTTTACCAATTTGCTCCCTTCATCCCCCACCACTCTAAAAAAGTAGAGGGGTACTTTCAAAAGGCATCAATGCACACAACTAGATACATGGGGATGGTTTCATCTGGTTCAGAACACACAAAGTTACAGAGCTATTTTTTTCAAATTCGTCTTTGAAAAATAATTGTAGAAAAAAATCTAATTTTTTTCCAAAAACATTGATTTCATTGTATATCTCATTATACTTCCTTGCCCATTGAAAAATAATTGAGAAAAAACGCAATCCATTTATGAAGAAGATGAAACAAACCCTATGTCTCTAGCTCAAAAACTGCATGAGTTGATGCCTTTTGCAGTCGAAAAAAATGAACTTTTCATGAGAGCCAATTTTCTGAAATTCTTGGTAAAAAAATATACAACTCAATTAATTCTGGTTCAATAAATTAGCGTGGAAACTCTCATTTGTGTGTTGTGTCCTCTTTTTAATGCATCTAGTCAACATATCATTTGATGTGAGATCCAAATAAACCCTCAAAACATGTGAAGACAGATCTTTTGACAGACCTGACCTGTATCATTTAAAATATAGTCCATATCTTTTTGAAGCATTCCTAGATTGTTTTTAGCTCTAATATTTCAACACGTTATCCCGGAGACTATATGACATCATTCATTAAATAAAAATCTATTTTTTTTCAAATTTGAGGGAGACGGTACCATAAAAAGAAGATGCAATTATCCACCAATACAATATTTAAAAATAAAATTGTCTTGTACCAAACGATCCTCATGAAAAGACCTGGCAGCATGTATATTACCCAATTCTAATTCCCAAGTCTCAGTATTAGAATTCTCAATATTTTTACTTTTATTGATTTAATTTAAATTTCACATTTCTTAGATCATTTAGATCCTTCTTTTACTGTAAACCTCATTTGTATCATTTTAAATGAAGAAAATCAACTTTGATCACTGTTTGAAAACAACTTGGTGAAACATTCGGCCCATCAGGAGCGAAAGATTTAAACTACATAAATCTGTTTATTTTACAACAATTTGGTGGAATTATTTCCAAATTAAAATTTAGAATGTTGCCTTTTAAGTTAGACTTAAAAGTTAGTGTTATATGTATATATCTAAGCTTGGTATTTTGTTTCATTATCTTTTTATTAAATACTATATTTTTATTCTATTTATATTCTATAAAAACAGAGAAATTGAGGAAGGGAACTGGCGTTTGGCAAGGTTTCAAATTGTATGATCAGAATGAAATATTTTCCATCTCCACGAAATTTTCTCGCTAGAAAAATAGATAGAGGTAACTAATTATTAGGTTTTTGTTTCATTTTATTAGTAACAATATTAGGAAATTCATTCATGCATGTAGTTATTATTGATCGTAAAAACTCATTTCACCTAATGAACTTTTTATTCCATTTTTTCTTATTCAATTCATTCAAAATATTTGAATAATATATCTTTTGACTTAAAGATTGTGTTTCACAAGAAAAGTAAATGTGTTATTCTTTTTCTTCAATATTTACACATTAAATTTATGTAAACTGCATCTCATGGTAGAATTAGAATAAAAAATTGAATTAATTAACTATATACAAATTCTTAATCATGCATAGTATAATTCTTACTACAATTTTTTTTTCAGAAACTAGCAAACCTAGAAAGGTATATTCGACTTATAGTTTTGCATACTTATTATACCCAAGTGGAATAAGCACCCACCACTTATATCACAAGTAGAAAAACACAGAAAACTCTCAAACACAAAATAAATCGAATGGAGTGTTTCTGATACTGCAGAACTCTAGATATTTCTATAGTTTTCGAAACAATTTAAACTTGGAAAAATTCTAATGAAAAAGTATACATATACAGTGTACAGTATATACACTATACTTCTATATAAAAGCATGTTTCGCGTAAAAATAAGAGAGGGTGGCCGGAGGGAGATTAATGAAACGTACCCAGAGCAGTGAATATGGAGTCAATGAATGATATCAATTTCACAGCATTGTGTCTAATTGGAAACCTTTTTGACTTTTATCTTCTGGAGAATGCTTCCAATCCCTCACTGACTCCGAACAAATAAGAGTGAGTAGTTCATTCCTCCAAATAAGTTGAAGGGCTCTCATAAACCTAATATATGAGCTCTACTCTGGAAGGTCATTGAATTATATCATTTTTGGTTTGGTTTCTATGACATATACATTATATGTACTGTATATTCATATTCAGTATATTCATATAAAAATTGAAATATCATTATCAATCTATTTGAGAATTGACGTGATACAAAGTATGGTTATATGAAGTGACTATGCATAGCTAGAAACTTCACCAACTCTAACACCATTTCACCACATTCGTATTTGATGTAAGTTTAATTTCGCTGAGCTACAAATAGAACACTCACGCAACCACTTTGTTTACGAACATCACACGTACAGCATCAAATCTTCATTTGCAGTGCCACTTATAAATATATTTCATATGAAAATTTGAGATTTCTTTTATGTAACGAACTAAAGTTATTTAAACATAAATTTTCAGAATGAGAATTAATCTAATCAAACTAATAACAATGCTTCATTCATGCACCCCGCACGAAGTTAAGAAATATTGATTGGTATTTGCTACAGCGACTATGCGGTGAGCTTGACATTAATTGCAAAAGTTCTTGATTGGAATGGTGATAGTTGGACAGAATTTTGGACAAATTTTATTACTCCATAAGAATTTGAAATGAAAAAGCGTCACTTTGAAGATTCAATTGCTATGTTAGACAAATTTTTGATTAGTAACATATTTACCTTCGCATAAAATATGTTTTTTGATAATCAAATTACACTCAGTTACTGAAACTTAAACAATATACTCGGTTTCAGAGTAGGTCTTACAAGCAATAGTTCTTTTATACACACGCTAGCACCATTTCGTATGTAAGCATAAATCAATTCGTACCCACGAAATATACATCGGAAATTATATTACTCGACTCTTTCAGCGAATGTTTAATACAAGAAAAAAGTTAGGAGACACCTCTTTGGTGTTGCCTTTTACCCACATTAGTCAGACTGTATACAATACCTACATTAAGAAATTAAAACAACTACCACTAAAGGGGCAAAATACTATTGTCATTATGAAGAACTTACAAGGGGTCTAATTAAATAACGAAAACTATAAGACCCACATCACCATTCTCTCAGAGTGGCTTAGACAGACATACAACAGACAAATGCTTTGAAATAACATCACTCAAATACAAATAGTTTCTCTAATAAAAGAAACTAAGTGATCAATAGGATTGTGATACTATACTAAAGAATGAAATAGATCCCAAGAATATCATAGACAAAACCAAAATAAATGGTATCGAATACTATATACCGATGGTTTAGAACGATTCAATAGAGTTTAATTCCCTCCGTCTTTAATATTTTCAGGATTTATGTTTTAAAAGCATATTTTCACAACTAAAGCGATCATGCAGATCATGTCTTATCGTTTCGCTATACAATACATACCTCTGCCTACCCTCCACGTGAATAATTTTCCGAAAAGTACTCCATCTACATTCTACATTTGATGATATATAGAATCTCTAACGAATATTTAGAATTATGTGCCATCAAGAGAATACACACATATCTTGCTCAGCTCACAACTGAAAACGGTGCCATGATAAACCCGATATTGATTCCAAACTGTCCCCGAACGTAGGTATCTTCATTTTGACCAAATCCACTATTATTACGAGGCTGGTTCTGTACAACTTTCAAAGGCTTGTTCACACACATCTATGACGTGTCCTCTCAGTGCTTCGCTGTGGGTTTTTAGCACTAATAAAGTATGTTACTGAGCCGAACGTGTGAATTTGTTTAGGAATATAATTGTATGGATATATTTCTCACTGACAATGAAGAACTGAGAGTACAATTTCATGGTAGAGCACTGATGTCTGTGTACAAGCCTATTTCGAACACTCCTTTTCCATTCTCATTTACCCACTTCTATTGACTTGCACTTGAACTCGAGGCTGAAAAAATCATAAGTCGAGCATATATTGGAAATCATTCGAAAATTCGAATGGTAATAAAATGTTAATAATGATGACTCGTTTTAATTTTATTAGACAATTCCAGACTCATTACGTAAATATCAGTTCTGATTATTTTATCTGATTTTCTACTTATATTAAATCTACCATTAGAATTTCTTTAATTTTGTTATTACAAAGTATATAATAATATCAGTATACATTATACAATATAAATATATATGTAGGTGGTATTAATCCTAACATATTTACTTACTTCACCCTTCGAGATCTTTTTCAAATGTTTCAATTCAAAATTCGAAAGCTTGAATTAAATTAAAAAATAAAAACAATGCAGAGTTTGCATTCATCATTCAGATATATTAATAAACAAAAATAATTTTGATGATTTTTTCTTCAATATTAGAACAGTAAATATTATCCTACACTATTTCATTAGAATAACCATAGTAAAACAATATAAATGAATTATTCCTCATAGTTATCCTGTTCATCATATGCTTTCTCATTTAATTAATATATAATTTACTGCAGAGTGAGACTATGACCAACTTAATTACACTTAACTGTAAATTTTATATGGTCAGTGCTCACCCAGTTTATGTATCATAAGGTCACTAACTCTAGCCTCAAAATAACTTAAAACTACAAGAATCAGACAATAATCTTAACCCTGGCAACAAGGAATTAATCCTGGGATATTAAGGGAATATCAAAAGGAATAAAGATTGATTCAAGGATGTTCCCTAGTATCCCAGGAATAATTTTTTTTGCCAGGACCCTTCATGCCGTGAGGTGACATATTTGTCCCCTTTCAAATAATGATTTGGCGAGGTTTTTTGATATATTTTCCTTAAACGACCGGATAAACACATGTGTACTCTTTCATATATTAGAGCAAATGTGTACTCTTTCATATATTAGGGCACATGTGTACTCTTTCATATAGAGCAAATGTGTACTCTTTCATATATTAGAGCACATGTGTACTCTTTCATATATTAGAGCAAATGTGTACTCTTTCATATATTAGAGCACATGTGTACTCTTTCATATATTAGAGCAAATGTGTACTCTTTCATATATTAGAGCACATGTGTACTCTTTCATATATTAGAGCAAATGTGTACTCTTTCATATATTAGAGCACATGTGTACTCTTTCATATATTAGAGCACATGTGTACTCTTACATATATTAGAGCACATGTGAACTCTTTCATATATTGGAGCACATGTGTGAATGGTGAATTTTTTTAAATTTCTATTCTTATTATTGTTGTTCTCCACCTAGTTTGTTAGGTAGGTATTTTAGTAAGTTGAATACCTCAGCTTTTAAATCTATTTTACATCCAGTTAAACTAGAAATGGAAAAAAGGTTTTCTATTCTGCAAGCTATCAAGCTTTTTAATGGATCTCCCACTTTTTCAACATTACAAATGTCTACTTATTCTTTTAAAAAGCCGTACAAAAATGTAATTATGGAAAAATACAGTGATGATTTTGTTAGTAATGATAGTCAAACCTTTTAACTAGTCAACTTTTTTTCCTACCTTGCAACTTTATTAACCATTTTTATTATTCCTGTTTTTATACTTTTATCCCTCAAGTTTTTAACTCATACAGGATTGCTCATTTTTATACCATATAATATTATATGTAATTTGCTTTAATTGTGTTGGATCAAATAAATAAATAAATTAAAATTAAAATTAAAAAAATATCTCAAAAATTCAATTTTTTCACCCTCAAATTTATTAAAGGAATTAAGAGTTTAACTGCCAAACTTAACAGACACTGAAGAATCACGGAGACAGGATCACCGAGTATTCAAGAGAACTAGCAGGCACACGTGTCTCTCCATTGCGTTACCAGTTCTTTCTAGAATTGCCCCAATTGTAAATTAAATAATTAACTGAATCATAGACTTGATGAAAATACCAAAAGCGAAAAACTTTAGATAATATCTACGTATATAGTAATTGAAAGGCAAATGGGGTATGCAACTTATCAAACATTTCAAGAAATCATATTGGGTAAAAGATCTACTTTACTCTGCAATAATTCCGTTAATTGAAGCACCAATCCTCCACAAGTAAATGAACAATTTACCATAATTAAATTCTTCATTCACAAGTGTTTGATAGTTGCTTTCCCCTGAACGCTCTCTAATTTAAATGATACAAAACTGGAATAAAATAGTGAAGATCTCACTTAAGTTTTAATTCTTACTCCTCTTTTTCAGTCACCTGACCGGTTCTCTCTCCTTTTCACTCACCTGACAGGTTCTCTCTCCTTTTCACTCACCTGACAGGTTCTCTCTCCTTTTCACTCACCTGACATGTTCTCTTTCCTTTTCACTCACCTGACAGGTTCTCTCTTCTTTATTCCTCCTTTTTCACTCACTTGTCAGGTTCTCTCTGCTTTCACTCACCTGACAGGTTCTCTCTCCTTTCACTCACCTGAAAGGTTTTCTCTCCTTTTCACTCACATGACAGGTTCTCTCTCCTTTTCACTCTCCTGACAGGTTCTCTCTCCTTTTCACTCAACTGTCAGGTTCTCTCTTCTTTATTCCTCCTTTTCACTCACCTGACAGGTTCTCTCTCCTTTATTCCTCCTCTTCACTCACCTGAGAGGTTCTCTGTTCTTTTTATGGTGTTCAATTACCGCAACTAATTACTCTGTCAACCATAAAATAATCTTCAGCCAGAGAGTGTTTACAGACTCAGCTTGGAAGAAGGGAGGCTTCGTCTATTAGTGTTCCATTTGGTACTAAGCTTGGATAAATGAATACTAATTGTAACCAAATAGAGCTAAGGTACCATGTAACCTTTCCATGTATTATGATATCTTTTATTCAAGTAGACCCTATATTTTTGGAGGATAATTATATAAGTATATATGCCTATATGAAGTAGATTAAGCTGAATTAATGGAGAGTAAAGGCTCTAAGTTGTAGATAGATCCTTTACCAAAAATTACACAGGACAGTTCCTATAACCAATTTCAATTTTTTAAAAGGAAGAAGCAGACCTACTTTAAATAATTTTTAAGAAAAAGTTCTTATTAAACTAAAATTATAATCGTAAATTAAACTGTGTTCTACAAATCTATTTACTTTGTCTTTACAGTTATACAAATGATATCTATAAACATTGACTTAAAGCTGGGTACTTTAGTTAAATATTTCATGTAAATTAGAGGGCATATCTTATTTATCTGGATGTCCAAAACAAAAACAATTATCTGCAAAAGAATTTTGAAAAAACTTTTTTTTTTATATTATATATTCAGACTATAATCTACTGACCTTCTAAATTTGAAATAAATGAAATATACAACATTTGAAATTACTTTAATTGCAATAGAATAAATAAAATAAATAATTGAAGGCAGGCCTCTCATCTATAAATAAATTACAAATTACTGTTTGTTCAATGTAACACAATGTTTTCTTTTTATTATTTAAATTATCAACTAATTACTTACCTATACTGTGTTAGAGTTAAGCTATGATTGAATTTTAATATGAATTTCAATTTACCACAAATAGCTCTCAACAGCATTTTCATTCAATCTAGTTCATATAAAATGAAACGTTAAAGAAGTTACAATAAAATAATAACTTCGAGTCATGCTCCGTTCCTGTTACCATTAATAATAAGTCTGATACGTAACTGATAATTTGGTAGTAAGAACGAGGCCTGCCTGTATATATATTTACATATATGCTGTAGTTAGTGTTAAAATATTTCAGACAAACAAAATTAATATTATTAATTGTAAGGAATTACGTACGAAAATATTTTCACAACTCACATAAAACTCTGACAACTACAAACTTGAAAATTTACTGCACTGATAGATATAACTTAGCTACATTTATCATGTTCTACATGATCAGAAACATTTAATTGTTATTAATCAATTTATCGTAATTTAAAATGTATTTTAATCATACGTAAAATTTATTGAATTACATGAAAAATTTTAATCCATATCATGAAAAAATGTAGTCCATACATTCTAAAAACATTTCACGCCAAATAACAACAATTAAAAATCATGAGTTCTTGTGATTGTCAGTGATATTAAACTGAGGAATTATTAATCTACCAATCTGAATGTAAGTTCACCTCCAGTAATCTCCTATATTAATCTCGTTGTAAAATATCCTTTTCACTTAGATAATAATGACATCTAGTGATAAAATTGGAATACAATTGGAGATTAGATATATGATATTAATTAATATTTCAACTCACAGAGAGACAGCCCAAAAAAATGTAGAAGTGAACTCAATTTCATTCAGAATGTGAGCAAAGACATATTTTGTAGGAGGTAAATTCACCAATGTAGTTCAATGCATACCAATGAGTGAGCGGTGAAGACATTTTCCTTACAAAATATTTTGGCCTAAGACAACAGTACATACACACCCTTGGATAAAATTTTAAAGCAAACCAGGTAAACTTTATTTTTTTGGATGTATTTACAGAGTTTCTAGTGTGATGAAGTCCAGAAATACATCCAGTAATTCTAGGAGTATCCAGTAATTCTGAGAGTATCCAGTAATTCTGAGAGGTTCCAGTCATTCTTGGAGTATCCAGTAATTCTGAGAGTATCCAGTTATTCTGGGAGCATCCAGTAATTCTGGGAGTATCCAGTCATTCTGGGAGTATCCAGTAATTCTGGGAGTATCCAGTCATTCTGGGAGTATCCAGTTATTCTGAGACTTCATCCAGTTTGATGAAGTCTCAGGATTACATTCTAAATATGATAATGGACTGCTCATTAATTACCATGATCAGTTGGTTAGATCAGTGAAATCAATTCTAACAGTATACTACTGTGTGAAAGTTGTCTAAGCCAATAATCTAGATTTAATACCTCTCTGCATTAATTTTTATAGTATTGTCATTTTAGTACATCTGTTTCAAATATATGCCATCTTAAAAAGAAAGTATCTGAAAAGGAAGGGCTCAGACTATTTCATTGTTACATATTGGTCATTTTCAGAATAAAATTGGTAAACAAATAAAGTGTTCAAGAAAAGGTGACCACATTGCTAAACAAAGAAAATAGAGATTTGAATTACAAGAACTGGGCAGGACATTATCGAGAAAACTGATCTACATTAAGAGAGGGTTCTAGTTGGTTTAAGTTGGTAAAACACAAAATCATTTGATTGATAATTAAGGAAGGGTTTAAGTGATTTGCTCAGATGAAAGGAACTCTGAGGTAAGTCTCTCTGTGAATTTCGAAATGAAATGAGTATATTGTTCAAAAATCTTTGGAATGAGTTAAATTTACTTTACTCTAGTTTTCTAAAACATATGCCAACAATGCGTTGAACCTAGAGTGAAATTTAGCAGAGAGCATTGTATCAGTCAGGGTTATTCACATGTGGAAAAATGAAAACAAACATCAACTTGCAATATCATGATGGAAAAAGTGTATAAGGACACCTTGCGGAAAATATTCAAAAGTAATATACCTGAATGAATTATATCCAACAAGACAATGCTCTACGCCATATATCAAGAATTCAGAGGTGTTAGTTTTATAAATTTAGATGCAGCCTTGAAGATAATTGGCTCTCTCAGTCTTAATATTTGTGGAAGAATGATACACTTAAAAAAATAAACATCAGATTAGTATTACCCAAATGAACACACTGAAATTTAACGAAAAACTGATTATAAGATTAGTTTTTGGCTAAAAAAACGTCTCACAAAATCATAACTATACTATCGATGTACTCATTGTTCTTGGTTTTACGTAAGGAATAGCTTTATCAGAATTATAATTCTTTATCAGTGACTCTACATATATACAACTTACACCGTTCCGCTAAAACAATATCCCTCTCTCCTCTCATACGTGAGAGTATTAAAATCATTATGTCTATTCAACCTTCTTGTAATAATTACACTCTATCTATGGTTTGAGCGAACTTGTTCTTACTACGACATCGCAATGGAACTGAAAGGAAAATAATATAGAAACTTAATCTTTACATTCCATTTAAGTATTTAGTGTATCAATGAACTGAATATTAGGATTCATCATCAGGTAGCACCTGCTGAAGATCATACAATAGAAAGATGAATCCAAAAAATCTATTCATCTTTTTACTGTACCTATAATGCCTCATCTAATTCAAGGAAATAATTTTACAGTTTATCTGCTTATAGTTCTTTACTAACAGTTATTTTTTTCAGTTTATCTACTATATGTATATTATATTCATTGTTATTAATCTTTAATACAGTTTTCAATGCCAAATAATAATTTTCATATATATTAGAGAGAAAGTACAGGATATATCGTCCAATAGCTGGTTTACTAAAGGGAAATGGAACTTGAGTAGGAGTAATTAACGGTTAGTAAGTAGTAGATATACTCGATATTTAGTGCAACTCTCATCACAATTTTGGACAGTTCACCCTATAATTATATTATTGTGATTTTTAGATTATCCAATAACATAAAATAGTTTCAGTACCGAATCATGAGAAAGAAATACAGAGTATTTGTGTTCAGAGCAAACATTTCCGCCTCTTTATTTGGTAGCAATGAAATGGTTCTCTTCCCATGCATTTTTAGTAGATTTTATCCTATGAGAAACACATGGAATTGCCATAAAATCCATTTAAAACATACAGGGATATTCATTAAGGATACTATCTATGAGATCATTTAGAGTTCTGTCTATATTAGATTATGATTATAATAAAAAAATATATTTTTTTTATTATACATTATATTACTAACCATTTACTGTAAAAAATGAAGGATCAAGCTGTAAGAGGGTTTATAAAGCAGGTGTTGAATGTTTTTTTATAAAGTGTGTTTGAGAGCTCTGTTGAAAACAGAAGAGTATTTGTAATCAGAAGGTAGGTCTGCTGACATGGCTTTTCTCTGATCATGTTAGGCAATTCAGTTACTTTAAACTCCGCTTCGGTTTGCAACAATCCTTTGAAATGTTGGTAAAGCACTCTAGTTTTACACCATTTCACAAGTTTTTCAGCTTCTTCATATTATTCAATATATAACTCTACACAACTGAAGGCCTTTAGTGTTATGTCATTTACAATATAATTATGTAACTTATTCGAAGCATAAAAGTTCTAGAATACAATCGGAAATTGATAGAGTTAATATATACCAATTCGAATCGGAAATATAAGAACTTTATACCATTTTAGCCAATATAATATTATGTAAGTAAAAATAATCCTAGCTACGGGAGAAAAATGAGTTAGTTACATAATATTATCGAACAATGGTCTTTAGGATCATTAATCTGCAAACCGCATTAATTTTGGTTCAGAATATATTTTTTGTGTTTCTAAAGTTGTTAATACTCTGTGCGTATTAACAATTGTACAAAACACTAATCTGACACGGAAGAAAAAGATTGCACATTTTTTGTTTATTTGTCCAATAGGAATTTTATAAGCAATCTAAAGCATAATCGGTCTTTGTTTAAGATTAAAATTGTTTCCTTTAGTAATTTAAACTATTCTAAATTAAGTTTCTCCAAATTAATACCGCTACAATAATATTCAATATTTTATTGATTGACACAAGTTGACATTCTAAACAAACAGCGGACATACTTCTTCTTCTGACTGAAAAGTAGAAAGTCAGAAGTAAAATGGTTGTTGTAGAGTTTACATTATATATTTTAGTAGAGCATATACTTCACACTATGAATATATTCTTAATTAATGTCCGGATTATATGATTGAAAATGTTGTAATGAATCCTTTATCATTGTAGTGATCAATATAAGTAAGTATTGAGTATTAAAATTGTCTTTATAAAAAAACATTCAAATTACATCGCCTGAGAGGGGACATATATGTCAGCCTAAGTCATAAATGGTTAAATATTTATCATTCAATAATCGCAAATGTCAAAAACTTTACAATGTCAAATAGTCGTTCATTTAACAAAAAGGCATTAGACAAATTCATTCAATTCCAATAACATTTTTTACTACAAATACAACAATAATGTACTCTTTTGAAGCACAAAAACAATTATTACAACCGAGCAAAAAGATGACAAATGAGCATCGCCTAGTCTTTTATTTGTTTGGGTTGGAGTTCCAGTGCTACTTTTTCCTACTTCATTTTATAGCATCAACAAATAGACATATATTATTCGGACATATTCTATAAATTATGCATCTAAATATAACGAAATCGCTGAGAGATTAGAGTTAATAGAAATGAATTAATAGTCAGTTGTACCGCTGGATGGCGTTGGTACAGATTTGGTGACAAATATTATGATCGCAAACGTGACAAAAGCAAGCTCTGAGCTTGACTTTTTCAATTCTCGATTGCCTAATTAAATAAGACTTACTAATATAACTGTTACATATTTACATAGAATTCAAATTAAAAAAATTACACTTGGTGTTAGTAGATATTTTGTCACAATACTTCTGAAACTCCTACTAACTGTCAAATTAGAATTTATTACATGTTTTCCATACATATTGTCTCAAAACCAATTCTCTCAAACTTTATCCATAAATCATGCACTCGGAAATCTTCTGGGAGGTCCAGCTAGTCTCATATTTAAAAGCGTTGTCCTAAAAATACGACACTATAAGTTTGATGCACTTATTTGGTTCAAGAGGTTGAAAGTGTTTCAGTGCGATGCACTTTATTGTCTTTAAACACACATCGTTGAAATGATGGGGAAAAATACTTTAAACCTATTTCAAGTGCATCGCACTGAACTGCAATTAGAGACATTAAAGTGCATTATACTGAAACACTTTAAAAGTCTTGAAACAAATTAATATATCACGCATTTGTGACCATCTGAGAAACATATAAGCGTCTCAGATTGCAACAGATTTTTTTCTGAAATTATAAATATTCTTATTATTGAAGGTTTTGAAAAGTTCTCCCTATCAACAACTAGGTAATTTCTAGGACTGACCTACACAGTCAGTCTGCTCACCCATGGATAAGAGACCTACATAGTCAGTCTGCTTACTCATTGATAAGAGACCTTGACAATGAGTCTGCTTATCCATAGATAAGAGACCTACACTGTCATTCTGCTTACTCATTGATAAGAGATCTTGACAATGAGTCTGCTTATCCATAGATAAGAGACCTAGACAGTCATTCTGCTTACCCATAGATAAGATACCTACATAGTCAGTCTGCTTACCTAGCTATGGATAAGAAACCTACGCACTCAGTCTGCTTAAATATGGATAAGAGACCTACACAGGCAGTTTGCTTAAATATGGATAAAAAATTTACACAGTCACGCTACTCACCCATGGATAAGAGACCTACACAGTCACTCTACTTATCCATGGATATAGAAAGCGAGAAGGAAGGGGTAAGAAGAGGAAGAAGTAGAGTAAACACATGAGAGAAAGCTGAAAACGAGCGCAGAACTAAGCAAAATCATAAACTTACTTTAAAACAAAAATTAGGTCCACCCAGAAACAGACTCGGAACAATGAAAAGTGTTTTTAAACTCCTTGTCTGCTATAATTAGATTTGTAATTTATATTTAACAACTTTGTAAACAGTCAAATGATCAAATTTTCAATGTTAAAAAAATGAACAGGATATTTAGTTAAACTTTAAGGTATTTTGACCTGAATCGTGATCAATAATTTCAACTCAACATAAACAAAACTTTGTAAATGTTTTTTTAATTCAATAGAAAGTTGGTGAAAAGTAATCATAATAAACATAATTACAATTTAGATAAATAGTATATCTCATTATCTAATTATTTTACGTACTTGTTCAATTATGATGTGCACTATTTTTTATAATAATTTGTATGCAAAATAATTCCAATGTGTTGCATTGAATCAAAGAGAATAGTAACGAGTTGCTAATGGCAATACGCATATGAAAAATGCATTAACTTTTTCTGATTGAAATAAAATTGGAATACTTTGGAGCCTAAAATATATTCGCATAATTCTAAACCGATCTTAATGGGCAATAAATTCTTTAGCCAATTTCCTTTAGAGATTTTATCAAAAGTATAAACTGGATAAAATGAATATCGAATTAGTTATGAAATCGGGTAATTCAAGTGATCACTACTGTGGTGGTATATAGGGTACTGAAACGATAAACTATCTATTTCTTTTAATTGAATTCTCGGGACTTAAAAGGTATGCGCTCAAATAGCTTGATTTTTTCTACCACATCCCAAAAAATCTTGGAAAAGTATCTCGTTATACGGATCGGTTCATTGACGATATAATCATCGAAAGGAAGACCAAGTCGGGTAAAGGTGTCATCTAACTTTAGTGAGTAAAGGTCCATTCACTTTGTAGAAAGGGAAATTGATTAAACGTAATTAATGGTGAGTAAAGGGTATAAGTGGTAGAATGATCCTTTACATAATATGATTAGGAATAGTTAAGACCATTAAGATAAATTGATTGAATTAAAATGATGTGGCCTTAAATTTTTCCTTACCTGCAAATAATAACGAATCAGAGAAAAAGTGGAGTAGCTAATACACAAAATCTAAAGTTTGGTTTGTATTCTGCCAAATCAAAAATTATGCAGACGTAAATTTCGTCAGATGCAGTCAACTTATCAAGACTAATTATTCCATTATTCAAAGCTAATTCTATGCACGCCAGTATTTGAAAAAAAGGTATTCAGTTCAGCTGCCGTGTATTGATTTTGACATATTGCTTCTTTCATGATGCTTTCGCTAACTGAATTGAATGTCCAGTTATTCCGCTTCAATTAATTGACTTTTTACGGTCAAATAAATGTTTGACATCAACAAACCGTACTGCAGGAATATGACCAACTTTCAAGATTTGAAACTCGCAGCAAACATATATAGACTCATCGATTTTGATTTAACATTTTGATGAAAATGTCAAAAGCAAAGTACTCTGTTATATTTTATCTGTACAATTTCCTTTCATATAATGTACATTTATTTTCAGACTATCTGGAAATAAATTACAACTATGAAAAACATATATGAAACGTTTTTAGTCGTCCCAACAACATCCAAAGAATTGGTATTCTTTCACAAGCTCTTTGAGAAAATGATGCTTGACAATAATAGAAGAAATTTTGCATTCTGCACCATGGGTTATGATGATGTACCTTTTCTAAGATACTCCAATTTGAACATTGAAATTGAAATTTTATGATGCCCGTGAGAGACTGCTCATAGTTTTCATAATACAGTATAATTGTTATTTCTGATATGCAGAATTGTCAAAAACTTGATGACACTCAAGAATAAATCAAACGCAGTAGGTAACCATAAAGTTGTATGTCGTTTATAATTCTTACGATCCTAGTCTCCCCAATATTTCTTCGTTTTTCAATAAGCTTCTTCACCATTAACATGATAAGTTCTTTCTAAAAGCTTACGTCGAATTCACTTGTATCATTCTTTTGGACATTTCCTATGCCAATGCAATGCAACAGAATTCATGCACTCAGGACTTCAAATTTGCAAGTTATAGATGTAGCTTCAGTAACACGTGAATTGAGGATCAAAAATGTCCTTTTCAAATAGTGCCTTTGATATTTCAAAGCTTGAATTTAAATGATGTAATGTGTTCTTGAAGTACAAATAGACTCACTTATTCTGTCAGCTACAACAAACTTGAAGTTCGTCAAAAAGTATACCGTTGAATATAGAACCTTTACCGGCTTAGAAGTAGAATTCAGTAAGCGTACTTAATAGTGAATAAAGGGTCAAGTATTATATAGATCCTTTAATCGCAATATGAAATGTCCTTTACCCTACCTGCTCTTCAATTGCGGTGTGATTTACAGGTGCTCTAATTACCAAAGTGAAGTAATTTCACGGGACATGAATTGGAGCAAATTATGCTCTCTGCTAATTGGAGTGATGTTCCTCACGCAGAAAATTGAATGAATACAAGAGATCTATCAATGCGGAATAATCTTATTCCACATCATTTTATGCTAATTAATCTCGTAATATACAAATCTATTTAGAGCAGTACTAACGGTAGCCTAATTAGTTACTCTAGTTCTTATAATATATGATTATTTATTCATATATCTTGTCATATAGATATTTTCTTGATATTATTTTTAAGTTATATTTTTCTTATAGAAGTTGAACTTTCAATTAAAATTATTATTATTTCTTCGTTTTCTTGTTAATCTCTTTCTAATGGACCGGTTGAATAATGTGGAATGGTAATTATTGATAGTTCACCATTTAAAGAAACTTTTTTAGGAGAACACAACTAATATATCGATAAAAAAAGTTCTGCGTTCTAACTGAAGAGTGGTTAACCCTAATGAGTTTGATTATCAGAATGCACGAGAAGATTTGACTATGTATTTAAAAAACACATGTCTTATCTTAAATATACTAAACTAATGTATTCCAAATTTCAGGTAAGAATGTTGAACATATAAGGAGAAATATATTCATAGGTATATAATGCATTGGCAACTGAAAGAGCAGAGATGTGATTTGGTGGAGTGTGACTCAATCACAGTTCGCGCATGTGTGTGTACTCCATGAAAACGTGGACTAATGTTTGCTAAGAGGCTAACCATACTGTATTTCTATGTTGCCACAAGTCACCACATTACATTTGATTTCCTAATTTACATGATTTACGCTAATTTACGCCGATACGAAAATATTTTTAAACTTTTAAATACAAAAAAAAAAACCGCGCTGTCAAAAAACCCCCGTGCAAAATACCCCCCGGACAAAAAACCTCCGTGCAATAAACCCCCTGGACAAATACCCAACCGGACAAGAACACTCCGGTCGATTTAAATAGCCTAATTCAATTTTATTAATTTTTATTAATTTTTACTAATAAAATTACTATATATTACAATTATAAAGATATATTGCACCTAAGGTTAGGTTAGCTGTCAAGGGTGGGAGTGGAGGGGATTTGAGGGGGCTTGCACCGCCCACCCCCCCCCCCCCCCCCGGTCAGGTTTGATAGTGACAAAAAATATACAGTACTTATTTCTACTATAAAATAGGTAATTTGGTATACCTTATTTTGCAAAAAAATATGTCCTATTTTCGAAGAAAATGTAATAATTATTGGTTTGCATTGAATAATGTTTAATATATTAATAAAAATGAATTATGCTATTTATATACACGGGACTTTTTTTGCACCGGGGGTTTTTTGCTTGGGGTTTTTTGTCCTGGGGGTATTTGTCCGGGGGCTTATTGCACGGAGGTTTTTTGTCCGGGGACTATTTTGCACGGAGGGTTTTTGACTGCGGGGGGGTTTTCTGCACGGGGGTTTATTGTCCTGGAATCATTTTTTTAATAGATAATCCGTGTCGTACAGCAAGTAAACGCGAGTGCCATGATAGACTCGGTAAATGTTGATTGTGTACAAAGAATTCCCAATGTAGCAAGTCTTGTGAAATCGCACGTTAGTTTTGGGTCCACCTGTGGCTACCGACACAACGAGAAAACCAACCTCTGTTGAGCATTACAGAACCTGATCAAATATGTTCTTGATGGTATCAGATTTGATGGTGACTACCAGTGACATACAGACAAGGTCTTGGTAGTTACCAGCAATTGAGGATGAGGAGATTAAGGTGGAGAGTAAATGAGACTCTCCAAAAATCTTCCAGCAGCAAGTTCAACTGCCTCCGCTGTGTACACTTCATCCATTGTCAGGTTTACAAGTTTCTCCCTCTCATCTAACTTGTCAATCATCATCATCAAGTACTTAATGGTACCAGTTTCTTTGAGCTATATAATGACCTGGTAATTTCTCGCCAGGCAATATGTCCCACAACATATATACTATTAACTTAATTCATTGAAATGAAGGTTTTTGTTTGATCAACATGAAAGTCTGTGCATCTCATTTCAACGCCTCATCGTGAATCTTGTAGTTTTTGAACGAGAGATCACTTTATTTCGCTGAGGTAAGCTGAACAATTTGGAAAAATTATTGGTATTACTTCTTTTTTGATGGCTGCTCGTGGACGACAAACGCCATGTATGTTGATTTTTGGTTAATGCATTCAACTTACCAAGGAATTTGACTACAAAGGACACAAGCACTGGTAGCTGAACCTAAAGGATGGAATATGAAAATGAAGAGGTGATAGTAAATGAAGCCAACGAGTCTAACCAAATTGGAAATATAAGACATCATAGTTGAAGAGCATACTATTATTATAATTAGAGATTTAATGTCTGTTTCGGAACTAAAGGCCATATATCCCAAGCAACACAAGTTAATGGGGCCCATGTGGGCACTAGATTGACAAATTGTATTGGTACTGTGTGGTTATTTGCAAAATGGGCCAACATTGTGACAGTATGGGCTGCTTTGTTGAAACAATATTGGCCCAAGATGTTGCCGATGTGTTAATCAAGTTTCAGCCATACGCTATATATTAATCAGGTTGGGCCAATATGACAATTCAATGGGATGGATTAGCCACATTGAACCAACCCTCTCCCAAGGTAACATTCCGTGAGAATGGAAAACCACATTATTCCCATGTAATTTCTAGACTACTTTTCTGTCTGCCATCTCTTGCCCATCTAACCATCTAGTGCCCATGTTGGCACAATGTGTCATGGTTGCTTGGGATATACCTGACGACAAAAGAAAATTGAATGCAAGTGACTGGAAGGAGCTGTTGGATTGGTAATTGGTTCTATGATTTTAGTCATTTACCACCTATCAGAGACAAATGATTCCTAAGATTGATCTTACCTAACACAAAATCTAAGACCTCATAGTCGAAGAGTACAAACCTATAGCTATAATCAAAAACTGCAAGTAGCAGTTAAAGTATGATAAACAAGGAAAAATAAAATAAAAATATTAAATTACGACTGTTTGGGACCCAAAGGACACCATCCCACTTCTCTTCCATTCACCAGAGACAGCTCAAAGATAGAATAAACTGATAAATTCCTTCCACACAACCTTTCTTTCTGTTGTTCTATTACATGTGTACTGTGTAGTGAAAAATACACATCTTATGATTGGCCAAAAAAGAGTTAAAT
This sequence comes from Caprella mutica, assembly GCA_947561585.1. Classification (NCBI taxonomy): domain Eukaryota; kingdom Metazoa; phylum Arthropoda; class Malacostraca; order Amphipoda; family Caprellidae; genus Caprella; species Caprella mutica. Next base: position 346,827 of record CANNZV010001888.1, read on the forward strand.
TTGATATTAATAAAATGAAAATTACTTAGTACTATAGAAAATATTAAATATTAAGGAATGATTAATATTAATGACTAACCAAACCAAATCTGTAAAGTAGAGTGGCATCTACCGGGGTGAAATATACCTAGGGTGGAATATACTGGGGTGGAATAGACCGGAGTGGAGCTTACCGGGGTGGAATATACCTGTCACCAATTTACCATATTTCCATATAAAAACATACAGTTATTCATATGGTATTCATTTATAAAAACTAAACATGGTATACGCATGTTTTAAATAAGTAATTGCCACTTGCTATACGCATGCAATTATTTACATGGAATACATAATTATTATATAATATAGGGTTGGTAATGGTATATTTCACTTATTATTTTATTGATATTTCTTCTCTTTCATGTCTCAATTGAAATCTAAAATCCATATCTATTAATAAGGTTCAAAAAAATCTTTAATAGAGAATCATATTATATTAAGATTTTAGCTTTCAAAATAGATAGGATATTAAAATAGAATCAAAAAATTTTGAAGCCAAAAAAAATGTACTAATTTATTCAACGGAGACTTATTTTTAAGCGAAATAATACTGCAGAATTCGTCATAGGAGCAAGTTGATGATATTTTTTATTGTCTATAGTCCATTGAGGCTGTAATCCTGATCTATATGACATAATATATCAAGATGTACTGCTAAATCCTTAATAACCTCCAGTCATCCATTGTTGTCACGCAGACAGCTTTACTCAAGAGCCATGTTATGAACTAGAAGGCAATATTAAGAGAACGGGGAAGCTATGGTATAAAGGCAACATATGTACCACTTGTTGTAAACATAATTTACCCTTATTATGTTTTTACCTGCTTTTGTTTTTACCCTTATACTTTAATTCTATACAAATATTTTTTATTCAACTGCAAGGTGTAAATTTCTATTATATGTTATTTGACTTATATTAATACCACTAATAAATGAATACTTGGTGTATAAACGGAAAATATGACTGAGATCATATAACCGGGGACCAAATGAACGGGGATCAATTGGCCTAAATCCCTGAATTTTATTCATTATCTCTGTTATAAAACTGAAAGTAATCTTTAATCAAATTTTATTGGATATTAAATATATTATTAAATGAAGAAAAAATATTAATTCCAACCATTATAAATGCAATCTCTAATAGATCGAAAACTATTCTTTTATTATATTCTAGTTGCTCCAAGTTTGAAACAATATGTCATCATGAAATTTAAATTATTCATTCTCATGCCATGGTGAATACATTTCAGATTTCCAAACTATAAAATTGCAGATCTTGGCTAAAAAGTGTCTAACAAATATATCAATAAATAAATATATCAATTCTAAAAATTGTTACGTCAGAAACATCGAAAAGTGAAATGTTAGAATCCACATAAAATATTCAAACATGCAAATTTGAACACGAAAATCAATAAC